>JAFIDM010008419.1:51676174-51701386 GCA_023159025.1 Thereuonema tuberculata | reverse complement strand
ATTTCAGTGTTTGTTATGATGTATTTTATTATTTCAGTGTTTGTTATTATGTATTTTACTATTTCAGTGTTCATTATTATGTATTTTATTTAGTGTTTCTTATTATGTATTTTATTTCAGTGTTTCTTATTATGTATTTTATGTCAGTATTTGTTATTATGTATTTTATTCCAGTGTTTGTTATTTAATAATGGTAATGGAGTATTTTTAAAATTTGAATAAAACACATTTCTTTCTTGGGTTTGATTCCCAGAGACAGAACAAATTTATCTCCTGATTAAATTAAAATTAAAAGAATAAATCGAAAACATAAATTGCAAAAAATTCAGCAAGGGTGGGGTAAGATTCTAATGTCATTCTGAAGGATGCCTCAAACATAAAAAGATTGGGAACCCCTGATCTAAAGGTACTTTATGTTGAGTCAATAGCAAGCATAATTCTTTTTTTCTTATATTTCTTTGTTGAGGGTTGTAAGGTTTACAGCAATAGTAAATTTTTAATAAAGGAAATACTAGTCATGTGATGCCGAGTAAGATTTCGTTTTTATTATATTCATCCTATTATTATTGGCTATTTTAATCTTAGTTTTATGAGTCTTTTAATGATGTCGAGCAAATAATAAACATGCAATATCGAATTTTAGGTTTTAGGTTACAGATTCTAATTTCATTCTACCAAACCGCTCTTAAATTCGAAGCAGCAAATTAAAAATCAATTATTTAACTTCCGTGATTGGATTCCTGTTTCTTGCTTTTAGAGATTAATCTTCAATATCGCAGACAATTTTGTTAAAAACTTTGAATTAACTACCAATAACGATAAGGGATTTCTAAAATATTGTACCTTGCACACGTCAATGGTCATAAGTTCCCTATTATTATTATTAATCTTTTTCTAACATTACGATACGATACAAGAATACTATACAATTTTCGTTTAAAAACATTAAGCCAACATAAGTATATAATTTAAATAAACATAATATTTTAACTGTAAATTTACAACAACTTGTTTCGCTAGCAGTATCATTTAGCATCTTCAATTTGATAATTCTATCTACAATAGTTTTGACAATTCAAAAATACTTTTGACAATATGGCCGCCTTGACACTACTTTTAAGATATGAATTTTAGTTTTTCAATTAACTAATGTGAAAAGTAAAATGAGATTTGCTTATTCAAAAAAGGTTTTGCACGATCTTTTACTAGAAAAACTAACCCTCATCTGGCTAACTGCGATTTGAGATACCAGCCAGAATGTTAAATATAATTGTAAGAAAAAATTACAAAAGCATGCTTCAACAAATAAAACAATCTATCTACGAATACTGCAGTTAGGCTATACATAGAAAAATATTACAGTACTTCTGACCCACAGAATTTGCAGAACTGTATTCATCAAACATTGTAAACAGTAAAATCTAACAATACTGTAAAATCGTGTTTTAACAATAGTACAGCAACGTAAATCAAAACTTTGAAGTTTATTAATAATTGCAAAGCTTGTGTTCACAAGTCTGAGATAGCTGTTTCACATTTATTGGCATCCATCAAACAGGACCAGCCAAGTCTGACATACGAAAATACGACAAACACTGCAGTTCTAGGAAATCATTCATTTTTATCAATAAGGTATTAAGAAATTAAAAGCTGCCGCCAAAATGTAATAATATTATAATAATAATACATTGTTATGAAATGTGAAAATTTGGTTGACAAAAAGTATATTCCAGCAATATATTAAAACCAATAACATATTCTATAACTGTCAGACAGTAACGGTTATTGGCCACAGAAAATATGTCTGTTCAAAAAATAATAAAGCTATAAATGAAATTTAAATTAAATTAAATTTCAGTATTGCTTGAAGCAATAATAAAAAGAAAAAATTAATAATTATTAATATAAAGAAATTCTTACTGTAGAGGGGGGTAGGGGTTGAGATCGAAGCCTCCTTGCTTAATTTATCTTCATGAATTATAATTCAACGTAGAAACTAATTTTCATTACAGAAAAGATGCCCTAATAACTATAATTATGAAAATGATTTCAATATTAAAAAAAAATAAGTATACACCGTAATGGAATGAACAATATGAACCGTTTTTCTATGAACAAAAGAAATTAATTAACAAAAGAGAAGAGTATGGAGAATTCCAGATCAATATTTCATCTTTGCCTACGCGAAACCGTCGTAAAACGGAAAAGTTGTGCGGCTCAAAATGAAAGAAATCGAGCGGCTAAGTGAAGACAAAATGTCGGCAGCAAAGGCTTGGCTAAGAGGAATTCTCCAGATCTCGAAACGAGTTGGCGTTGACCGACATAAAAATCATAAGTCTTTGGGTCTCGCCTGTGTTACTACGTCACGGGAAGACAGTTTGTTTGAGATAATCGTTCTTGTGTAAGCTGCCAGTTTTAGTAAAGTAATAAACGGTCGAGGAAAACAATTCTTTACTTTACATTTTTACTTTACACGCTAGGTAATACTCAAGTGTGATGCCCCAACAACAATTAATTTTAGTATAATATTTACGAGTTAATTGCAATAAAATAGCCCTAACTCCTATCTAAATGTTTGTAACATCGAAGAGATCGGTTTTACGGCGACCGGGCTGCATCAAAAGGCGATCCAAGGTCCAAAGGGTCTTATCTTCCAAACAAAAAACAAATATTTTTATCTCCCCACAAAATAAGTAAATAAATAATAAAAAAGTTGGGTTTTTGGGAAGTAGATTTTAACTTTTATTCGTTCAATAAACAAAATAAAAATAAAATAAAATAAATAAATAAAAATAAAGTGCATTAACTTCCCCCCCCTACCCCTCGTAAGTACGATAGTGAATGCAGTATTCAATTCTTTAGTTATGTGTATAAATAGTTTTGGTACGAAGATTGAACATTCTGGAAGTTCTACAATATCATAATAGGAATGTGTGTGTGTATATGTAAGGGGGGGGTGTATTTGTATATTTAAGTATATCAAATCCCTATTTCCCGTAGTACCGTCCCCGAGTGCGATTCTTTGACACTTTCCTGCCCGGCTCTCCCTGCCACAACCCCGTAAAATACTACTCGATTCGTCGGAACGTTTATGTCGCCAACGGTCCGAGACAGACTGCTTTTCGCGGGGCGGAAACCCGACAGACCCCCGAAATGAAGCAAAAATATTGCGGTGAGACTTTTAAAGTAGAACCATCCTAATCTCACATCTCTATCGACTTTTTGCAGAAACGAAGAAAAACGAAGAAAAAAAAAATATAACGAATTAGGCTTAAATTAAAAATATATGTATATAATCAAATCAATATTTTTATTATAAAGGTTTTGGTTTTCAATTGTCTGTAATACATTTTCAAAAGTGAGCATTAAAATATATAATAATCTTTAAGGATACACACTTGTTATCCCGATAGTTATCAACTATTACTATACATATATAATTGAAAATAAAAATAAGAAAGGGTATAATACAAACAATTAGTGATAATATTAGCATATAATAAGGGAATTTAAAAATTAAAATGATAGCCTATAAATTTAAAATATTTTAGTGTACCTAAGTTGACAAAAAAAATTATAAGGAGTCTTTATTTAGAGATCTTTATTACAATGGATAGAAACGCATCAGATGGATCTATCTATATCTTTGTAAGTAAATATCTACTCTTATATGAAAATAACCTTTACTTATAACTTTTTATTTCAAGTCTTTCAATTGCTTAATATGAATAATACTAATATATTTTTATGTTAAAAACGGATGTCTGTATTGCAGTGCATGTATTTCTTTCAACATTATTTTTATTGCAGTAATTTTGGTCATAGAATTTCAATAGACGAGTTGTTTTGACTTTTTATATTTTTATGTTTATTTTAAATTTAAGTAAACGTAATAATAATAGCATCAAAAATCCGTTAATATTTCAATTTTACATTTTTATTTCATATGGGCGTTTTGAGGAGCATAATGTTAATTAAATTAATTAATGTTAATGTCGTATTTGTTTTAAAAACATTAATTTTACATTTGTTTCTTATTTGCAACACAATAAAAAGTAATTACTTTGCCAAACCACAATCGTAAAAACTTTTCTTTTAGTTTAATTTCCTTGTTTTCATGTTTCTTGGGGATATGTGCAGGAAAACGAGAATCGTTCAGCGATTTATATTAAAAAAAAAAATCATAAATTCGACGTCAGAATGGAAAGAATTCACGTCAATTCCGAAATGAGTTTGAACCTCTACATTCAGAAATCCGTCTCTGAGCAGCGGAATTGGCTCCGTTCAATTGTGACGGAGGTGGGTGAGGGGGGATTACAGTCGTCAACCGCGGGTTCATCGGCCACCGTTCTCGCCGACAAGAGCGGTGTTGACCCCGGTTAGGAGGAATCACGTCCGCGGCCGAGGGGCGAGACTTTTTCGGGGAGGAGTGCGAGGCACCGCCGTTGAATATTTCACGGTGCGTTTTGCAAGTTGATCAATGAAACAATGCGTTGGTAAGGGAAGGAGAGAGCTTGGAGTTCCTTACCTGATCACCCGAAGCCCGGCGCCGTGCAGTTCGATGTTAGAAAAAAAAAACTAAAAAAACCTGGAGAGGGGCGGGGGCGTATTAAGGGTAAATATAAATCCGAGGTATCCTCCACTCGGCCACCCGCGCACTCTCTCTCGTATCGTCAGGCTGCTCTGTAGCTCCGCTGATGCCAGTCCGGCCGCGGTAGAGTCTCTGAATGGTCGGCGGAGTGCGTGGCGTAGGCGTGCGTGCTGCGCGCGGGGCAGCCTGGGAGGTAGCCTCCACCGCCAGGGCGCATCGATTTACCGTCGTGGGAGAAACGACTCCCATCAAAACAACAAGAAAAAAAAAAAGAGGATAAAAAAAAGTACAATAAAACTGAAAGCTTCAACAAAACAATTCGAACGGACTTAAAACTATTAAAACCTAACTGATGTATTTATAAATTATAAACAAAACAATTTTTACTAGAATTTAATGTAAACAAAATAAATTGTAAACGAAACTAACAGTTATCTTATTTTTAATATTATTATTATTATTTATATTCGTTTTTTGTATTGGATATATGACTGTGATATACAGTGAACCCCCCAAAAAAAAACTAGCGGATCGAATTCTTCAACCAAAACAAAATCGTCATTCACCTATTGAATTTTTGTCGCCTAAAGTATTGCCCGATGCCCTTAATTCTTGGTGACGCTCTGTTTAGGACTGTTTTTAAGCTCTTATCTTATCTTCAGATAACTCCCGATTTTCGTAGCATTGGGTTCCACACTAAAGCCATAACTCAAAATGTCCGCAAGTCGAAACACTGCCTTTTTTGTTTCACTTATTAATACGTGTACTATGTTGCAATCGTCCTGTACTTGCATAGCTGTCATAAATGAAGCATTTATAACTAAAAGAAAAACCACAGGTCTCATTTTGCAAGGAAAGAAACAGGTACCGGTAAACTAAATTACTAATCAATCATACTAACAAAGTTGACAATAACAGTAATTGAAAACCAATCAGGCGGTAAAGCAGTATCGTCAAAAAGCCGTAACTCCGAAACAAGCGCCACAACTTCGATTGCATTTCAAAATAGCCAAAAATCCGAAGCGCCTCAAGTGGAAGAGCCATAACTCGATACATGACTATTGTTTCCATGAAGATAAAATTGTAATTACATAATGCAATATACATTACGATTCTAGTATCCATTGATTGTATATGTCATTGATTTTATTATTGAATAATAAATGCAAACTTAATGTCAGTGGAATATACAATTTGATTGAAGTGTGCTGTTATTGTACTGCACTACCGAAACTGCCATTGAGGACTTTTTGATTGTGAATTAATGAAAGGCAAATGGAAATTTTAAATCAAAATTGATTTACCTCAAACTCTAAACATATGTTTCAATATTGTACCATAACCTTGAAAATCATCTTCTTTATTATTCTTAACAATATTTCATTTCTTTTAACGAGAAACTTCTTCAGTTATATATGAGGAAAAGAAAAGCTTTCTCCTTCCTCTAAGACTTCATAATTCGTTAAGAATACAAAATTAAAACTTAAATTTACGATAGTAATTGTAATAATAATAATTATGGCAATATGTGCTTTGGTCCTTGACCCGCCACATTGTCTTTGCTGGGGAAACCCAGGGTTTGAAACTTTTGCATAATAATAATACAATAACTGATATAGTGCTGAATTAACACAAAACTTTGTTTAAATTTAATCTTTAATAATATAATTAACGTAAAACTTTGTTCAATAATACAAACAAAACAAACATTCCTCTCTTGCCACAATTATTTTCTTTTGTTTTCCTTGTGCTTTTTTACATATCCAAAAGCTACTTCACGAACTTTAAGAAATTTATATAAATTTGTAATATTGTTATTGGGGAATTGAGGCACCACACATCTCAATGAAAAATAAAATATGTTATGTTATGTTATATTATGTGATGTTTATGTTTATGTAGTGAAGGTGGGTGGCAGAGAAGCCAAGCACTGCGACTGGAGGTTTATTGTACTATCCCACGGAAATAAGGACAGATGGAGAGAAAGACTGAGAAAGTATGGTGGGAGAAGTGCAGGGGAAACGGGAGAACCCCGAGAAAACCTCCCCAGCTCGGATTGTCCACCATCACGAATCGAACCCGGTACTCAAAAACAAAATATATGTACAACTAAAATGCGAGTACTTTCAGAATGTCCAATATTTCTTTGTCAAGTGGTTGGAATACAATAAGTTTCTGAATGTAAGGCCTAAAATCCATTGGAACATGTAATATCAGACGGTTCCGATGGGTTCTAGGCCTTATATTCAGAAAGTTATCGTGTTCCAACTATTTGACAAAGAAATGTTGGACATTTCGAAAGTATTCGTATTTTAATTGTACATATTTTTTTTTCTTTTTAATTGAGATGTGTGGTGGTCTCAAATTCTCAATAATTCAACTTAAAACACGTTAATTACTTGTATTGTTATTATTATTATTGTAAATTTAAGTTTCAAATTTGTATTCATAAACGAATTATGAAGACTTAAGGAAGAAAAGAAGGAGAAAGCTTTTCTTTTACTCATAACCTGAAGAAGTTTCTTGTTTTAACAAGAAATGAAATATTGTTAAGAATAATAAAGATGATTTTCAAGATAGTGATGTTATGTTATAAAATTGATGTTGAGTTAATTCTGAATTTTTTATTATTCCAATTGAATATTTTTCTTCTCTTTTAGCCTAATCGTACACATTTCAAGTTAAAAAATCCCTCTACTCGTTTCCTTAAATTTATGCTGTCTCTTCCACGACAAAACGGCTGGACAGATTTTCTTAATATTATGTTGATTTTTTTTTTATTTTTTTATTTATAGTCAACCTAAAACACGAATATGAATATTTTTATTTACACCTCCCACCCTTCGAAATGCATCTGATATTACGTAGGCATATCATTCTTTCTAGGAATGCAATTTATTTGCTTTCATCTGGAGATTTCATTCTGACTGTGCTTATAAATAATCAAAATTTTGAAGTGATTCTGCGAACAAATTGTAAATTTATTATTTTAAATATTTAGAAATGCAGACCAAATTTAAGATTAGTTGGATATTAAAAAAATATAATCTAACTTAAGGCAGTAGCTCTATCAATTTGATGAAATTTGAATATTAACATCGTAACTTCTGAAATCTATCCTCTTCATAATAATTTAATAAACGCACATAGCATAATACGTAATAACAAATTTTCGGAAGACATTCTCCTCTGTCTTTTTCAAGTTTTTTAATTATATCACATGTTCAGATCTTGTTCTTGATAAGAAAAACGAAGTGGGAATAATTTAAAAAATTGATTGTGTAAATTGTAAGAAGCTCTACATGGGTGAAAGTAAAAGAATCATAAGAGAAAGATATATGAACATTGATATAACTTTAAACAGAATTATCAGAATTTTATATTTTATATATTATCAGAATTATCAGAATTTTATATTTTTTACATTAAAAAAATATAATCTAACTTAAAGCAGTAGCTCTATCAATTTGATGAAATTTGAATATTAACATCGTAACTTCTTCTGAAATCTATCCTCTTCATAATATTTTAATAAACGTAGATAGCATAATACGTAATAACAAGTTTTCGGAAGACATTCTCCTCTTTCTTTTTCAAGTTTTTCAATTATATCACATGTTCAGATCTCGTTCTTGATAAGAAAAACGAAATGGGAATAATTTAAAAATTTGATTGTGTAAATTGTAGGAAGCTCTACATGGGTGAAAGTAAAAGAATCATAAGAGAAAGATATATGAACATTGATATAACTTTATTTTCAGAATTTTCATAATTAGCGGAACATTGCCATATGAGAGGCCACATCAAGAATAGCAAAGAAATGAGAAAAAAACAAGAACAAGAAAAATTTAAAAGACCTTAATCATTAAGAACGCAAAAGAAAAGAATATTAACAGATATGAGGGTGTAGAAGTGGAGGAAAAATTTGTAAAATGGATTTGATTAAAAAGAATATAAAGTTAATCAAAATGATAGAATTTAAAGAATTGGATTATTGGTGTAAATTATATTATTAATAATAATTGATATGTGTTAATGACATTAACTAAACAGTTAAATTTTAAGAATTGTATTATTGATGTAAACTTTTATACTAATAATTGTTTAGTTTACATTACCTAAGTTTGTTTGTAAGGAAGCTTACATATCTTTCAAGTAATTCGTAATTATTTAATTGTCTTTTGTTGCATTGTTGAAACTTGAAAAAGGAAGAGGTGAATGTATTCCGAAAATTTATTAGTAAATATATATAAACGTGTATGTGTGTTTATTGAAATTTGAATGTAACTTGAATACTACCAGGAAATCTTTGCTTTGTTTAACATTGAGCACACCGTTTCATTAGCTTTCGAATCGCTTTTCTTGTTATTAAAAAGTTTTTATAATGAAAACGCTTTGTTAAACTACAGCTATCTTAAGTGTAGAAGTACTGAATTATGAATGTAGTCAACATATGTATTTTTTTAATTTCCATAAAGAAATATTTTTTTTAATTAAACATAGAGATCGTAATGCACCATTACCACATATATGCACAATTAAAATTAGAACAAGGCAACGTTTCAAAGTTCAAATATTCGAACTTTTTTTGTCGGGCAAAGAAAACAAAAATGAATAAAAAAATGTTGGCCTAAACTTGATGCTCATTTGGAGCACATTTCCGTCTCCAACATTTTTGTATTCATTTTTGTTATCCTGACGAAAAAGTTCGAATACTGGAACTTTAAAACGTCGCCTTGTTTAATTTTAATTGTTAATGTATGTATAAAGGTGCATTATGGTCTCTATTATGTTTAATTAGTTAACATGCACGTTACAACAGTTTAATACATACTTTTTTTCTTTTTTTGCTTACTGATTTTAATACAAGCCAAAGTTAATCATAAGAAATCTGTTACATTAACAATTCTGTTATATCAATTCTGCAAATCAGGACTGATGATATGGAAATGCTTTTGGTTTTTTTGTTATTCGATGTCAAAAAGAAGTGTAATGCAAAATGTAATTACTTTTTATATTCAAAAAATTGAAAAGAATTTTTTTTTAATAATAGCAGACATTTTTGTAGGAAGAATTTATGATTGCATTTAGTAATTCTACTCCAAACAAAAAGCAAAAAAATCTACATATTATTTTATATGTGGTTATTAAAAGTAATTTTTATTAATTTATTTATTTACTGACTGTAATTATTTAATTATAGTGTTTGATTGTTAAGAATGATTCAAAATTCTCTGTATAAACTTTAAAGGTAGTCAGGAATACAAAAACAAACTGTATTCGTAGTGGAACGTATGTCCGCCAACACCACACGAATATGCTAGAGGGCGCTGTTTGGCAGCACATTGGTTGGGCAGTGTGAGCCACCGTCATTTGAGACGTTGACTCTGTATCTCAACGGCATCGTATACGAGACCCCCCCCCTTACCTCAGACGCTGACCTCGTCTCAAGAGTCGCTGGATGTGTTCGCGAAAGACCTCGAAAGACCTCGCAAATGTTCGGCAATCCATGCATCGACATTGTGAGGCTTGTATTACTGTTGGTGGAAGGAACTTGAGCACTTACTGTGAACCTGTAAGTACATACGTTACTGTTATATTGTAAATATAGGGTTAATAAACATATTGTCTACCTTACTTGTTGTCTTTTATTTCTGAACCTCAGTGTACCTTCTAGCATATTCGTGTGGCGTTTGCGGACATACGTTCCATTATGAACGGTTTTCTTTTTTTTTGTATTCCTGACCTACATTTAAAGTTTGTACAAGAAATTTTGAATCATCCTGTATTAATCAGTAAACAAAAAGCGAATTGGAAAGTTTGAATCAGCTAAGTTTCAAAAACCTTATTTAAACTTTCCAAATTAAGGTTTTGTTCACTGTTAATGTAACATTAGCTAAGATTTAAAATTTTAATATTGAGAACAGAACTAGAAAAACTAACCAAATAAAAATAAACCTCCAACTTAGTGAATTGAATTCCTATGTAATAGCACATACCATACGTTCTTTTTAAAAATGTTATCAACTGACGTATATTTAAAGAAAATAATAAAAAAAGGGTGAAAAAAAAAGGGTTTCAATCGACAATTCAGATAAGGGTCACGTCCCAAAATTTGTTCGGCGTAGCCTAGTAGTCTAGGCACCAGACTGCATGAAGCAAATGTGTCGGAACTTGCGTTCGAATCCCGGCGTTGGCATGGATTTTTTGAATAATTTCCTTTCCTGTGTTGTCTGCTTCTTCATCTTTCTCTTCAGAGTAATTCCTTAATGATTTCCTGAGGAAGGCAACGGGAAACCACCTCAGTATCTGTTCGAGGGAATTCAAAGGGTTCTTCTAGGGGTTCGCCATAATATGGCAACCCTAAAGCACCATTGAACACGGACCTTCGAACAAGAAGATTTCACTTCGGTACACCGTAAAAACAAACAATCAATTAAAAACATGAAACCTAAATACCCTCAAAGTGTGCATTCCTTTTCGAACATTAAATAAGTTTTATTCTTTTACATGCATTGCTCGGTCGAAGAGTTGGGGGAGGGGGGTATTGAAGACCAAATAATCGTATTCGCATTTTAAGTTGGGGCATAACTAAACATCGTGTAAAGAAATCGCGAGCTATTTTAGAGGCGGATTTAGGGAGTCAGTTTGAATGGGAGGGGTGGAGCGAAAATAAATACTGTATATACGAAAACAAATAATGAAACGAAAATAAATACAAATAATATAGAGACGAAAATAAATAAATATTTTTTTTGGTTATATAGGCCAACGCCTTGTCGCAAGGCGCTCCCCAACCGGAAAGCCGCCCATTACTAGGGAACAGATTCCCGTTGCCTGCCCCAGGACGCCATTAAGGAATGACGTCAGACCGAAGAGAAAGCGAAGAAGAGGCTGACAAACACAGGAAAGGAAATTGAAACAGCCAAGTCCTCGTCCGGGAATCGAATCCAGATGCCGGTACATGGCCGCACGGCAGACCGCCGTCTAGACTGCTCGGCCACGCCGATACGGCCTAAATAAATATTTACGGACCATAAATAAACCACGTATTAAATTTTATGGAAATCGTTCCAGCCGTGTACTTCATGCGTCTACAGACAGACAAATGTCCAAGTGGAATAGTGGGGCATTTTCATGCTCAATAAAAATCAAAAATAAGAAGATAGGGCTTTTTTTTTTCAACATTCAATCACTCATTTTTTCCTTTTACATATGGATAAGATAAGAAAAAAAAATACAATTTTCTTGTGGTATAACCACATCTTGTCTTGAAGAACAGCTTCGTCCTTAATAGACACCATATCAACCATACTTTCACTTCTAATAAACAGTTCCTAAAATGTGGAATGTTTATGGGATCGGACAAAAGCCATAAGAAAACGTACTTCGCCTGCACATATTAAAACCTTGATCCGCTGCACGATTAACTTGCATTTAAGTAAAGTATAAAACAATAACAAAACACCCAGTTACTCAGAAGTAACGATGCTTAACATGCATTGGTGAAATGTGAACAATAGCAGATAAAAAGAAGCAAAACAGCAAATTTTATACGAATCCGTTCAGCCTTTTTAGCGTGGTGCTCGTATAAAGAGACAAACAGATAAGACAAGAATACAAAATGCACAAACAAACAAGTAAGGAAAGACACATTTTGAGCTGGAACAGAAAGACTGTACAAAATCATTCAATAACAGTCCACTCACATCCAAGCTGATAATAAACAATAAATCCTTCGATAGTCTAACGCTGCTGTATTGTGACAATTCTCCAAGCTGGTAGGCAGTAATTTATATTTCTTCATGTGGATCTTTATCCTTAACAACGGTGCTGGTGCAACGTTAAGATGGAAAGCCCCAGAACGAAAACTTCACAAGCCATCTCTACATTCCCTAATATACAGAACATTTGCATTAACACCGTTGCTTCTGCTGGCTTATTCTCTTTCTGACACTCGTAAAGGATGTAATGTCATACTTTCTCCCGTTTCTTCATTTATCTCATCCCTTCACAAAAATGCTTGATCTCCATTCTGAAGAAACTTTTAAGCTTTCAGGTTCTTGAAAGAAGATAAAGCCTGTTTTCTTATAATGTTGAAAAGTGAAAACAATAAAAAGCTAAAAAAATACAGATAGATTGTCTTTAGAGTTTTTAGTTATGGAAAAACTGACTTAACTAGTTTAATTCTTTTTAAAGTTATACAAATACAATGAATTTTTGTGAAATCAAATCAAGTATAAGTATCTCTGCCGCGATAAGTGTATTCCCCAAAGGTGAAAAATGTTTAAAACTGTGTTTATAACTTTGAGGCAGGGTCCCCACAAGGGGGGGGGTCAGTTGGTCCTTCAGCACCGGGGCCCGGCCGTCAAAGGGGCCCGGGCTTGTCGATTTGGAGATTCCCTTTTTTTATTTTGTTCATAACATGGGGAGAGGGGGGAAAGGCCCGGTATTGCATTTGGTACCTGGTCCCGGAATTTGATGTGGGGGGCCTGCTTTGAGGTCATGCCCGACTTCTAAGCCCTCCCCCTAAAAACCCTGAAGAGATATCGACGTTTTTATTACTTATTTGCAGTTAAACCGATGCCCTAGAAGCTCTAAAATGTTTGTGACAAAAGCTGTAAAACCAACATCAGGATAAAGTTTTGAAGGTAGGAAAAACGTCAAAAGTGGAAATTTCTATCGGCCACCAATTTGAAACGGGTTATCCGATTTGGTTGGAATACACTATCCGCCGAGTTCTTAAGCGTATCTATCACCCATAACAGTTTTAGCTCAAAAGCTCAAAATTTATGGCAGTTATCCATATCCAAACTTTAAGGTTTCCCCCACCCCCTTCTAAGGCCCGTCCCCTAAAATTCTAAGGCCCATCCTGAATAGATTTCGACTTTTTTATTATTTCTTTGTAGTTAAACCAATGCCCTAAAGGATCTAAAAATTTTGTAGCAAAAGCTCTAAAACAACGTGAGTGTAAGGTTTTGAAGATATGAAAAATCGTCAAAACATGGAAATATGTGTATCCTTTGTTCAGGTAAGATTGAATGTAATACTGCATTTTTTCTTTTGGAAAATATACTAACAAAACATAGAAGATGTAATGCGCCTGAAACACTGAGACTTCATAACTGAACATCCTTGGGTTCCCGGTCCGGAAAATCCAGAAATAGCTCAGTGAACCTATAATTGTGTGCGGTTTTATGCTTCTTTTTCTTGTTATATTAACAGTAGATAATCATATTTATTTCGTAAAGTTTCGCCGTTTCAGAAACAGTTCTTCAGATAAAAGACAATATATTTCACTAAGGAGTTATTATTTTATGCACTATTTCCATTTTTTGTGGAGCTAATTAGATGTAAAGGAGTAGAATTAGCTCCACAAAACTAAATTGAATATTCTTTAATTTATTTTGGATTATTATAGCTTCCAAAATTTTTCTTTTCATGTCATTGTGTCCTTTGCATATATTGTTAACTTGAGGATTTGGATCATGATTATAAGACAAACTATGGAAAGCCCAATCAGAACTCTTAATGTCATTCGTTTTCATGCTATTAACATCTTCAAGGACTTTTCGAATAATATTCTTTGGGTTTTCTCCAAGGTATAGATTCAGCATTCCCCTGCTTATTAAATATGCAGCGCAGGGAGGTTCATTCTGAAGGCTTGGATGAGGGAGGGAGGTTGAGACCATAATACAAAACTGATCATATTGTAAGTTGGATCACAAATAAGCATTGTACTAAATTCTAAAGAAATCAGAAAAGTTGTTTTAGCCAGAGGTTTTGTGGGTCACTTTTGAGGGATGAGAGGGTTGGAAATCAAAAAAAAAAAAAAAAATCGGCCTAGATTTTAAGTTGAACCAGAAGTAAACTACAAAACACATTTTATGGAAACCTTCCATATTTAACGTGACAGATCATCACTTTTTTTTCTTTATTGCTCAATAAATTTATAATTTATATTATACAATTTCAAAACAATTTATTTATAATACAATATTTACACAATTTATAATACAGTATTCATTATACAGTAAAGCCCCGATTATCCGCGAAATTGGGTGGCAAGGGCACAGCGGATAGCAAAAATCGCGGATAACCCGAAAAAAGACTAAAAATGAGGTGTAAATACGAAAAAAATATTTCAGCATAAAAACTACATTTTATTACATAAAAAACATAATATGCAAAACTTTTGAAATATGTACAGTACAACAGAAACATTTCTGCAGAGCAAGAGCCTGCCACTCATCAACAAATTCCGAGAAGGCCTTTAGGATTACGATGCACAATAAACCTGTCAGTAATTTTTGACCTTCGCACTGTAGGGCCTATTGTATTTTCCCTGTTGTTGGCTTGGATTAAAATTGTTTTTTTTTTTTTGAGGTTCGTAATTAAAAAAATTTTTCGTGGCACTCGCGGATAATCGGGGCTTTACAGTATACTTTTTCCTCTTTTCTTTAGTTTTTAATTTCCAGTGCATAGAAGTTTTCATTCCTGTGAAACTAACACTTAGTCTATATATCTGTACATGTATTCCTGGTAATCACTCCGTGGTTGCATCTTCTTCAAACTTCAAATTAAGAACAAGCGCTGATTTAATTTTTATATTTGAATTTTTTTTTTCTGTGTGGGTATTTGTTGAGAAATCAGCGAAGATGACAAAAATTCCCATTAAAAGTCATTAGAAATGAAGTAATGATGTCTAACAGACCTTTAACTAATCCAGTAATTTGCTTGCACTTTGACACCATTAAAAGTAACCGAATTTAAATAATAATGAAAAAGAAAAATTTGTATTGTTTATATTCAGTTTAAAAATAAACAAGACTTTAAGTTTGCGTCTTTTTTTTCGACATTACAAAAAAAAAAAAAAAAAAAAAAAAAACTTTAAGGACCTCAATTTATGAAAGTAATCTTAAAGTTCTTTCAACAGCTTCTTGTATGTTTGGTGATGATCCTCTATTCACTTGATGAAAATAAGCCCTTTCTGTCTCTGTATACAGATCTTTAATGTTTTGTTACGCTTTACATACAAAATGCAATAATAATAATAATAATAATAATAATAATAAAGCCTTCTTGTTTAATAAAAATATAAAACAAAACGATGTTGCTATACCATTTTGAACTCTATTACTAAGATTTATTATACAGACGTACCTGGCTTTAAGGTGCTTCGCTTGGAGCGCTTCGCTAATACGGCGCTTTTCAATTATGTTTACATTTCTTATTTTCGACTCTTGCCTTATTCAATGTCAACGTGATTTTATGCTTATTTATGCACTGGCAAGTGAAAGAGAAGGCTGTGATAAGGCATATTCGCTTTATGGCGATGACTTGGAATAAAACTGCCGTATTAGTGAGGTATGCCTGTAAACAACAAAAATTGTCATTTATATTGAATTGTATTGTATTGAAGTACATGATTGCAATTTCAGATAAAATTATTTCTCTAAACGACCTTACACATCAGTAAAGAATGAATTAATCCTCATTTTAAATATTTTTATTTATTGTATATAGCATCTACTTTTATGGGGGATGAAAAATACATTTAAAGAAGATTTTAAGTAGATATTTTTGGATCTCGATGTGCGTTTTATCTATGGTAACCACTAAGTCACAAAAGACAATGTCAATAAAAATATATATTAATAAAAGAAAACCAATGAGTGCACAAAATAAACAAAATCATGCCGTTGGATATGTCACAGAGGGAATCGGGAACGGCCGTTTCGTCCTTGTTGGGGACTCATCAGCCAGATCCACCCTCCCCGATGACAAACCCAGAAAGGCGACAGTGACTCCCGATCAAAAAAAAAAAAAAAAACCAATTAAAAATAAATGAAATAAAGTTTACCAGAAAAACCTTTAGGCTAACGATCGTTAGGATTCAAAAGGCAATTCTTAATAAAGAAAAATCAAACCAAAAAGGCGTAATGATCACAAGAACACAAAAAAGGTTTATTATTCATAGTTATACAGTATGTTTCAATATGAAAGGTTAACTATTCAGACTTATGGCAAAAAGTTTAGAATAACTTTCAAATAAGATTTTTCTTATTAAATTTGATGTTTTTGTGTAATTCTAATAGTGAGGAATTGAAATTTAATTAATTGTCAGAAATGTGATTTTTTTTCATTAGTGCAATAAAACATGTTTTTTTTTTCTTGTGTAACGATAAGATCATAATCAAATATCATAAGTTTAATTTATAATAATGCACACCAGTGTATTAATTGTTGATTCCAGGCAGTTAGATTACGAAGCACTGCCTTTTTTTCCCTTATCAATGCATGTAGTGCACTGCAATCGTCATATCTGTACAGATCTGTACAGTGTTTATAAGCGTGAAATTCATCTTCAGGTTATTTTGAAAAATTACAAGAAAAACAGAAAATGAAAATTATAAGCAGTTTAACGTTTACTGAGTCTACAGAGCGCAATAGTTAGAGGCCGTCCATTAATTACGTGAGGTGTTTTTTTAAAAAATTTGGATCCCCATCCCCTTCCCTTGGTGAGATTTCGTGAGATGTGGTGGGACCCCTCTCCCTCCCTCAAAAAATCAAAAAATCAAAAAAGTTCATAAAGTCAATATTAAAAAAAATGTTGTCATCTGTTATAATATGTATATTCTCTGAATGAAAAAGTTGACGTGAGATTTTCGTTGATCCCCCCTCCCCCTTGGTGAGATTTGGTGAGATTTTGCCAGACCCCCCCCTCGTCCTCCTTTTGACCTCATGTAATTAATGGACGACCCTTTATATCCATACCGTGTTTGTAAACTAACAGAAGCTATCAGGACGCACAGTGGTAGAGTCATCAAAGAAATCTTTGGCAACATGTCGCAAAAGTGACTTAGAGTGATCGGCCAATCAGCTATCGCAAAATCGAAGAATGGTGTCGTATCAGAGAAATGTGAGCGAATTGTCAACTCAAAGCGGAACAGTTAGAACTGTAAGGTTAAAAAGCTACAATCCGAATAATCTGAAATCCATAATTTGAATTACAATATGCTGTGATTTCAAAGAAGACATTTCAAAGAATAATGCTTTAGTTATTCCCTACACAACTGAAGATGCTTAATGGAAAAAGGGGGTAAGCATCATAAATATGTTTCTGAGATATTTTAGTGTTTTGTAGATTTCCTACGCATATCAACACATAAAATATTAACATTAAAATAATTAAAGTATTAAATCCTTGAGATTGAAGTAGTAACTTCTGTAAATGTTGGATATATCTTGTTTATTTTCATTGTTAGATAATTTCACTAATTTATCAAATGTAACTTTTTAAAGTAGAAGAAAAATAGTGACTTTTAAACACATGAATCATAAGACACTCGAAACAACATCATGATCATCTGTTCATTATTACATGCTTTCTTTCTGCAGTTGTCCTTCCATTTCTCGAGATTTCTTTTCTTTCTTTTTGCCTTTATTTATCTGAATTTCTTCAATTTTCATCTATCGTAGGCACTACAATTATTTCAACGTAAGGCATATTGCTTGAAAAAGTTGCAAAAGAAAGCTGCTCTCCTATTGGTCAGTTGAGAATAAGCTAGCCAATCAGAATCGAGGTTTTTAAGGAAAAGTGGATTCTAACATTTGTAAATCTCTGATAAAAAAATTAAACATGCAGTTAAAATGTAAATTATAAAAAGCCAACTAAAAAAGCACCTGTACATTTAAAAATAGTAGAATTAAAACACGCACGACGTTTTTCCATTAAGCCCTTCAATTTTCTTTTTAGTGCATAACTATATAAAACTACACAGCATTTTTTATATGTTTGTATTTAATAACCATTTAAAAGAATTGCTAAAGTTCTTTGTACTTCTTAAAAAAAAAAAAAATACTATTCATTTACTGTATTTTGAAATTACACCCTTTCATCAATATAGCATCATCATAAGATTTCGTTTTTACATTTACAATAAAAACAGATGTTTTCTCAATTTACAGCAATGCTCATTATAGTTTTATTAATATTGCTTTCCATTTAGCTTTCTTTTTCAAGCAAAAACTAAAAAAAAAAATAAAAAAAACGTTGTTTCTCATTATTCCTTAATGTCGCCTAATGTTAGAATTTAAACTATTGACCTCATAGTTTCCAGTTTTTGTGTGTGATAAGTATAGGAAAACAAAACAAAACAAAACAAAACATCAACATCTCGTAGTGTTTTAAATTACGCCTGTATTTCTATTAGCGTTTATTGCTGGGAGTCATCTTTTTTTTTATCATAGAATAATTTTGATCATCAGTACAGTGTGTAATGACCAATGTCTACAGGAAAAGAAATATGGATTTATAATGAGAAAATATACACACAAAGACTTCAAATGCTTACTTTAACTTCAGACATTGCTTTTATTGTAACAAAGACAATTCTAAAAGAAATTAAAGCCTATTTTCCTTAAAAACGATTTTTTTTTTATAATAATAATGTGACCAATACCGTACAATACATATAAAAAAACTATTTAATAAAATGACATGTTTCGAGAAGCCCGAAGTAAACGGCTTTCTTCCTCAGACTTATTTGGTCTTTAGTTTGAGGAAGAAAGGTGCTTACTTCGGGCTTCTCGAAACATGTCATTTTATTAAATAGTTTTTATTTTTTATTGTGCGGTATTGGTCACATTATTATTATTTCCCGCACGTTAATAATCTTCATTACGAATTTTTTTATTTTTCTTTCTCTCTTTTGTTTTTGTTTTGACACAAAACAAAAAACAAATGTCTATATTTGTAAATTATTAGCTGAAGGACGGCAGTTTCGTCCTCTTTAGGACTCATCAGCCAGACAAACTCCGCCGATGACAGGCTCAGAAGGTGCGAACATACAAGAATCCCACTATCGCTGCCGGCAGTGAGACGCTCACAAAAGAAAACACAACCAACAATTTACAAAAAAAGAAAAAAAAAATCAAATCCTTGGCCTGTCTTCCGCTAGGCTCGACGGAATTTAAAACAGGCATAAAAGCAAGCTTTGAAACAAACCAGTTTAAGTAATAACAAATTTTCCGTGCATTACAAAACATAAATAAGAAAGGCGCAAAGAGGACGAAACGGCCGTCCAGGACGCCTCCCGGTGATTGCTCGAGGAGCGAAATCTTTTTGGTTCCTTTGTGCTTTCCTTCGTTGTCTTTTTTGGAATTATCAGGCACTTATAATTTGTTATTTCTTAGTCTATCATCAAATTTTCCATTGAGGATGGAGAACTTAAAGATTTCAACAATTTTTAATCAAATCATCTAAATCCAATTGCTTTTCTTTGAGTCGAATTAAAGCAGGCGTAAATTTGAAATAGATTACAAAAGAAGCTTTAAGAAATACAATTTCACTGTTTGCGATCAGTCACAGTTAATTGGTTTTGTTTTTTGTGCTGTTTTTTGGGAATTTGTGTCTCCTTCATGCACAAATTTTTCCACAGATATCCACATGGCGAAATCAATAGATTTCATTAGATTTTTCAGTAGCTTTCCTGTTATTAAATGTTAATTCTAAGTTCAAGAAGATTAATTTATTGATTCAAACGTTTTTGAAGGGACACACCCAAACGTCCACCGAACCTTAGTAAAATAGATTAAATATATCAAAGTTATGTTTTAATGATTTTTATAAACTTTTTAACTTATCGTATAACTGTTCCTGAAAATGATAAAATTATAAGTTATAAATTAAAAAAAAATTATAAAGCAACAACCCCAATTCAATTTGATAAAACCGTTAATATACCAGCATTAAATGAACGTCCATTTTGATAATAAATAACTAAACAATAAGATACTAACCCTAATCCATTTCATCCCAATAAAGTTCTAAATCAAATTGGGACTAATAATTAACAAAATTATTGATAAAATAAATATTTAAAACTAAAAAACAAAACCGGACCTATCACCTGACTCACCTGACATATAATCAATTCTACAATATAAAACATTAGATGAAATAAATTTAATAAAACTCATAAAAATTATTGATATATATTCTATAATTATAGAGAAAGATATAGCCCCTCTTCCTTCCTTCCTTTATCGAATTTGGCCAACTAGGGACCACGGAACTAGCTCAACCTGACAACATCAGGGCGAAGCTAGTGAAAGTCAAGAAGGGGGGACGAGATTCACATCCCGTCCAGGATAACCCTGAGATAGTAAGTCCCAGGGAGAAACGGACGAAACACAGAAGAAGAAAGAAACAGCCATGCCGACACCGGGATTCGAACCCAGGTTCCGACACAACGGCCACACGGCAGACCGCCGTCTAGACCGCTCGGCCATGCCGGAACGGCTATAGCCCCTCTATTTAAATAATAATAATAAAAAAAATCCCAGTAAATACTGGGAATACCAAGCATCATACTCCAAAAATAAAAGATACTAAACTCAAAACCTACAGATGATAAAATTATAAATTATAAATTAAAAAAAAAATATATAAATTATAAATTTTATAATCGAATTGTAAACTAAAAAAAAGGCAAAATAATTAAATGCAAATGATAATAAGCTGAATTTATTAGCCAAGATGGAAAATAAAAATCTGCACACAGCCAAATTTTCACGACGTGAGGTTATTATCGACGGGAATCTGGAAGAGTTGCTTCGTCCGTGATAGAACTCTTCAGTCAGGTTTACCCTCGATGATAATCTGCGTAAGACTTGTTGTCATCAGGGCAAATCTGCCTGAAGAGTCCTAATACGAACACAACAGCTGTCCCAGAGTCCCGTCGAAGATAAGCTCAAAGCGTTTGCCTATAAGCTTAATTCGCTTTCTCTTCCGTCCTTTGATTACGTCACTGCACGTTACACTTAATTATTTATGACCTTATTAACTTTCTTTCTGTTTTTTTCTCTTCGTTCTGCAGGTTTTTTGTTTTTTTTTTCACATTTTTAAGCAGAAGGAATTCCAAAGAAAAGGTTAAGAGAATTAAGATTTAAATTATTTATTTCTTTTATTTAATTTATTTGGAATTTTCTTTGAAAAACTACACATCGTTTTATGCACTATTGGTGCTTCTGCAATAAAGCGTGTTTTAAATTATGTAAAACTGAAAAACAAAAAACTGAATGAATTATTGGAGATTTAGGAATCGTTGCATTATTTTATATGCGAAATAATTTTATGGTTGCAGCCTCGAAACCAAATTCTGAAGCTTTTCTTTACAGCCTGTTGCTAAGCAACGGATGAGAGAGAAATCTCCGGAGATGGCATTTCAACATTAATATCCTGTAGATAACAATAAAACCAATGAATATATCATTTGTAAAACAGTCATTTCCTTATGATTTTCGTATTGAACAAGCAGCATCAATTTAATAAATATCTCTTATATAGTTTTCCAGATCTGTCTGTATCTAATGCACTTCCGTAGCGCACTTTCTCTGTTGGGAAAATAATTTTAATACTTCCTTGAAAATAGAAATTCTTTTTACAATGAAACGTCCGCGACGGGAATCGAGCCTTCAATCTTCTGATTCAAATCCAGACTTCTTGTCCATTAGTCCACCTGGACTACATTCGAATTATTGTTGTTAAATATCTCTTATCCCTCCCTCTGTGTGTGTGTGTGTGTGTGTGTGTGTGTGTGTGTGTGTGACGCAATGAGAGAAGAGCCAGAGGAAAAAAAAAATAGCTCATTAATTTTAGCCTATTGGATTAAAATTTAAACTTAATTACATATTAACACATATCTTAACTACTACTTCACATCGGCAATATTTCGTTTTGTTTTTCAAAAACTTTATGTAGCCATAATCGTAAATACATATTAACACATGTCTAAACTACTACTTCACATCGGCAATATTTCGTTTTATTTTTCAAAAACTTTATCTAGCCATAATCACTAGCTGCGATTATGGCTAGATAAAGTTTTTTAAAAATAAAACGAAATATTGCCGATGTGAAGTAGTAGTTAAGATATGTATTAATATGTATTTAACGGCATTTTAAGAAGATTTACTAAATTTAAGCATAATTTTTTGAGCCTAGTATAAACACAGGCCAGACGAGCATTAGATGCAGAAGCTCGCCCTCAGCGACGAACTGAAGAGTCGTTAGAGACATTTCTCGACATGAATGAAGAAATTACAAATATCGGGCAATTACTGTTATCTCAACTAAAAGCAGTCATATTGTTATACCGTCTTAGTATATTTTATAATAGTGAATAAATTGTTATGTAACATCTCTTCGTCACAGAAGGACTGTAAGAGAGGAACCATACAATACGAGATCGTTGCTTCTAGTAAATGCTTGCTGTTTTGTTAAAAACTAAACTTTCATCAAAATTTAAGTGAAATTAACTTATGTGTTTTTTTAATTTTTTCAACAGTGGTCCCACTTTGCTCAAAATCAATAGGACGCTATTCAAATTTCAGCATCTCAGGAAAAATAATTTTGAGTTACAACAGGCAGAAGGACAATCACGTAAATGGACACAAACAACAACAAAATTGAAGCCACATTTTACCATACAGATATAAAATTTAAACTTAGGATGATTTATTAAAAATTCACTGATGTGAATACTTTGAAAACCATTTTTAAATTACTTCGTGTAATTCCATAGTGAATGCTAAATAATTCAATGGTTTGTGGACAACTGCAATTGAATAGAAATCAGGTTACAAAGGCAAAATGTCAAACGGCCAATGATGAATGGACAATGTCAAAATGACCAACTATAAATGATGGATTACGACCATCTTTTTTTGCTTACATACAACCACTCTGTTTGTTTTCAAAAAGATCGTAATAAATTACAATTTCCATTTATTTTGTAACTGATATTAATTTTAAATGACATTTGAGAAATCAAAAATTTTAAAGTTGAATTCTCAGTGTTTACCAAACTTTATAAACAGGAATGAAACCGTTGAACGACTTTTTCTTTGTTTATTGATTTACTAGCTGGCTACCTTCGCTTCGTTCCGGATGCCTTGCATTAGTTATTCGAAAAACCAAATCATACAACAACCTCGTTTATCCGGCCCTCGTTGATCCGGATCTCCGGATAATCCGGATCAGATTTGTAGATATATATATTTTTTTATTTAATGTTCACATAGATAATAATTTTAACTATGATAACAAGAACATAACTATAAGTACGCCAAACATTCGCTTTTTATTTTGATTAAATGTACAGTTCCTGCGTAGATTGTACAATAAATTATGGTAATAAAATGCTTTTTGTCGAGTTTAAGAAAGCTTTACTAGAGTGTCACAGGGCGTTGAAGCTACAAAACATAGTTTTTTATCGTAATAAACGGTAAGTCTGTTTATTTAAGGATTTGTTTTGCTTATTATCCATGTTACCCGGATTATCCGGATTTTCGATTTTCCGGATTTCCCTTGGTCCCAGTTAGTCCGGATAAACGAGGTTGTAGTGTACATTAAGTTAAGTAAAAACCGAAACGTAGAACAGAAACAAAATTAAAGTTTCAATATAGAAAAATACATGCTATACAATATTGAAATTTAAAGTATTAATTAACCGTTGTTCAGGTTATTCTGAATATTATTCAGATCTGTGGCACGATTTAAAACGGCAAGGGCGCCATCTATCGCCAGTTTTGGGTAAGTTTTAAATGTACTCATCGACAATTGCGCTAGCGCCATCTATGGTCAGTTTTTCAGTCATCTCACGAGAACTACTTGATCGACGGGGATGAAAAGTAGCCTATATCCTTCTCCGTGTCATAGACTACCTGCATGAAAAATTTCATTCAGATCCGTTGCACGGTGAAAGAATGACAAACAAACAAACTTAGAGATTTTCGCTTTTATAATATATAAACTATTAGTTAGGCTAATTTGTATCATAATTATATTGTAATCTATAAACTTATATATTCTCTAGCAACATAACTCTTAAAGCTGAGATTCATAATTACGTCTACCTCAACCTCCTACAATGGAAATCTATTATCCTTCACTATTAGTGGAGTTGCCTTGACAAAATAGACATGTGCTTTACAGGTTTTGCTTTGATATCTGCCACTTAGTTCATATTATTGTTCCTTTTTTTAATTAATAATTGTAAAATTAAATTGTAAACTAGTAATTTATTTTTAATAAAGGCTTCGGAAAGGAAATATAACTTTCCCAAAATACTCAGAAGCTGTTCCATTAGCTAATATTATAAATTTTTAAATATTTGGAGATTTTGAAGCAAGCATGCATTGCTCATGCACTTTCAGTAAAAATATAAATAATTCTTTTAGAGATTGTGTGAATGTTGGTTACATAAGGCTGTAGATACTGGCAGCTCTCGATTTATGAACATTCGCTATAACGAACAATACAATTCGTACCAAAATTTTTAAAGTCGCCAATAGATAGTGTTCCTTTAAAAACGAAATACCAAAGTTTAGTGAACATAATTAAAGGAAATTTTTTTTAAAGAAACCATATCTTTGTTTTTTTTTTTCGTACATTATTTTATGCTACGTATGGTATTACGATAAACCATAACGTAAATTATAACAAGCTAATTAACGCTTTTAGACAGTATCAAAAGCAAAGCTACCCCATAATATGCACAGTTATATAAACAAAATAATTAAAAGCAAGAGCATATAAATGCAAGACCGTTCCT
>JAFIDM010008419.1:51625523-51663408 GCA_023159025.1 Thereuonema tuberculata | reverse complement strand
GGACATTAAAGATTTTTAAAATCTGGACAGAATTATTTTGATTTATTATGATGTATTCTTTTTAGCAGTTTTAAAAAGCTAAAATTAAAAGAGTAATAAGTAAAAGAATATTTTATATTTGTATATTGTCTCTGTTATTATTACATTTACTGATGTATTGGCTAAAATAAAATTATAGAAGAGATTCAGAAAAATTACATATTCTGTAATTGTATTGGATACCCATTGCATTTTTGCTTGCTGCTCAACAACAGTTGAAAAATAAATGATACTCAGGAGCCTGTCCCAGATTTCTGCGAACCATTTTTAACTGATTTTGGTGCTAAGTGGTAAGTTTGACTACGACATGGAGGTACACGGGTTCAATCCCCGACAGAGATCAGGGTTTCTCTTCTAAATGGTTTCTAGGGACCAAAGAATGGTACCGAGTTTCTTTTCCGGAGTTGAGTCAGGAAACTCTGGAAGCCTTAGATTCATCGTACCATTTTAAAGGAAAACTTCCTTGCTGACGTTTCGTCTCTAGCTGTCAGAGACATCTTCCGAGCTTGAGATTTACTATTCAGCTAGCTTCCTTTCTTCTCGGGCAGAGATTACAAACACCTCTGAGACTTCTACGTAAGTTGCTAGGAAAATTAATTTCCACAAGACGTAGCAAGTTCCCACATGTCCTAGTTTCGGATATTTCGGAGATCTACAATTCGAAATATCCGAAACTGTTTCGATTTATCCGTACAGATTTAGCTGAAAACTGAACTTAAAAAATATAAATCGAATGGATTACGTGAAAATATAAGATTATGTGATCATGGATTTCGGTAATGTGATCTATTTCCTTTTACAATTTGGCGTTTGGCGTGATTGATCATTTACAATGGGTAACTAATAATTAATTGATGTTATCGTTTAATAACCATCACACCCTGAGATTGAATCAAGGATCTGAACGAGCGTTGCCACGAGAGATTACAATTATCCTTCTATAATTGGAATTGCATTGTAATCAGAGGATTTTAATTGGCTATTCCGATTAAGTAGATGCTTATCTACTGTGCCACGAATTTAATCGTTGAAACCTAAATTATTTCACTAATGAAACCATCCAAGAATGATTTAAGTCTTAAAAAAATGGTTTTTAAAGCTTTATAGTGAAGATCTAGGAAATTTAGAAAACATCATCTCAAAATATATAACCAGCATTTATTAAAAAAAAGTAATGTAAGCTATAAACTATTGTAGTTGTGTATATATATATACATCAAATATAAATTACTTTTTTATATATGCACTATAGTTATTTAATAAAAATGTAAAAGTTTATATTTATATTACACAATTTATATTATAGTTATAATACAAATAACTTACATACATACACCGGATTTTTATGTCTATCTATAGGTCTATTTGGGATACATTTCCAAGAAAAACTTCCATTTGGTGACTTTCGTAGTCTGGGTGTAATGACCTCATATCCTAGTAGCAGCTAATCGTTCATAAATTCATGCTACAATGAATACGTCAAAATAACTAGATTTAAAGAGGTAATTTCTAAAAATAACGTTTGGCAGTCATTCCTCATATCATTATCAGTTGGTTAAATTAAAAAAAAAAATGCTTAAACAGAAAGGTTTTCATAAAATAGAAGAAGAAAGCCTGTTTTATTTTGTGGCCAGTATTCTGTAACATCAGTAGTTACTGACCAGTAGCAGCTTTATCTAAAATACAGAATGGGTGGCTTCAAGATTTAAAGAAAACAACTACATGTTTGAACAAGAATATCAATAACACTACATTCCAATTATACTACTTTCCAATGGACACTCCTGATGAATATAGATTATTCCCAAATTGTATAAGAGCTTGGGGTATATATTTCGTATATATATATATATATTATCTTACATTTAATAATTGTGTATTACTGTACACTAAGAGCTTGGGGTTTATTGGTACATGTCTGTTTCTTTTAAACTCTGTAGTACTATTCCTTTCAGTATTTGGACATAAACAGGATGTATCAGTGGAACCGGTCAATTTTGCTTATAATAGCAACATTCGAATGTCCTGGTCAGTTCGTATCGGCTTTTTCGAACTTTTCACCAGCGCTTCGATGATGGTTCTCTTCGGCAGTGATTGTAGTGTGTGATCCTTTTCGCAGCATGCTTGGTTGCAATAGAACCAGTTTCTTCAAATTTCTTCTTGATTGCAGTAATTATTTACGTTTTGGAGAAAAACCATATTCCTCATCAAGTAAACGTCTTGCTATAGAGATTTTGTCCTTTGACGATAAATTTAATGACAGACTTTAACTTATAACTTAATGATAGAGATATGTTGCTTTAAACGTAAACCGAAAGCACCACTTTTCCAATCTGCATTGTGAATTATCAAGCGTTCAATGTCACGAGGTGCTCGTACTGTCGACAGGTGCATGCCTTGTACGCAGGTGAAAGCATTCTGATGCCCTCCTTGTGTTAGGATACTGTTATTCTCGAGTAAATCTTATAATCTACTGATACAATTACCATACTTACTCTTCAGTTCCTTCCATTTCATGATTATAAGATAATTAATTCTACAACATCTTTATGCTATGTAAATATTTATTAAAAATATATAAAGAATTTTCGGAAAGAATCCTTTGTCCAGCTACCAAATCTAAAATTAACAAAGACTAGTAATCAAATAGGAAAACGCTAACTCTTTGTTACACTTTTACAATATTAAAATATCAAATTCTACAATACAATGATACCTTAATAATGTAAACTATTTATCTCTACAACATTACAAGTTTTAATACATTACGAAACCAACTCTTCAGCCAAAGTTACTATACTTTCCTGTACTTCTATACCTTCACTTCTATTCAAGTTATTTTCTTTCGTATTTTTTATTAAGATACTCCCAATAATCTTCCTGATTTTTGTGTGTTTTTTTTTCCACTTTTAGCATCTTTATTCTGTTACTCATTAAATGTTCTTTTTAGCGGCAATGTTCTGCTACTATTTCCGAGTCTTTTTAGTAATCTCCTCCTGATGTAACTACCGTGTTCATTTACCCGTTCTTTAACGTTCTTTTGCTCTCCTCTATATAAAAGGTTCCGCATATCGAACATTCTATTTTATAAATGATTCCCATTTCATTCTTTTTAACACTCATTAAATTTAGAACACAAAATATTTTTTAATTTGTTTCTATATTCAAACACAGCTTTAATATCATATTTATTATACATTTTTTAGCAAATTTACACTATATTTATTTAACTATAGGATAACTATCTTACTTTTTTCTTCTTTCATTTCTCTGATCTTAAATGAATCATTTTTATACTTAATCTTATTTGAAGATGTGCAATATAAAATAATAAATTAATTTAATAAATAAAAAGGCTTCGAAATAAATTAAAGAAAATTTTATGTGGAAAATTTTATTTTTATTTTCCATGACATCAGTGAATGCAGAAAAAGAACGGTAGGGTTTATATGTGACGCAGAAAGTTCTCAGTTAGATAGAGTGCAGTTACGTCACACGATGTGAACAGTTCAGTTTACGAATGAGGCTGGTTGGAGTCAGGAGGTTTCCCAGTTGGATCGTCGACGTTAGCATTGAGGGTTGGATGCAGCTATGCAATGGAATTTGCGGTCGACTCAAAATATAAAAGAAGAAAGACATGGGAAATAATTCTAACCGATTTAAATGAAGTGGAAGCAAGAAATATGTGAGACTTGCTACAATAGAAACGGCAGAATTTAATTCCAAATAAATAAGAGAGAACTGAAGTAGGAAACGGAAGTTCGTGATTTCGACACCTGCGATTGGTTCGTTGATAGACGGCAGTACGGAGAATTTGCTTCAATGAAATCAGTGATTCTCATCGAGCGGTAATTTCAAGCAGCAACGGAAAGAGAAGTTCAACGGAAAGAACTGTAGTGCTGTTAGAAAATAGAAGACAAGAAACTGTGAGTACAGAACATTTATTTATTGATTTATTTAAGCACAAGGTTGAAGAAGAAAAAGCCATTCTTCAGTTATTGTTTAGTTATATATTGTAATGATACCAGATAATAGTGCAATGAATAAGGGCTTCACAAGTGACTAATGCCCGGTTGCACCAAAGTAGCGTTTAACTACGGTTTCCATGAACTGAGTTCTGCTTGAACCTCAAATCGAAGTTCAGCCTTGTTGCACCAAGCTACAACAGGCACAACTGAACCGAGGTTCTGTGATCTGCGTTCATGGCGGCGGAAGTACGTCATGCGTTCAAAGCTGATTCCTGATTGGTTACAAGATTCATCTTTCGTTGCGGGAAATCAACCCAATGGATTGTTTTCAACAGTTGTCCTTTGTTTCAGCAGTCAACAATCTCATGACGAAAATGGAGTTCAGGAATTAAAAAACTGAATTCTGCCGAGTCCCTATTTACACATAGACGAAAAAAAAAATCCTTTTAATTGATATAATTGAATCTTTCATAACACATTTTAGAATGTAAAAAAACCGATGCAGAATATTACTAATGTAGATAATCGTGGAGTTTAGCGTCCCAAATTAAATAACAATAAAAAACCTATAACAGTAAATAACACACAGTCATAAAATGTGAAATTTCATCACACTTTGGTGGGTGGCTGGCTGTAAGTGTCCCACCCCCGACCGAGAATGGGCCCTCGTAAACTCTGTTTTCGTGCCACCGCGTTCTGGAGTCCGGCGTTCTGCGGCAGAGATGGGACCAACAGCGGCAAACTTCGGTGCCCGAGAAAAAGGGCCCGGTGTCGATGGGGGGTGGGACACTTAGGTATCCGTGCAGACTTGGGTGAAATTTCACATTTTATGACTGTGTCATTTAATGTTGTAGGTTTTTTATTGTTATTTAATTTGGAACGCTAAACTCCACGATTACCCTAATATATACTGATCGCGAAATAGTCTGCCTTTTGGTTACAAATGATGCAACTCTATTAACAACTGAAATTTCTCTTCACAGTCACTGTCCAACGAATCAAATAAATGTAAAGTTGTCATTTTTAAAAGTTATTTCTGATAGTTGAGAGAAAACTTGCTTTGGTCTCAATTCGCAAGCGAATATCAGTAATGGCCGAAGCCGAACAGCGGTTTTGAACTGAGTTCAGCGCCTTGAACGGCCGAATTCGGCAGATCAACTTGACGACGCTTTTGAACCGAGATCATCACTAAACATTGTTGGCGCAATAGGTTTAAGAATGATCTCCGTTCATCTTGCAGTTTGAACGTGGTTCAGCTCCTGAACTTCAATGGTGAACCCGGCTATTAGCAAACTCGATATTTTTGTTTTAGAAGTGACAATATTAAATTTGATAACAATATAATTAAGTTACGAAAGTTAAAAGTAATGTTGCTGGATATATGAAAGTGCTCCGAATTAGTGAACATTATTGTGCGGTGAATATTAGTGAAATAATTAGTCAGTTACGTAAAGGATTTCGTTAAGTGACAATTAGATCAATTGAAGATAGTAGAAAGAAGATTGTTACATTAAATGAACTATCAAGTGATACAAATTATTGAAGAGAACTTTTGAACTATTTCAGTTAATACTAACTATCTCATTAATTGTATTATATAGTTTTATCACACCATACTCACCTTAATAAATAAATAAAAAAAAAACTCTGCATATATATCTTTGCTGATTTTTATTATTTATTAAATTTAAGTCTTAATCATTAATTTTAAAGATTTCTTTCCTATTTTCAAAGCTGTTCTTAAAATCCTCTTCATCGCTCGTTCCAATATCAATTCTGCAAATAAAATTTTCTATTATATTTTTTTTATTCCCAATAAATGACCCGATTTAAAGGTCAGAACATGTTTACTTCTTGTCAAAGAAATTTTCTATAATGAGCAATAGACAGCTATTACCAATTTTTTTCAAACAAATCTAAAAATTAATTTTCCCTCCTCTTGTTTTTCCGTCTTAAATTTAATGAAGTGGCTGAAAAACTGGAAGGAAATCCTAAGAGTAAATTTCTTAATGACATTGAAGAATTTAAAAAGAACTTCAAGAAAGTGGAACTGAATTTACAGAAAGAAGAAATGGAAATTATTAAAAGAATTGACAGAGATAGGAATTTACTTATTGGATGAGTTTTATATTTATTGAAGATGGTTAGAATATAACCGAAACCGGGTTGTACCTCTCTTTACTTTATTCAGTTATTAAATTTCATTTTAATCAGGTGTGCCGGCTTATTCCTTTGATCTGCAGAATTATGAACAGCGCACGTAAAATCTTTCTGTCAACGTTTTACATTTATATTTATATTTATATTTATTTATTTATCCTGTGTGTTCTATTTTAACTTATTCATTTATTTATCTAATCAAAATCACTTGTACAATTTCAAATTAACGGTTATTTCTGTTTTTTGTTTATTTTTAAATCCCAACGGCTGGAAGGGCTCCCATCATGCACCTTAATTGAAATCCTTCTGTCAATTTCAGTTATTATTTAAACCTTCCAATTATCTGTTAAAGCCCTCCAGCCAATCAGCAATCACTGTAAATAAATCTATAAAAACCCTTGCTCTCCCTCAATAAATTAGAACCCGTTCAGACCCAGTGTCAGTCTCTTTCTACCTTATTCCACGAACCAAGAAACCAACAAAAATCACCACAATATTTCAAAGTCAGACAAAGCCAATCATTTAGTTATAATGAACAAGGAGGGATATTTGAAAGATTTAGATAATTTAATAGAAGAAATGAAATACAAATGCATGAAGGGTGACCCAACAGTAATTTTAAGATTAAAAAAAATTACCAAAAAAATAATTGAAGAAGGGATCGTAGTAATATCCAAAGAGAAAAAACATGCAAGGCTCTGCAGAAATCTTACCATGGAAGGAAGGATTAAGATTCATAAGAAGGATAACCCTATAAGACCGGTTATTAATGCTTATAGTAGTCCTCTTCAAAATTTGGCAAGGTGGGCCAATAGTATTATTAGGAATTTTAGTATATCCAAGAAAGAAGTAATTGTAAAAAAATGTAGAATTAATTGGTAAACTGAAACATTTATTTAATAACACATGAAAATTTCACTTGTTTTCAGTGGAAAAAATATATTCCAACATCCCGGTTGAAGAAACTTTACAAATCATGACTAAGCTAACTGAGAATAATAAAGAAATTCTCTTGAATAATAAGATAGAAAGTTCAGAATTTTTAAAGGTATTAGAATTTATTTCTTTGAATTTTTATTTTATACATGGAGACAAAATTTGTAGACAAGAGTAAGATTTCCCATGGGTCCGCCTTTGTCCGGACAAATTTGCAATATTTTTATGAATTATCTGGAGAACAGCTTATTAAAGAAAAAGAAATATGACTACGAGTAATACCGTTACGCAGACGATATTCTAATCATATGTAATATGGTCAGACAGATTGAAAATTTTTTACGAAAGTGAATAATCTGGATGAGGACATTAAATTTAAAATGGAAAAAGAAGAAGAGGATAAAATACTCAAAAAAAGGAAAACTATATATGTAACTTGCATACTTATGTAACTCACGAAATCATTAAGTAAATGTTAAAATAAATAACTTAAATAAAATAACTTCCTAATTTTCAAGAAATAAATACATTAAATATTATGTAAGTAGATCTAAATAAATTGAATAAATATTTTTAAAAAAGTACGCTTGCTACGCCTGTTTTGTAGTAAACACAGTTACGATGTTGCCAAGAGAACAGAGAGCGGGGAATTGGCATTCACCAACGCCATCTAGTTCTAGCTTTGGTAGACGGTGCCTTAACAGTTCTGAAAAAGTGGAACGGGGAAGAACATTGGCTGTAATACAACGGTCTATAAACTTGTGTACATAGTATGTTTAGATATGATTTGTACAAGTTGTTAATACGTCTAAGTTTCTCTGTACAAAAAAAAAATTCGAGGAAATTTTTCGATTTTCTCATATTATGAAAAAGTTTGGTCATAAGTGCGAATCTTCGTAAGTCGATTGGTCATTCTGTACTTATTAGATAGGTATGGTAAACGAACAACCATCATGTATCATTTGGCTAGAGAACAATAGTGGTGGAAAGTCTATTCTCTAATATTTAATCCTCTTTAAACATCTTTTAAAATTTACGAACTTCCTAAATAATTATTTACATTTCACTTCCTGTAAATACGCCATTAAGGAAGCCTAATGGAAGATTGTAGTGAAAAGAATTAGATTCAATTATTAAAGCTTCAAATTGAACTTCAAATTAGATTAAAAGTAAACAGTACATTTCAACTTCTTCCCAATCTCTATTAAAGCGAAGTTTGGCTGCCAACAACCTTTGTTAAGTCATTTTAGCAGAGAAAAGAATTAGATTTGAAAAATAATATTGTTTAACAACATTAAATTCTGGGACGTAATGATATAATGCTTTAACTTGCTAATGTAAAATTTATTTAAAAAAATGTTAATTGTTAAATACTTCTCCTTTAATGCTATTGCTGTGTAAGCTCATAACCTAATTGGTTCACTTTGTTGTATTATGTATTTTCTTATGGATATTCCTATTCATATTATAATTTCATGTGTTTAATAGTCTCCATTGTTAAAACAATATTTTCAGTGAAATATCAATATTTTCTTAAGCCTTTTAAGCGTAGCTCAAACCATATTCTAGCCATTGTAGTTGAGATCACCGAAGATGCCCTATAAGGAAATTCATTCCTATCCGTTGCGGCGTTGAGACGTGATTAAATGACAGACAAACAAACTTACATTTTTTTTCCTTTTATAATTATTAAGAATTTATGGGAGAAGAGATAATTGTGCCAGCCGAAACTGTCTAGCCTTATATATATATATATATATATATATATACAGTCGGACCTCTATTTAACGAAGTCGCTAAATCCCGAAAAAAAGTTCGTTATATGGAAAATTCGTTAAATATAGATTCACCTTTCAAAACATAAAACAGATTTAAAATACACTCATTAACAAAAAAAAAAAACGACGCACCTAGAAGGAGTTGTCCGATGGAGACAATTGGTGGAGAGGAAGATTTTGTACAGAAAAGAAAATGATTAAAATTTCAGACAAATTGAATGATTTAATCCAGAGTTACAGAGTTACAAAGTAACGAGCTCAATAAGGTGTTGACCCACCTCTGCCCTGAATGCAAGCTGCCACTCGACGTGGCATAGAGTGATAAAGCTCTCTGATGGTCTCCTGCGGTATTTCTTGCCAAATTTGCTCCAATTGTCGGACTAGGTCATCCACATTCCCTGGTGGATGCAGTCGCCTTCCCATCATATCCAATACATGCTCGATTGGAGAGAGATCTGGGGATCTGGCTGGCAAGGAAGTGTTTCACAAGCTGCAAGACAGGTCATAGCAACACGTGCCGTATGTGGTCTGGCATTATCTTGCTGAAAAATAAGGCCAGGATACTGCAAAAGGAAGGGTATCAAAACAGGTCTCAGAATATCGTTGAAGTACCGCTGTGCTGTAAGTGTGCCGCTAATGACGACCAAAAGGGTCCGGCTATCAAGGGAAATGGCACCCCAGACCATAACTCCTGGTTGAGGGCCTGTGTGGCGTGCAATAGTGAAAGCAGGATCGGCATGCTGCCCTGGCCGTCTCCAGACACGTCTGCACGATCGTCAGGACACAGTTGGAAGCGGGATTCGTCGCTAAACACTATACGTCCCCAGTCAGCATCATTCCAACCGTTTCGAGCCAAGCACCACTGTAATCTGGCCCGACGGTGTGCAGACGTGAGTGGCAGGTGGCGTAGCGGTCGGTACGAGCGTAGATGTCGCTCCTCTCAGCCGTCTGTGAATGGTCATGGTGGACACTCGTGTGCGGGTCGCACGTCTGATGGTTGATAACGATGATTCAGGCGCTGTGACAGCTGATCTGACAATCACTCTATCCTCCCGCTCTGCTGTGGACCTAGGGCGACCGCTACCTTCATGACGCTGAAATCTGCCATTGTCCACCCATTTCTGCCAGCATCTTCTAATCGCCACATCACTTTGACCCACAAGACGAGCGATTCTCCGATTTGCCCAACCTGCCTCTTTCAATCCAATGATACGACCTCTTTCAACCTCTGACAGTTGCACGTAATGAGCTCGAATCCTGTGGGGAGGCATTTTTTTCAGTCGTTGAAAGTATTCTAACTCGCAATGCAACAGAAATTTTGACCATCAGGTTGAGAATTGCGTGCTTAAATTTTACTAATAAAGTCTGTTAATTTTGTCTGAGTTTTTTTTTTAAGTATTTTCACTTACAGTAAGTCGCACATCTTTGCAATGCACCAAAAACCCCTTCAGTATTTTCTTCAAATTGTAATCCGCGTCGGATTGATTCAAATGATTTTAACATTTCATCACACGAAGGTTTTTTGATTTCTGCATCATGATCATTTCCATTTTTATTATCTTCATCGCAATTCATAGCTTTTTTGTTTTTTGTTTTTTATTTTTCACACTGTCCAAAATATCCGATTCAGTTAGTGTTTCCGAGGTCTCAACTTCAAAATCAAGTGAAAGATAATCATCAATCAGCACATCATCGTTAATTTCTTCTTTTTCCCTCAGCTGTATCCACATTTCTTTCATTTCCTCAATAGGAAATATTAATAATAAAAACATTTCAAGGAGAAAAAAAAATAGATACCACGAAAAAGTTCGTTAAATAGAAATGCACTTCGCTATTTGGAGGTTATTTTACGAAAAAATTAGCAAAATATTCTTGGTTCCAAAGAAAAGTTCGCAAGATAGAGAAATTCGCAAAATAGAGGTTCGTTAAATAGAGGTCAGACTGTATTTTCTTATCAAAATATTTAAATAGATAGATTTTTTTAAAGGATAATTTTACATATGTATACAACATTTTACATATGTTCAACGCTGCAATGTTAATTCAGCGAGTATTAACAAATACTAAAGTTCATTGTCTAAAGCGTCTATAATATTGTGGTGAAATATTTCGGCCTGGTTCGTAAAAATAAGAGTAGATTGAAACTGGGCTGGATCAAAACTCAGAACTAACTCGATCTGTTTATTCCACGGAGAGCAAGGGTTTTTTTAGACTATGTACAATGATTTGTGATTGGTTGGTGGCCTTTAACATTTTATTGGAGGATTTAACAGACTTGTGATTGTAACGGGTTTTAACCGTTGTATTTAAATTAAAGAGAATTATGGGATAGCCACCAACCGTCAGGAATTCAAAAATAAACAAACAGATTTGACATTTTAACGGACAAATTTGAAATATACAGTAAATTAAATAATGATTGATCAGAACAGTAGAAAAAGAGAATAATCTAGAATACAATAAATAAAACTATGATATATCTATAAAAATCATCACAATATTCTGTTTCAGATTCACGCAAACCCACTGAAAACGCTCAAAACATCGTAAGTAAGGGTTTAGATATTTCATTTGAAAACGGTAAAATTACAAGGAATTTTGAAATGCCTATAGAAACTGACGTTAAATCTAATATATTATACATTGCATACATAGCACAAAATAATAAAAAAAAAATTATTAGCAAATTGTGACTTTAAACTTTAAAGCGAAAATATAAATCCTCTTTATTCCCTATCCCGTGGGAATTTCGTAAAATCGGCCTTATTCCTTGTCTACATCATAAAGGGAACCTCTGTGCAACATTTCAGCTTTTTAGGTCCAAGGGTTTGGACTGCGCGTTGATTAGTGAGTGAGTGAGTGAGTGAGTGAGTCAGGACTTTTCTTTTTATGTTAATACATGAGTTAAATACGAATGATTAATTGATCTATGTAATTTTATGTATGTTATTTTGTAATTATCATATTCACATGGTAAACTTTCCTACAGCATTCTTGTAATTTAGTTTGTGTATTAATTGAATGCTGATAAGAGACAGCCTAAGGTTCCAGTAAAGCTTTCAACTAGCTAAAAATAACGAGATGTTAATGTTGTGAAAATGTAGGTCAAATTATTTTTTAAAATATGCATTTTTTTTTAAAAAAAGGAAGACATATTATTAATAAGCAATTTTAAGAAGAAAGCAATACAATCGCCAACTACCATTAAGACAATCTCCTCACAGTTTTATCTCAATCCGCTGTTTAAACACCAAGGGGGATCCCTTGTTCTTTAAACAGTAATTTACATTTAATGTCCGTTATATTTAATGTAATTTAAAAACTCAGGCACAAACATTGCTGTTTGTGACAACAACAGAGCTGAAGAAAAGCTCTGATAATCTCTTTACTTCTATTTACTTACATTTACTTGTAATTAAATTATTTATTTTATCAAAAAGCGGATAACAAAGTTTTAATCCTCAATATAAACAACTTATTAAGATTTATATCTAATTAGAAATGAACCTAACTCATGAGTGAAAAATAAACAGTGCCACAATCATTAAGAATTGAACAATGGATCGTCAGTTTTTCTCTAATTAAAATCGAGTTCCAAGGATTGGTTCGTTGGTTGATTAGTAGATGTTAATGGCGCAAAAAGCATCTGTGGCTAAGCTGCGCCAAGAAAGGTAAAAATTAGAAGAAGAAAAACAAAAGAAAAGAGTTCCAAGGATAAATTTTTGTTTTATCTTCATCTTAGGTAAATACAATTACTTTTAGAAATCCTATATAATAACATTCTTCTAATATCCACAATATTTCGTCAAATTTTATAAAACACAATTACTTTTAGTCAAATTACATTCCAAAACGGTTTTTATTCAGTACTTTAAATAAGCCACCGGACATAATCTATATTACTATTTTTTTTATTTCTCTGTCCGTCCGGCGCAATTGTTAATTTTTAGTTTCCCTTGCTAAGAAAGTCAGATTATAAAATTTTCTCTTTTTTATTTTTTATTTTTTATCGCCTTGTATGGTATTCGAGCCGAGGACCTTCGTCCTAGCAGTCAGGAACGCTAACCATTGGACTACTGCTGGTCCCCCGATATCGCTTTCTTATCGCTTTCCCTCCCTTGTTTTTTTGTCTATACAATTATATGCGTGGCTTATTTAAAACTACTGAATTTCAAGACGCATGTTAAAATGTCTTCAATGTTTTTTGTTCTTCACTTCTTGCTCCGTGATATACATATTAAGAAAGACAACATTGTTTTTGATATACATTTTTCTCTGTAACCTTGTAAGTTAAGCAAGTACAAAAATTTTCAAATAGTAGAGCATTACAGGAAAGTGAACACTATTGGCTAATAGCAAAGCCATAACAATTTCTTTGCTGAGAAGTTTATCACGAAGCTATTCTTTGGAATGGGATAGACTGTAAAACTCGATTCAAAAGAAAAACCTCCTATTCTTTAGATTAGTAATTTAGTATCTTAAAACTAAGAATCGCTTAGATGAAATTTTAAACATAACTTTATCGTTAGAAATCTCGGAGTACCAGTGACATACATGTAAATTATTCACATTTTCATCAAAAAGAAAGGCTTCAGTGAACAAAAACACTGAAGCCTCAGTTCTTGCGTTAAAAGTTTAATAAGGATTTCTTTAAAAACATGTCATTGTGAGATTTTTACTTATTTTTTGTAAAGTGTCACGTTTCACTGCCAACCAAATACTTGGTTTTGTAGAAAGGAAATAACTGTAGAACTACTACAAGATTTCCTATTTAATATCATCAAAATTTACCGTGTACAGATTGAAAGTTATAGTTAACATTGACAGTGTTAAAAACACTTACATAATAAAACTGCAAAACGTATTAATTGATTCTAAAAAGATAATACAAATTTAAAAATGCTTAATCAGAATAGTTTTAGCGGGTTAAACCGTTATTTCCCATTTAAATTATTTCAGATGAACTTGAAACTTAATATATCGGTTATTCTACGTTAAGAATTTATTATCCAACTTGCCGGTACCGTCGCTTCGCTCCGGAACCTTTGCATGTACAACATTAAAAAAAAAAAAACTTTAATTATTTAGTAAATTAATATTGAGATCGTCGGAGAAAATACGACATCCCAGCCCGTTGTGGCTTCTCCGCTTAACTAGATGTATTGAGGGTTGGCGCCACACACCTGGGCTTGCACTTCATGGTCAGTTTGCCAGATTATTCCTTATCCTGTGGGAATTTCGAAAAATCTTGCCTTATTCCTTGTCTACATCATAAAAGGAACCTCTGTGCAAAATTTCAGCTTTCTAAGTCCAAGGGTTTAGGGTGGGTATTAAAACTACTATAATTTACAATTTAATCTCTTTACAATTTCCAATCGCTAAGTGAGGATAATTTCTAGTTCTCGCACTTGATCAATTAAATATTTCAAATTTAAAAAAGCTATTTTGTCTGTCTTTTGAATGAAAAAAATCAAACACATTGTTGATAACGAAACATATTAGTTTTTATTACAAAATTCATGATAAATAACATGTTTTGTGAAAATTCTTGAATCATTTTCCAAAAGCTTTCCTTGCTCCGACGTTTTAGTAATTTATAATTTAACATTTAACATACGAAATATTTATTCAGAAATTAGTCAAACTCTGCACTTGGTACCAAAACGTAACTTAATTAAGAATGCATAAATGAAACATTAGAAACAGGGCAAAGAGAATACACAGAGCTTGAAGAAGGCATGATGAGAAAATCCTGTGTAATCTAAGTATTTACCTATTTTTTTTCGGTGCTTCATTTAAATTTACTTCCTGAATACCAAGTAGTTTTTCTTTTTCTTTCGGGAACTGAAATGAGATCCATAGTACCTCCTGAGTTGGTCATCAAAGAATAATTATGGCTGCTGAGTCCTAATATGGACAAAACAGCTGATTTCCATTGATGTGGAAAATCTTGTATTTACTTTTTTTACTTTTTTAATTAATTAATCTAATCTTATACAAAGATACGTGAAAATAAAGTGAGTGAATATGCTTTATCACAAAATTATATGCACTTACTTTATTTTCACGTACTTTGTGTAAGATTAGATCAATTAATTAAAAAAATAAAAAAAGTAAATACTCAAGAGTTTCCATATCAATGAAATTTCTAGGTTTCATCACAAAATTTAAGGGCGACCCATAATAATATAAAAAAATTAAAAATAATAATGAGAAAAGGAAGTACAATAATGTCTATGGGAAAATATTAAAAAAAGTTAGGAAAAAAATAAAAAAAAAACTTTAGGAAAATAAGAAAAACAAACAATCCACGCGGACATTGAGAAAAAAAAAAAAAAGAAGTAAGATATACAGGTTTGAACCGACAACTTTCTGTATATGAGTCCGAAATCTTAACCATCAAGCTACAGCTCACAACTGAAATTATAAGTTGCATTTCTAACATTAAGGGGGGGGGGGGGGGGTTGGCCCCTGAAAATACATATTCCTACGTTATTTGGGCCTCTGAACACGATGGTGAGTCCTTTGGTCGATCCGATCTTTCGTTCGTGAGTTTTTCGGAAGGTACAATATAAGTGTATGCTAAAGCCCGTTTCAATAAGTGTAAATGGACTGTAGCTAAACATCAAATGTAAAATGCAGCTGCTCGGTGACCATTACAATGAAGAATGTATCGAATATATAAAAGTGAAAATCTGTAAGTTTGTAGGTCGTTCAATCACGTCACAATGGCGCAACGAATGGGAATGAAATTTTGCCTGCAGGTAGTCTATGACACGGAGAAGGATATAGGCTACTTTTCATCCCGGTCCGGTGGGATGTATGAAAAGCATCTTAAAACTGCCTAAAATGAAAAACTTCCCAAAGCTGCGTATAGACGGCGCCATCTCAGTTTTAAATCGAGTACGTTTAAGGACATTCTTCGCAGGAGCGGACAACGATTAACTTAGGAGTTATCTAATAATTTCTATTAGGCAATGTCTACGATGATAAATATATGATACAGGTGATTAATAATTGGGTATTGTTTACAATTTAAACTCTAATTTAGAACACAACATTAATTTCTAACGACCACGGGATTTTTTTACCAATTGCGGTAGGTTTGAATTGATAGTGTGTGGAGAAGGCCACAAAGGGCACCGCAGTTTTAAATCGATTGCATTGAAGGAGATTCTTTGCAGGCGCGGAACACGATTAACTCCGAGTTAACTGATAATTCTATTCGGCGATGAATTATCACGATACACGATACGGTTAATTCTTATGTTTTTTTTTTTTTTTAAATCTAAATTTTAATTTAGAATGTAGCATTAATTGGTAATGATCACGTGATTTTTTTCCCAACTGGAGAGGTTTTTGGAGATGGAGGTGTGGAGAAGGCCACAAAGGGCTGGGAAGTCAAATATTCGTCGGTCTGGATATTAATTTGCTAAAATAATAAATAAGCAGTTTTTTACATTACATAGGCAAGGCTTCCGGAGCCGGCTAGTATTTAATAAATATTTAAATCTATTACAATATATTTAGTAATTTACTACGATACAGTATTAATTCACATACTGCATTACCATCGCTTTTTACTTAAAAAATGTTAAGATCTTATTGATTTTAAAATTAACTTTCAATATTAGACTTTATTCTTAAATGTTTAAGGATTAGGACAAATTACAATTTGTGTCGGATTAGCGATGAATCGGATTACAGATTGCAGAAATATTGAAGGTTATCTGTAAAAGAAAATTTTTGACTAATTATTTATTCAAAAATAGAACCAAACACACTGAGAAGAATAAAAATATATTTACAGCGTTTATATTCGTTACATGCTACAAGGCATCCTATACAGGCCTCTTCATCAGACTTCAAATGTTAAAAACAAATTAGGCCTCTACAAGATTTGGATTACAAAAATTCCAGACATTATAATAGTATCTAAGTAGCCAATTCATTATTAGAACAATAGATAAAAGTTAATCAAGCTGATACTGTAAAGCATTTTTTATTGATAATTCGGTATTATAACACTTATTTGATTTGGAATTAATCAACAATGATTCATAAAACTTGCGTAAGTATGGATCATTAACAATATTGTAAATGAATGGATTATCTATCATTATTAAATGGCCAGTATTCTTATGATGTACTGCCGTTAAATATTGGTCATTGCCTTTTTTTATGGCATTAGAATGCTCATTCATTCGAATTTTTACTTTTCTACCCGTTTCTCCAATATACTGACACCCACCCCCTCCTGATTGACACCTTATTCCATATACCACTCCCTTTTTTTCTTTGTTTTTTTCTTTAATTTCTTCTTTGGACATTATGTTATGTTTATAATTTAGGACATTTCTAATAGTATTTCTTGATAAATTGATTTCTTTACACACAGTATACATGAATAATTATTTATTAGTCACATAATAGCAGTCCATTAAGAATCAGTGAAAAGAAAGATTTGAAAAATAAAAAAATATGAGAAAAAAATATTTTTAAACTGCATTTATCATAAAAATAAACTGCAGTGGTGTTGGAAAAGATGTGAAACTTACGGTTTTCTGAGATACTGTTTTGTTTTTTCCTGGAGGGAAAACAAAAATACATCATGAAATATTTTGTGGATTTTGAGATCTGACAAAGTGTCATGTTTACTTCGGTCTAAGAGAACTAGAGTGACAGATGAAAGTAAAGATATGTGAGCAACGGAACCCATTTGGATCAGGGCAATATTTCATCAACAAATTTATTTATTCTGACAACTGAAGCTTTCTAATTCTAAATCAACCAAAAATTTCTATTTAAATATTTTTATTATATTTTTTTTTAATAAAGAAAAAAAGAAAATCTTCAGAAATAAAATAAATTATCTGAAGGAATTCTAACATTTCTGTTAATTTCTAAAAGGGGGGGGGTCTCTTTTGAAGGTTCTTTGATCTTTTTTTCTTTTAGGAAATGGAAGAACAACGACAGATTAAAGTTACTGTTAGATTAGGCCGCGCGGTTGGCGATGTCGCTAAGTCACTGGCTTCTCACCTCTGAGTCCCGGGTTCGGTTCTCATATGGGTTGATGGTGGCGATCCGCGTTGGGCAGGTTTTCCTGGGGTTCTCCCATTTCCCCTGCATTTCTCACACCATCCTTTCTTAGTCTTTCTCTCCGTCTGTCCTTCTTTCCGTGGGATAGTACAAAAGATCTTTCAGGTCGACGTGCTTGGCAGTCATGCCACTCACTTTCAATTAATCTACTGTTAGATTAATTACTTTTAATATTGAAACCTGTTTTTAATGTCTCATAATCAGAAGGTTCTTTGTCCGTCTAATTTCGGAACCTTTTTTCATATTAGGAAATACTGCACTTTCGTGTAACTCCTCTCTTCCTTTGTTTGAATTATTACTTGATAAGTTGAATAAAAAGGGGGCAGCTCAAGTGGTAAAGAAATTTGACTGCGGGTTGTATGAGTCGGGATTTTTGTTTCCTTGGTTCTTTCTCCTCCCGACAGAGCTTGTGTCAAATGAGTACCGGGTTTCTTTCCAGGTGCCTAACGGCGAGCGGGTACAGGGCTGACGACAAGTTAGTTCCGCTGACCGCGGAACATCGGGGGCCTTACTTCTGGCGACCCAAAGGGTCAAGCAAGCTCATAAAATACTTAAATTTGAACAACTCAAGACTTTTCTAAGATTCGGATATCGCGACAACTAACTTAATCCAAAAATTAGAACTGCTTAGGTACTCATGCCCAGCGTGGATTGATTTGTATTTTCAGCTAACGTTGATGACTGTGTAGGATAACAACATTTAGGAAGTCTACCTTGTGTTTGGTTTATTAATTTGTAATAAAGTTACTTAGGTTTTTCTTTTTTCTTTAATGATTTTCTGTAATAGGGGAAACTAATGGGTATAATGTAATGACATTTTAATTAATGAACAGGAGTAGACATATTTTTATTGCAAGTACAGACACGTCAGAAACAGCCATGGATCACTCGTGTAAATCAGTTGATGAATGAAATAACTATAAAGACTCAAAGTCTTTTTATTAAACACTTAACATGTTTTCTTCTGTTTGTTCATTTTTTCGGTTTGTCTCTACATGGGCTCCATTGCCGAAACCCGCTGGACGGATTTTTCCTTAAATTTGGCAAGTAGTTTTTATATTTGTACAATGGTTATTTATGGTCCAACTTAAAGCACGATTATTTGGTCTCTAAACCTCCACCCACCCTCCCAATCTTCATAATGGATCCGCCTCCCCAGTTGTTGCTGCTCAGTTCCCAACACGCGATGAATAGTTGAGGGATATACTTAATAAATACGCTGTAACTCCAAGAATTATACTGCTTGGATTTTTAACCAATTATTCTCTCTCCTTGCTTTAGATATGGAAATTACACTACGGCCCAAAACAAACGAAACTGATCAATGTGACCACATAAAAGGTGGACTGCGAGATGAACACGTAGGCGATTGTTGTGTACGGATGATTGTGGATGTGAGATTAATTAGTGTTGCTGTGAAAATGGTAGTAACTACCGAAGAGAAAGTGTTTATTGTGCAGCACTATGTTCGATCATACGGAACAGGCCGTGGCAATGGACCTAGTCTGCTACTCGTTGCTACGGAATTTCGGGAGCGTTTTAACCGTCCAGCACCCACGAACAAGGTTATGCTGTCCGTCATCGATAAATTTCGTCGAACCGAAAGTGTACTCACACAGCGGAAAGGTTGCACCGGCCGTCCCGTAACAGTAACAACGAATGAACATCACGGCGAATTTTTGAGAAGTGTTTTAGTCGCCACAACGAAGACTCCGACGAACGGCAGTTAAACTGGGCATGAGTCGAACATCATTTCGACGTATATTTAAAACCATTGGTGGGTTCCCTTACAAGATATAGACTGGCCAACCATTGAAACTTGTTGATAAAGAAGCAAGAGTCGTGTACTGTGCTTCCATGTTAGCAATGGTGTATGACGATTCCGGATTTCTGGCTAATGTTTGGTTTTCGCACGAGTGTCATGTTCATCTGAATGGCTATATCAATAAACAAACAACCCGATTTTTTGGTTTCGCCCGACCAGACATCATTATTGAAACGCCACTCCACAGTGAACGGGTGACGATATGGTGTGCGGTCTCTGGAAACGGCATCATTGGTCCGTACTTTATTGAGGATGATAACAGAATCCGGTGACTGTAAATCAGGTGCGTTATAGAGAACAAGTAATCAAGTCATTTCTCAGGGACCTCCAACATTTCTGCCGAGCACGATAAGACATCTTCGTTCCCAATGGTTTCAACAGGATGGGGCTACGTGTCATACGGCGAGGGAATCACTTCGGCTACTTCATGACACCTTCGGAAATCACGTGATATCCCGTGGAACAAACATTCCATATCCCTCACATTCACCTGATTTAACTCCACCTGATGCGTACGTTTGGGGAATGCTGGAGGAAATGCTTTTTCAAGGACAAGCTTCGGCAAACATTGCTGAGCTGCTGCAAAAGATTGTGACAATTCTTATGGGAATGGAACAAGCTCTCTTCCGGAACATGGTGGACAAGCTACGCAACCGCTACTAGTACTGCTTATAGTGTCAAGGAGATCATATTGAACATGTATTTGTCAACAACCACCATTGATTATTCTTTCGGTTGCAGCGTTTTCTATTCAAAACGGTTCAGTGTCGTTTGTTTTGGGCCATACTGTACTTACAACACAGAATTTACAACAAATTCATTACATCAGAGAAAAAAGTTTTCCACAAGCAAAAACAAACAGAAATTTTGTTTTTCCATTTAAAAATGGAAAGTTTCTAAATGAACTAATGGAAGGAAAAGCGAGCGATCCACTATCGGAAATTAAATATAGGGAGAACTTTCATCTGTAAAACACAAAGAAGTTTTTATGCGTTTTCAAATGATATTTTTTAAATTTTTTGTTTCTCTTTAAAAACTCTTTCTTTACTTATGTTTCTTTTCTAACAAGTAAGAAATTCTTCTTTTAAATTCATGGTAAAATACTTCTAATATAGGTATATTTGTTAATCTCATCAATATTCTTTTTATTTTTTTCTTTCGTAACATTCATTACCTTTCCGTCTTTGTAATTATTTTAACCATGAGGAAATAAAAAATTCAAGATGAAAGTCAGAAAAAAAAAGAAATAATGGTTTCCTGACGCATGATCGAACATTTTTGAACACAGATTCAATTCACTTAGAAAACCATCCAGGCAGAAACTGTATTCATAATAAGCAAAAGATGGATTGTAAAGCTGTGGGCTTTTTTTCCTTCTTTAACAAGCAAGAATAAAAATGAAATCGGAATCGGTTTTTTCAAAAATGAAAAGAATTCTTCAATATGCTTTATTCACAATTTGGAAAGAAACGAAGCTGATATTCCAACAAAAAAAATGATGGACTGTAAACATTACTCAAAAATTTATTGGCCAACTTTCAAATACTAAAGCTAAGGGAAAATGGTTGGAGTAAAGAGATTATTTTTCTGATAGTTCCTTAAAAATTAAAATTATTTTAAATTGTAAAGGAGAAATAAGAGTAGGTAGCAGAGAATATAAATCAATTTCAACCATCAAACGAGTAAGATTCGGAAAACGACTTCGACGCTCACTCGTTCGTGTTTATGTGGTTAAGGTGGGTGGCAGAAAGCCAATTTTGGAAGTCTTTTGTACTAACCCACAGAAGTAACGACAGATGGAGAGAAAGACTGAGAAAGAAGTGCAGGGGAAACGGGAGAACCCCGAGAAAACCTGCCCACCGCAGATCGTCCACCATCACGAAACCCATATGAGAATCGAACCCCGGTACTCAATGTCTTAGCGACAACGCCAACCGCGCGGTCCCTCACTCGCCTTAATTCCCAGGAAATAAACGTGATATGTTATTGAAAGATTGGAGAAGAATTACCAGAGAGTCCATTACTGGGATCGAGTCTGGCTCTTGCAGCCCATTTACAAGTGTCTTATCGTTTACACTATCTTGGCCTTGTGATCCTTGTATATCCTTGTATATTAATTGTAACTTGTAAGTAGTGATGTGCTAGCGAAGATGTATCTCCAATAAGACTTCACTGTAAGGTTACTTGTCAAAATCCTATCCATTTTGTAAATTCTGAATCTTAATGATTTCCGACTGTTAACATCCGATTTGTGAAAGAATTCCATGACGATTCTGAGAGAGGAAAATGGTTTATTGATAAAACTACTATTACTGTGACTTCCTGTTACAGTAAACCAAACATTAGCTCTTGAAGAGGGCATTTTTCAGCAAAGCTTTTCTTAGAAAGATTAATATAATGAAATTGCAATATATTTAACATAATCTAATGGTGCATTCATTTGTTTTTAACAGTTACAATTGACTAAAAGCACAGATGATCAAACCTGTGCTTTTAGTCAATTTTAACAGTTATGATTAAACCTCATCTTTCTAGAGATACAATGTTTCGATATAGAGTAATTGCACACGCAGAAGATTCAAGTTTGCATTGCACTGAAGAAAAGCCTAATAAGAACTAGAATTAAACCTATATCTGCTTGAGTAGATATGAATTTTTTGAATGGGGTTACTTCTATACCTAATTGAAGCCTTTACAATTTTTTGCTCAAGAAATAAGTTTATATCAATTATTCAGATTTTCTTAAAACTTACTAAGTAAATGCGTCTTGTCTTAATGATCTTCTCAACAGAATATGAGGAATAACTTTTGAACTTTCCTAAGGCTTAATTTGTAAGGAAATCAATACGAAGCTCGTATTTATGTAAAAGCTTCATGAAATAGTCGATTCCATGACCGAAATTATGATTTTTAATTTTCAAAACACAGTCTTCTGAAAGAAAAATCTAGCGTAAAAATGTTTGTAGCAAAAAAGGCTTGGAAGGTATTTATCTTTATTATTGAGAAGAGACGGACGGATGGATTTACTTATTTCGATCTGTCCTAATTGCCCTACATTGTCCTAATTGCCAATATTTTAATTATGATTGATTGGTTTTCTTTAAGAGGAATAATTAAAAATAATGACACTAGAAATAATGACACTAAATATTGAAATGACAAATGGACGTTTAGTAGTGGATAAAACACTGATCCCACTGCTATCCGGGAGGAATTTCTTGAATTGTAACAATTTTGAGAATACAGAAGATATACAAGTCAAAATCTTAAAAAATCGATTTGGATTAAAAGCTAAGCGCTGAAGCACGTCTCACATCTGCTTCGACACCTGAATAGGACATAGTTTAGTGTTATTCTAGATATTTTAGTATCATAATTCGAATTTAACAATCATTCTTGCAGTACATTAAACAATAAAAAAAAAACAGTACTATAAAAGAAAATTTGATTTAGCAGCAAGTAGAATAGAAAAGAAATGATAGTATGCTTAATTTGAAGAAGTGTAGAATAGAAAGTTCTTTTGCTTCCAAAAGCGAGGGTAAAAACAAACGAAGTCAAGAAGTTTCAAAAAAACATAATGACTGCTTTTCTTATAATGCGATTTCTTAATCTGTATTATTGAAAAACTCTGTTATGTACTTCCTCAACAACTGAATTGTGCGATAACTCGCAAACGCGCTGTCAGGCAACAGGAGTATTGTTGCATGATCTACTCTATCAACAACAATGGTAAGTATATATGTAACTCTCTCTAGTATGTGTATCTGTAACTTTCTCTAGTATGTGTGTATGCAACACTCTCTAATATGTGTATACGTAACTCTCTCTAGAATGTGTATCTGTTACTCTCTCTAGAATGTGTATATGTAACTCTCATTAGTATGTGTATATGTAACTCTCTCTAGTATATGTATATGTAACTCTCTCTAGAATGTGTATCTGTAACTCTCTCTAGTATTTGTACCTGTAACTATCTCTAGTATGTGTATCTGTAAAGATGTAAGTATTTCTGCTAGAAATAAATATGTTTTATTTAAACAGTAACTTTCTTTGGAAAAATTTAGCTCTAGTTTCGATTATTTTTAGCTACGCAACTAGATATATAAAAGAAAACGAAGAACAAATTCGGTTTGGGCAATATATAGGATATAAAAACAGGCTTCCGTTTTGGACGCTCGGCCCACAGGCGTAATCCAAAATCAGATTAAGGTTGCTTAACCCCGCGTTCTGTCAAGATCCTCTCACGATACAAGACATTGTCGCACTGTAATGCAGGGAACACCTCTCTACAAAGCTTTTCTAAGCCACATGCGTGATCGGATTAAACAGCAGATCTCTGTCCCCAGGTTTCCGGATCCGCTTTGCCCGAGAAGAAGTCAGGATTTTCCGCGTTGAAAGGCAGCCTCGTCGTAGCAGTGAAACTAGATTTACTCAGAGGTGTGGTGGCCATCACCGAAGGCAGAGCACGTTCCAGTCGGTGTCTCTTCCCATTCCGAGAAACGTTTGTCGTATCTGGCCGAGTTTTCATTGAATAACTCGACAACACCCTCGAAAATGCTTTGACATTCCTTGGGATCGCATTCCATTCCCATATTCTGGAATTAATTATGCCTAAACCACCCGATCTGCCTGTCAACAAATCCGCAAATAAAATCACAAATTTGATCGTCTTAAAGTCTGAGTTTTCAAGCTTGCATCAGTGTACCAGAATTTGGTTGGTAACTGCGAGAACTATGTGCTGTCATCTGTAATATTTTTAGCATACTTTCCTTGCTAAGTGAGGCTGATCATAATGAATCCAATGAATCACTCTGTATATATGTATGAGAATGTAGGTGTGTTCCCTCAATAACTTTTGAACTATTGGACGGATCTTCTTGAAACTTATTATGCATATTTAACGACTACAGAGAATGTAACTTTTATATTTGAAATCTTTTTCAAATGCGTCTTTGCTGAGAAATTAGCGTGGGAGGGCAACAAAACTTGCCATAAAAAATCACTTTGGATTTCTATCCTACTTTTATTAATATTTGATTGTATTTAACTATAAAATTAATTCTTAAACCATTACATTTCAAATGGTATTTTATTAAAAGTAATCGACTTTAGACAATTCAAGTAAATAGTGTGTAATTAATTCGGTTTTTTTTTAGGAAGTGGAAAATTTGCAGATTTTATTTGCTATTATAATTTGAAAATAAACAAAAAGTTTGTTTTTGTAGTTTTCACGACTTTAAAAAAACAAAACAAAGATAGCAAACAAACAAACAAAAAATAATTCATAAATAACATTTTAACGAAAATAGGTTTCAAGTTCTTTGGAAATTTTGTCTAATTTTGGCTTCAAATACCTTACTTTGAAGATGGTATTAAACGTAGAATTTTTCATTCTGTGGGTCTAAAAAAACAATTAAATTTTTAAAATTTAAGTCCATACTTCTCCTTTATAACGTTTTCCTTAGCGTATAATATTCAAGAACACCTCCATCGCCAAATATATATAAAAAAACATATATTTACAAAACGAATTTTCGGAAAAATATGCTTTTTCCTTTGTCAAGTTTAAAAATAACATAAACTTTTAGATGTTAAATAACAAGCCATGTTACACATCCTAGACATTGTTACAAAATAACCAATAAAACAATACTCCTTTCATATGCAAACTAACCTAAACTTTCCATTATAACATAATTAAAATAATTTTATCCATTCTTTAAAAAAAAACAATTCTTCAAATTTTACAATTTTGTTCTTCTTATTTATGCTAGATAATATATCTCCAGCTAATTTTACAGACACGTTATTTATTTCTAATCCTTCATTCCTATTTATATTTTCATTCTTTGCGTTTAGGTTAGTTTGCATATGAAAGGAGTATTGTTTTATTTGTTATATTGTCAGAATGTTCAGGATGTGTGTCATGGCTTGATATTTAACATCTGGAAATTGTTGATGTTATTTTAAAACCTGACAAAGGAAAGAAGCATATTTTTCCGAAAATTCGTTTTATAAATGTATGTTTTTTTTATATTGGAGGTGTTTTTGAATATGAGCCGTTTATTTTGAAAGTGACCTAAGTCCATTTTTCAATTTTTTTTTTGTTAACTGTAGTAATGTGTGCAAATTCCACGTTACTACAGTTAACAAAAAAAAAATTAATAAATTAAATAATGGACTTAGGCCACTTTCAAAATAAACGGCTCATGTTATTATGATGAGAAGAATAAGATTTTTACTTTGAAATGGCACTGAAGTTAATGGCAGCGGGACATCAATTTGATTGGTTCACAGACATCAAAATATCAATTTGACATCTCGGTAAAGACGAGATCCAATATGTCGATTCACATCTCATTTAACAAGAGTAAACGGTTCAGTCTTCCAAAACAACTCTAATTTCATTAAACAGTTCTTAGTTATTGCCACAAAACATATCAAAGCTATTTTTATTAATTAAAATGAAATGATTCAGTATCTACGAAACTCATTTCGAGATTCACGAATATTGTAGGAGGTTAATTAATTCCGGTTGCAATTTGAAAAGAACATTCTTCTAGAAACTCTGTTCCTTTTAGCATCAGATGACAAATGACATCACTTAAAACATCATAACAATTAAGAAAAATATGACAGTTTCAATGACAGGTTCATTCGATATAATGGGGATGTCTCAAGACTTTTTTTTCATCCAAAATTTTACATAACTACTTCAACATTTTATTGAGTATAAGAAGATGCGAGGTGTTAGAATATATATTACTTAAACATCTTTATTCTTTTTCAGATGGCGAATGATTCCTCCCGAACTAACATCAACAAAATAAAGACAACAATATACTGTGGAAATCAAATCCTTGGGCAGCTAAAAGCTCATCACAAAAGGAAATTGACCACAAAAGGAAGAAAAATTAATAGTAAATAAATAAATAATAATAATAAGAAAAACCCTCTAACTGGTGAACAAAAGAAAACAATTCATAATAAAATGATAATGAAATGTCTTTTGAGTCATGCTGAGATTGAGACAGCTGTTTCGAGCTTACTAGGCTCTCATCAGCCAAGGTTACTCAGCCAATTCAAGACCCAAAAGGCATACAGTAAAAGTGCAAGACACAAGAATTTGATTTCCAAAATATATTGTTGTTTTTTATTTTGTTGACTTTACTTCTTGAGGGGTCATGTGCCATCTGAAGAAAATTTCTCTTCCCCTTTTGGGTCTAATATTGGCTGAATAGCCTTGGCTGATGAGAGCCTAATAAGCTCGAAACAGCTGTCCCAAGGTCTCAGCTTGACTCAAAAGGCATTCTATTATCTTTTTTCTTTGTTTGTCTGTCAAACCATGAGCACTTTCGGGGTTTTTTTTCCGGGGGGGGGGGGGGGGAAAGCCTGCAAAAATTGTACATTACATTGTGAATTTATATAAAATAAATATAAGTAAACTAAAGTAATTAGTTAAAATAAAATTTACTAGTTTTCTATCTTTTAGTCCTATTATAAAAAATAATAACTATGACTTTCAGGATGGGGCAAATGCCATGGCCCAAATGGCTGAATGGTTGAAATAATGGTTCTCAACCATTATTTGATATATTCTCATTCCTATGTCTCAAAATTGACCTTCCCACCCTCAATATGCTGCATGCTCAGTACCCTTCGCTATCGATAACTCAGTATATTTCAAATAATTCTTTTTATGTAAAGCGTAGGGGATGACTCCCCCTCCAAAACTATAAATACGCCGCTGGCTTTAACCTCTGACCTATTTTACTTGTTTCTTAAATTGTGAGTTTCATTTTATAGCAAGATTCGTACTTCATTTTAAAATAGCTATCAATAATTTTATATTTCCTGATTCTAATTAAAAAATCTTCACTCTGAAATTATCCCGAAACCTAATGAAATTTGGGAAAAAATCCCACAACATGCAAGTAATTAAATTATGAATATTATTTTAAAAAATTTCGTACTCACATGAATCTAAAAATATGTTTTTTGAATTTCTTTAAGAAAATTTAAACTTAAAGAGGTCATTGGAGATCCGAAGTGAGAACATAAATACTATTTAGGAAAATACGAATAAAAGAAGATGATGATTGTCTTTACAGCAAAAATTTTTTAACTTTGTCCGAATATTATAAACATTAATAAGATTAAAATAGCCATCGTTGTTAACTGTTAGATGTTGGTTCATAATCCAAATTTAATTACGATTAATTTATTAAAGTGATGATTATCTTAATTACTAAATAAAAATAAATATATTACATATTAATAAATATAAATTTAAATAAAATCAATTTAATTTTATTTTGTGCTAAAGGCTTAAATTAAAGTGTTCCAGGTCGCGGGAGGTAAGGCTCCCGGCGTTTCGTGACCAACGGGACTAAGGTGAGGTAGGGTGGTCCGCCCGCTTTTAACCCCTGGGAAAGAAACCCGGTACCCATTCAACAGAGGGCTGGGTAGACCCTAGGAACCGTTTAGAGGAGAATGGAGGCTGGAAAAAAATCACGACTCTCCACCTAGAATCGAACCCTCCACCCGCAGCCAGGCGCCCTCAGCTACCGGACCTATACTTAGTAAAGGATGCATTTTAAATTCGATATTTTTTAAATGATTTTTGAACTAAAGACACATTTTCCTAGCAACTATAAAGAAGATGTTCCTCAAAGAACTTCAAGTCACATTCTCTTAAAATAGTATTCTGAAAATTTATTTAAAAAAATAAAAAAAAATTATAATTTTCTTGTTTTTCGTTAAACCGTGAAAACGATAAAACGAAAAAAGGTCTGCTTTTATTTTGAAATTGTAACATCCGCTGGTTACCAAAAGTAAAAATTTTCCGTTTTTCTAATAAAAAAAAAAAATTCAGTAAATTAGTATTATTTACTTAAGTTTAGGGATGGGTAGTTCGTGAACGAACTAGTTCATTGAACTAGTTCGTATAAAAGAACTAGTTCGTATAAAAGAACTAGTTCAATGAACGATCTAGTTCAAATGAACTAGTTCATGAAAAGAACTATAGTTCACGAACGACCTAGTTCAAATGAACTAGTTCGTTCTTTTACCACTCCACTATTGGCTATTGGAATTGGTTTATTTCGTTTTATATTAAGTATTTGAGAACCTTTTTTTTCTTTTTTTTTTGGTTGTAAAAGTATTTGAAAACCTTTTTTTTTTTGGTTGTTAAGGTAAAAAGAACGACTTAGTTCATTTGAACTAGTTCATTGAACTAGTTCAATAAAAAGAACTATTTCAAAAGAACTAGTTCAGTAAAAAGAACAACTTTGCCCATCTCTACATAAGTTGTCAGATTTAAAAATATTTTAAAAAAGAAAATCATTACTGAAAAAGGAATTACTGGTAAAACAAAATGGATTTAGCCGAAAAAAAAGGAGAAAATTATCTATTTTATCCGATACCATACATTCATGTTCTCTACATTAGATTTTGAAGTATGCTTTATTTTATTTATTAAGTAAATAGCAAAATGTTGATGTTTGATATTATTTTAAATGCTCAAACGTTTACTAAAGTACTTTCGTTTTCGAAAGCCAGACCCACCACTGGCGGACGATTTTACTCCTCAGAGGGGTGATACCTGAGATGGGGACTTTCCTAAGAAATTCTTTTGGACATTTTCTCTTTTAAGAAAAAAATAACGGAGGAGCATTTTTGCAATAGTATTTATTCTTTCCATAATTCTTTCTCGAAAAGCGCAAATAGAACGCAGTTACTAGTAAACTAACACTGATAAAAAGTAAACATCCCCTCTTTGTTTCTCCTCACCCCTATTTGGATGAAATCGAAGGAGACCTGACGCATGCGGAAAAGCGTTTAAGGCTCTCGTAAACACAAACGAACAGTATATGTCTGACTTAATTTTGTTTATTCTTAGCTGAACAATAACTAAAGGAGAAATAATGTAATTTTCATGACAAAGATTTTGATTACAAAACATATTGATTACAAAAAAATAAAAGAATAATTAAAATTTGAGGAACTGGAATTCTACTATCTAGGAGAGGACATACCCTGTACATCATCTCCTTTAGGAAGATGAACGTACACATGGAGCGTTTCAAAAATATATATATGGGTGAATCTACAGAAAACCTGTAATTCGTTCACAGAGCAATAAATTGAAAATGATTGAAAATATTTGTCATTTTTCAAAATCACACATTGAAGTACAAAATATACTATAGTTTAGTATAATTTTTTTTAAAAATTTTATGGAATGTCCAAAAAAAAAGTTGTCCACAGAAGGTGATTCGTCACTTCCGTGGACTGTCACAAGCTACAGTTGGATAGCTTCTAAAGATCCAAAATGCTTTATTTTTAATATTTTTCAAATAATATATATATTGTGAAATCAGAAAATACATAAATTTAACATAACATTGAGTGAAATTTTTTTTCGAATTATCGGTAAACATTTTTTGCAACCTCAAGTCTTGTCACAAGGTTTAGCCATCGCTTTTGTGGACATTCCTAAACTTTCTAAAAAATCCACCCGATGCGCTAGTTGTCTTCCATTTCACTTAAAAACAAAAGTTTATACGGCGATTTTGGATTGGGAAGTGATTTTATTCGTCTGAGTCGCACATTTGTCAGGAAAATATTACCTTTTTTATTCATTTTCGTCATTTGCACAGCTCATCCCGTCACTTCTGTGGTCTTGTTTAGAACCTAATTTTTCAATGGAAAAATGATTATTTCTAGGCATGATAATTGAAATATGACAAACTTAATTTTCTGAATGACACGTGTTCCTAACCTCAAAATGAAGAGCACATGGGTCAAGAAACTTAAGTATTCGTCACTTCCGTGGACATCACTTCCGTGGACATTTGGGGTCCATGGAAGTGATGATCATCAACAATAGCGGCTACTATGATTTTCACGAAGACTTGTCTTTCACTTCCAGTCTTTGTTAAATGCCAATAAGGATATTTATAATTATAAAAACATATATAATATAAAAAAATGATATATGTAATTATATATTTACATTTTTATAGACGTTTAAGATTGACAGTCTGATTCATTTTTATTGTACATGATTTCCTCTTTTGATAAAAAGTTCTTTTAATTCATAAATTATAGTCTTCTATTTATTTATTTCATAGTTTTTCCTAGGGAAATTCACTATTTCGAATATAATTTATATTAAAATTCGACATCGTTATCAGCACAAGTCACTTCTGTGGACATAGGCCTACCATCACTTTTTTTTTTTTTAAATAACCAAAATGCGATGACCTGAACCACATATATCATGGATGTAAGAACGTCAAAAGCAATCATCTCAATTTTTTTGAAAAGGAAATCTTGTAATTTAAAATCTCAAAAATTTTTGATTGAAATTGCAGGTATTCTATAGATTCACCCATATATGAGTTTAGAGGCCAACCCTCCACAGATTTCGAGATATTCGACGTTGTTTTCATTTGATTTTCTGTAATAGCTAAACGCTAGAAATACAGCAGTTTCGCTATTGTTATAGGCGAAAGCTCAGATAATAACGTGTTGTCTTTAAAAAAGAAAAGTATGGAGCGGATTCGATTCCTGATCAGATCTTGACACAGAAACTCAACACGCAATTATCTCAGCTATCGTCTCTTAAATACATTTCTTTCCAAAATATTATTGAGAAATTAAAATATGAGGCTTATTTTAAAAAGACAGCTTGGTCTCAACTTTTCGACTGAAGTTGCAAACTGGTTAGTATATAATTTTTGTAAATTTCTGTGAATCAGGCAGAACTAATTAATGCAACAGTATAGGTTTAATAAGTGCGGACACTACGTTATTTTAGCTGTAGGTTACGTGGGTCAACAACAATGCTGGTGCTTCTGCTAATGACGACGAATGCACTCAGTAATGGTGATACCAATGAAATCGGACACATTGCCATCATTTTGAAATTTCAATTTTTGTAACATTCCGGAGAGTTTAGCAAAAAAGCTAATGATGGGAGCACATGAGTGTTTTGTTTATTAAGAATACTTATTTGTTTTGTTCTAGGCTTAAGTAGTTATAAATCCCTTTCTGTTTATCTGTCTGATAACAAAGCTAGGGTCTTAAAATCAGAGAAAGCAATTCCAAAAGGTGTGGGATTATCAAGAATTCGAAAATAGAAAATAAATTCATTGCTGATTTTCATTAATTATTCTAACTCTGTTGAAGATTCGAATTACTTCTCCATCAGATCCTTCGTCTAATGTCGATACCTTTATTGTAAAGAGAACTCGTCCCCAAACTTCCAAAATAAAAACTCGAAAATTTCGCGGATCTTTACAATTAACCTCAAGAAATTATTAATCTTAATCAAGATTCCGTTTTTTTAATAAAATAAAGACAGTTGCTAACATAACAAATACCGTAGTAAGCTACAGAATAAATTAAAGTATGAAAATCCAAAAAATAATTTCGGCCTTAGAAACAATAACAGGATTTTAACGAAACTGTTCAGCCAGTTAGATCCTGAGATATATAATGTAAAAAATATCGGAAAATTAAAAAAGCTTCTAATAGAAAAAATAATCAACGAAAAAATAATTTGGAACATATAAATGAAAAAGCTAAAGAAACTATATCTTTATATCTTGTTTTATTTTATATCTTGTTCATGTTGCTCTTGTTATTTTTATATAATATTTTAATTAACTCTAATTATGTACCGTTCTTATTTTTTTTTAATATTTTTAATTAATATATTCTTTATTATCTATCATACTTAACTACTCTCAGCACCTAACCACAGGTACGTGAGTTTACCTAGTAGGACTGTAATGTTTAAATTTGCAAGAAATAAATAAAAACCCAGCTTTCTCGTTTGTATAAAAACAAATAAAGAATTTAATTATGGTATTATGGTTATTTAAACTATGGTTACACATAACTATTGGTTAAGCGTAACTTATTCTGTTGAACGTGAATAATAATAGATAATAGAATATATTGAAGTTTGTATTGAATAAATATCTAAATATAGTATTAGCGATAAAAAATGGTTTGAAATTGCAAAATACAAATGGTCAAAAGAATCACTTAACCAATATAGAAAAAAAAATATATTGTTGAGGAGTTTTCCCAGTCAACGTTATTGATTGAAATGAATAGAACTATTGATCAACATAGTCTACAACTTCTCCAGATCTAATTTAAAGAATCACTTTCAGTTTACAAGAAATTAAGAATATTTAGAAATAAACTTTTTCTTAATCGAATGAAATATTGACATATTTATCTAACAACATATATGGACATATTTAATCTAAAAATTTTAACGTAACTTAGGTTATAAGAAATACTACTTTTATCTAGGATAGATAATATTTCATTTTGTACTTCAAACTGCTAAGTTTACATTCATTTAAGATAATTCAAATAAATACATTTTTCATTTCACGCTAATGTAAAAAATTTGTTTCTGTCCTTGCAGTTTATTTATTTAAAAATTGTAAAGAAATAATTTTCTGTTTCGTTGCTTTCCAGAATCATTTAAAAGCGTTAAGATTTTTTTATGACAGCAGACGGAAATGTAGATACAAAACACGGTGATGAGACATCCTTTCTCAAATTAGAAAACTTTAAACAAACGTATTTCTAAGTTTAAGTTAATAGCAAAATCTTTAATTTTCATTTAGTTATCAAAATAAGAGTTTCAATAATTTCTATTTTTTTTCAAGTTTGTAAATAATTAAAATGAATTAACATTTTAAAAATGTTTCTGTGTTACACTTAAAAAACGACTATTTACAAATTTAAAAAACACGAAAAAGAGTTAAAAAAGATTAGAAACGGTTCCAACCTACTAATAAAAAATCTATATTACTAAAATCTTTTATTTCTCTATCTGTCTGTCTGTCCGGCGCAGTTCTTGTGATTTGTGAAAATAGAAATAATTTCTACAAGTTCGCTTCGGGAATCGAACCTGCAACCTTCTCATCCGAAGTTAGATGTCTTATCCATTAGACCACTATAAAATTATCCATTGCAAAAAATAGAAATATGTCGTAGACACACTCGCTAGTTCTAAAAGCATTTGTGGGAAGGGAGAATCCACTTTTATCGGGTAGTTTGAGAAAGCAGTCGCACGTTGGGAGGTTCCACTTTTCCCGGATTGCTAGTTAATCAAAAGAAGAAAGCGTTTTTGAAGCAGATCCTCTGGAGAAAAAAATATTTATCTCAACATTGTATTCACTCATAGTGTTATTGACTCCTGGATAAAGACTGAGTGTATTCCCTTCGTAAAGTATTTTGCTTTAATGAAATTAAATCGATTGTAAAGATTAGTATCCTATCAAAATACTCAGGGACGTAAATGTTACAAATAATGAATCATTTAAGTTCTTTGTTCTTTAGTGAATTGCGAGATCTAGGAGATCAAGGAGATAACACGATTCACTTCCTGAAAGACAACGAATGGATGGAGTAGAAACAAAAAGGACCTAAGACAGATGAATGAATATAATATTTATTATAAGCATTATGATGTCTATCACTCAGATAAATAGTAATTTTCACTGATGTATTGCTATTTCAGACAAACGGATATAGACAATTTCAGTTTGTTGTTGTTTCACATGTTCTGCAAACTTTGTAACTCTTACGTAGGACATGGGGAAGAAATTTATGGGAAAAAAATAGTTCAAAAAGTTATCACCAGGTGGAATATTGCAATGTAACCACTGAAGTTTGGGAAGAGATAAACATGTCACATCTTGACAATGAGTTGACATAAAGCTATTATTCGAATAGCTTAACGTAAGATATTCCCTACTTGATATCTACCATTAACAGCGAAATACTGAAAATCGGAGAACGGCTTTTTTACTACTTACACACACAGATACAGCCTGTGGTGGCATCCTGAAGATCTGATAAATTACTGATGCTGGCACAATAAATGTTGCTTTTAATAGTTATCCTCACAGTCAACAATCGCAGGATTCAAATAAGGCGACAATCTAAAAAATATTGTGAGTCATAACAACATCAATAATTTCGAAAATCTTAGGGACGCCATCATAGAATGCCTTATGGATATTTGTGCGAGCATATTGTGTCATATAATAGAAAACACAGTTCTATGATTACAATATGTCGTTAATAATGGTAGATGCCCTATAGAGAATATCTTCCATTAAGTACTCGAATGTAAACACTTGTAGCGTTGTGTGAAAACTTTATCTCCTTTATTCTGGTGAACAACATCTTCCATCTGGTGGTAAGGTTTGGAGTTAAGTTTTTCTTTTTATACATTTCTTTTCTTATGGGCTATTCTATAAAATATGAAGAATATATTATATTCTTTTGTTCACTTTTGTTCTCTTTTGTTCTCTTTGTACGAAACTCTGAATTGGTGAACTTTAATTATGATCGCCTTTTATAATAATCTAAAATGACAGTGCATCATTATAAAAAAGAGAAATAAACATATGCCATATGAATGTGAAGATATTAATAAGATATATTCATGCTTTGATAAAAAAAATCGACTTTTTTCTTATAATCTTAACGATAAGTTGATACCCAGAAAGTATAAAAGTATAGCTTTTACCTGAACAATGATTAAAATATAGCTGGCTACCGAAATTTTTATGATAAACATTTGATTACATGATATAAGAGAACAAGAAAATTCGAGAAATATGTATTTCGATTAATCTAATATTGCAATCGTACATTTAATTTCGTTTTATTATGTTAGAAAGACAGCATGGTCCCATCATTTCTACGAAAGTTGCAAGCTCATTAGTATTTTTTATTAGAGAATATCTGTGAATCAAGAAGAAATGGTTCGTGCAACTTTAATAAGAGTGGACACTTCGTTGTTTTAGCTATAGGTCACGTGGGTCAACAATGATAGTGGCACAGCTGCTGATGGCTACGAATGCACTAAGTAATGATGAAGCCAATGAACTGTTACATAATGCCAGCGTTTTGAAATTTCAATTTCTGTAATAAACCTGGGATTTCAGTAAAAATGTAAATAAAGGTGATATGTGAGTGGTTTTTTTTTTGTTTCTTTCCTGGTTTAGATAAAGGTCCGCTTCTGTTTGAATCGCCTGAATTTTTAGACATGGATTTAAAATGAAAGAAAACAAATCCAAAAAATATAGAATTGTCAAGAAAAAGATAATTTCACTGACTGTTATCAGTACTTAACCATTATTCTTTTAAATGTTTTTGCACAGACTGATTAAGTTTTCACACGATCCTATGTTTAATCACAATCCTTTTGATTAACAGAAGCCTTCTTCCATTTTTCCAAAATGAAAATTAAAAAATTTCACTAAAAATGTCTGAAATTCAATAGTAATCTCTCTGTGTTGAACTAACTTTCTCGTTTGCATAGAAAAGAATAAAAAGTTTTAATTACCATGCTATTGTTTTTGCATAAATCTCCAAAGTTATTGGATGCAGTTAACTTATGTATTTTGAAATGAATACAAGTTGAAAATGGAATAAGTTGAAGTTTGTATTTGTGTACACTATTATTAACATCAAAAAAGTTTAAAATTGCAAAATAGAAAAGAATCACTCGAATAATATAGAAAATATAGAGAGTGTTCCGGTGTTTCCCCAGTCATTGTTATTGATTGAATATTAATCCACATAGTCTACTATTTTCTCCAGATCTAATTTTAAGAATCACTTTCAGTTTACGAGAAATCAAGAATATCAAGAAATGAATTCATTTGTTAACAAAGTAAATCACCAGCATATCTATTCAAGAACTAATATGGCAATCTTCTTAATATTAAATTAAAAATCCAAAAATTATCAGCAATTAGAGTGAGAACAATAGTTTATACAGTGCAACTTGGATAATTCGAAGCTGAAGGGACCACTAAAAAACTTCGAATTATCCAAAACTTCGAATTAAAAAAGTTACATTTTTTAACTTTAATTTCAGGTCCACTGAATGCTTGAAAAGATTATTCTGTCAATGAGTAAATATTTATTCAGAAAGATCATGGTATGAAAGACTTAAACACTAAATGTATGTAAACAAAATAAGATTTATATTATGTAAGCTACAGTACAATTCAATACAGAAAATTATAGTTTTTAAAAAAATTGTGCAATGTCTGATTGTTTTGTAGAATTCAGTCGCTTAAGGTTAGCAAAATCATCAAGCATGTTTAAAACGGAAAACAGCTTCACTTATGTTGGTTTGTCCTTCAATGTACCGAGGAAATTCTCCCAAATGAACCCTTTTCAGCGAACGTTAAATTCTTGTACACACGTGGTTTACTGAAAGACATGGTGACACTGACAATAGGAAGCTCGAATGGCATCTGAAGCGTCACGTGTTGAATGGTGTCCGTGTCGAACGGTGGCGGGAAGGGGATTTTAGTTGTCACGTGTCGAATTTCTTAACGATGAAACGCCGAAAAGTCGTTATGGTTCGAAATTTTTTATAAAAAACTTCGAATTAAGGAAGTTGAACTTCAATTATCCACGATTTTTGAACACTGATTTAATAAGAAGTTCAAAGGACTAAGAGAAACCTTCGAATTAACCACGATTTCGAATTAAAGACGTTCGAATTATCCAAGTTGCACTGTATATCTCAGATAGATACTATTTCTCTTCATACTTCAAACTTCTAATGACCTCTTAAGTTTTATATTCATTCCAGAGAATGACATCACTTATCAAATCACATATTTTCAGTTTCACACTAATACTGAAAATTTGCGTGTGTCATTGCAGTTTAGTTATTATAAGGAAATGTAGATACAAAACATGGAAATGAAATATTCTTTTTCAAAGTTGTAGAAATAACGTTTATATACGTGAGTTTAACAAATAACCAATTTATTGGTCTGGATAAAACAAAAATTATTCAGTATTACATTTTTTATGGAATGATTGACGCCGACTTTCACAGCATATCAATGCGATTAAGAATAAGGATTTTAATTATGCAACTGCTATCCACGTCCATTTAACTAACCACTCCATTAATTTTACCTCCCCAACGGTTTTATGTAAAGAAACAAATCATTTTATCCGTAAATGTAAGGAGTCGCTGTTCATTCTAACATCTCCACATT
>JAFIDM010008419.1:51610942-51625513 GCA_023159025.1 Thereuonema tuberculata | reverse complement strand
TCGAATTCAAAGGAATTTGCTCAAAAAAGATGAACTGCTTTAAAGGTTCCCAAGGAAACATCGTTTGTTGAAAGGTCCCTGAGTCATACATTTTTGGATTTCCAGTATTTTGGCGAAAATTGTTCAATTCAATCAAAACAGTGATTGAAAAATAATAAATTAAACTCATTGTGATAAGTCAAGGAAACTCAAGAACTAGCAGAACAAATGTTTTACCTTCTAAAACATCTTTATTTCTATAATTAAACTAGATTACGTAATCGTAATTACTTTCATTTTCAATATCTAAGTACAGGCAGTCCTCGTTTTACGACGGTTCAATTTGCGCCGGTTTAGAATTTAAGTCAAAATGAGGAAAAGTACAATTTAAAAAAAAATTAAAAATGAGAAAAAATAAAAATTTAATTTTTTTGAGCTAAAATGCAGCCATAAATAGTGAACGTAGTCAACTTTAACAGCTGTACTTAGACTCACCTCACTCGTTCCACGTGTCTCCTCACTTTTGTTCCACTCTGTCATCGCGCTTGATTATCTGTGAATGCTGTGATAAAAAGTTTTTAAAAATAAATCTGTCCGTATCCGGTATAAGGAAATCTACTAGTGCGGATACGGACTTCTCTGTGAATACTCTCACACGCTTTATGCATGTAATGATTAAATTAATAAAAAAATAATAATAATTTAATAGGCCTAAGAAAGTATGTAAATATTTTACATTAATTTTAGTCGTAAAAACTTATATCAACATGGTTTAAATTAAAGAAAACAATATATTTTTGGATGTGTGGAACGAATCCACTTGTTTACATTATATAATGGGTTCGTTTACGTTGCCACTGTAGGAACGGAACACCGGCGTAAAACGAGGACAGTCTATAATTATAAAATACACATCTATATCTTATTCAGAGAAAAACATAACCTTATTTAAATGCCACAATTTTATTCTTTGTTATTACGCTGAGCTAGGATATTCAAATTCAGATTTTCTTCAATTGTTATTCTCATGTCTTTGCAATTGTAATGATAGAATTTTCTTGTATCCGTATCTTTCGTTGACGATGACTTTAATCCAATCTATTCAGCATTAAAGAGCAGCAAAGAGTTTTCACTCTTGTCTCCAAACTGTCTCTATTCTTGTGATCAGTGCATTCTCCAGATGCTAATTCTCATAATTCCGATGAGATTTTTTTTTTTTTTTAACAAATCTTAATAAAGCTTTATCTCAAGTTTTATATTCATTAAAAAAAAGTTATGAATTTCATATTCATAAAAGATAATTTGACTGCTTAATTACAAATGACTTTTTTTTACGACGTGATGAAATCTCATTTCTTCATTGCCATACAGTTACTTTAATTGATGGGAATTAAATTTAGTTGATTTTGATTAATAAAAAAAAAATCAGTTTCAATCGAAATTGTTTAAAACTTTTTCTACAATTCCATCTTCATAATTTCTTTTTTTTTTATAGAAACAGATTTTTGTTAAGTCTAATAAATTCTATTTCTAAAAAAAAAACTTCAAAATAAATTTATTTTTGTAAACGAACAGCATCAAATGAATTTGCATAGTATTTAAAATAAAGAAAATGTTTCTTATTATGATTATTTGATAGCATTTAAAATAAAAAAAAAAAACTGAAACAATTTTAAGAAACACAGTTTTTACTTTTTAAAAATTAACTATTGCGCTAATATTAAATATTTTTAGTACAAATATTTTAAGTAATTTTTAACCATTATTTTTACATATTTTTTATCATTTCGAATTTTCGTAAGGTTTTTTTTAAATTGAAAATATCGAGTAATACCTCGAAATATCTAAAAAATTAAACACAATTTTAAGAACTGTGGCACTTAAAACTGTGGCAAGATTTGGAGATCCAGTCTTGTTCAAATTTCAATGTTACAGTGACCTCCCAAGCTTAATATTTATTAAAAAAAATTTTTAGCAGATTAAATTTATAGCAAATGAACAGAAAAAGGTTTTAATATTTCACTGCAATTTATTTATTTCAAGATCTTTTGAAAACTTTGATTTGTTATAGATAACCAGAAAAATTTTAATTGTTGATAATTTCAATTAATAGCATAAAGAAAAATAGATATTAAAATACAATCAAACACAATTCAGAAATTATAAATGCTACAGCAAATTTCAAGGTTAAACTTCCCTCAGATTCAGTTTTAGAAATTATTATTATTTCAAATAGTACCTTTGAGTATAAAATTATTTGTTTAAAATTTGTGTAATTATAATATTTCTGAATTGCAGAAGTATTAAATTAAATTTAACATTTATGTTTCTTGGCTGTTGTAATAACAAAAAAATTGCAATTTTTTTTTCCTTACGTTTATGTACTTCCTTTTTTAATTATAATAATAATAATTATTATTATTATTATTATTATCACCTGCGAATAGGCCACGATGGGCCATGCGTTAGCCCAACCTGACAACATCAGGACAAGGCTAGGAATTCGGGTAGGTGGAGAGAATTCACCTCTCGTCGAGAAGAACCCTGAGAGAGTGAGTCCCCGGGAAGAACGGACGAAACATAGAAGAAGAAAGAAACAGCCATGCCACTATCGGGATTCGAACCAAGATGCCTGCACACTGGCCACACGGCAGACCGCCGTCGAGACCGCTTATTATTTTTAATTTCTTTATTATTATTTTTAATTTTTTTTATTATTATGGGTCGCCCTTAAATTTATGTTCAAAATTATAAAATTATATTCACTTGTTTTTTTAATTAAAACGTTATCAAAGAGAAACCTTGTATTTTAAACCACCCTTTAATGTCGTACTTCCTTTCGTTTTCATTTTTATGAAAATAACTTCCTTTCTTTATTCTTAAAAATAAATAAAAGAAAATAAACAGTTAATAAAATAACTGATAAAAAAGTCGTAGGCAATGAAAACAAAGTTTCTTTACAGTTTTTAATTGAATTCATTGACTTTATTGTTTTTAAAATAAATAAGTTCTGAATATTTTTTTTTTTTTGCATCGTTCTCAAGAATCCTTAGAGAACCTCTAAGGGAAAGTGTACCAAAGTTTATGAACCACTGTTCTGAGTGATTTTCAACAATTACCTGGGAAGATGAATTGCTCTAAAAGTTTAAAAAAACAATCTTTTGAAATTTGGTTTGACTGAAATTGTTGGAACAAGTGAATATTTTTAGTACTTTTTATTAATTTATTAATAATCAAGTATGTTTATTTGGTGAATATAGGTGGCACTGCGACCCGATATCTATTAAACTAACCCACAAAAGTATAGAAAAACTGAGAAAGTATGGTGGGAGAAGTGCAGGGGAAATGGGAGAATCCCGAGAAAACCTGCCCAGCGGGGATCGTCGCCATCACGAAACCCACATGAGAACCGAACCTCGGTACTGAGAGGTGAGAGGCCAATGCCACAACGCCAACCGCGCAGCAATAATCAAGTAAGTGACATGTAATAAACCGACAGCAGCATGACAACAAAGAGAAGCACGAGAATTGGATGGTGAGGATAAAAAGCGTTTTGTTTGGTTGAGGAAGAAATTCATTGAAGCCTTAGTGATATGGGATAACCTTACTAATGTTATGTAATGGTCAATAAAATTGGCGAGACTAGTGAAAATCATAGTGATAATCACAAATCAAGGAAAGATAATGTATTTGTATATATTATTACACTGTGAATTCAAAGAAAACATTCCATTCACAACTAAATGGAATATTGTTATTCCTTAATCTATTCAAGATTAAGGTAAAAGTACGTGGCAGCGCGGTTGGCGTTGTCGCTAAGACACTGGCCTCTCACATCTGAGTCCCGGGTTCGGTTCTAAAGTGGGTTTCGTGATGGTGGACGATCCGCGCTGGACAGGTTTTCTCAGGGTTCTCCGGGTTTCCCCTGCGAGCCTCCCACCATTCTTTCTCAGTCCTGCTCTCCATCTGTCCTTATTTCCGTGGGTTCGCACAATAGATCTACTGGTCGCGGTGCTTGGCTTCTTTTCATCCCATTCTAATCTTATCTAAAGGTAGTCTAAAAGTTACATAGTAATTGAATGATAAACTGACAATTGAAATTGAACTATTATGAACATTGACATTTAAATATTGGATATGTTTATAATTGTATATATATTCAAGAATATAACTAAATTATTTTTCACTTAATCAGCTTCTTGAATTTATTTATTCTGCTAAGAAAAGAAAGAAAAGAAATGCCCACAAATCCTCCACTTTCATCAGTGATTGTTGCGTAGATATTTAATTATTGTACCAGATGTTCAAGAAATTATATGAGGCATTTGAAGCGCCATAAGTTGATAAATATCAGGCGCATCTATCTCAAACTTAGGATTGTTAGGCATTTGGGTCATGGGGAGTTCAATCATGTGAATAATCCTTAGTTCATATAGTCACCACCAGAGGACATGTGGCACTGCTGTCGGCGAAGCAAATGGGGCTCCCTTTGAAAAGGCTAGCACATGATGACACACGCACTAGATTTCAACAAGAGCACAGCTATGCCGTTAACAATTGTTGACCGCGCTTTACTCGTAAAGTTTTATAATCAGTTACATTTGAATGCCACTAGGACATTACGTGAATGCAGGAGTATCAGAAGGGGTCAACCACGATCGATGACAAATTGACGATGTGTGGTTCATAAATTTGAGACAGCCGGAAAGCTGACAGTAGCACCTGGCAGAGACCGAAGACGAATATCAGAAGAAACAGTTGATGAAGTTGCGGTAGGTCTAGGAATGCGATTCTGCGTGCATCCCTAATGATCGTGTAATAAACGAGCTTGATCCTTATGCATGGCCCGCGCGGTCCCCTGACATCAATCGTTGTGAGTTTTGGCTCTGGGATTATCTCAAGGATAGGGTCTATCGAGGTAAGTTGCACACGCTACAGGACTTGAAAGACGCCTTTATACATGAATGTGGGCGACTGCATGATGAATTGCTTCGACTTATTACAGAACACGGTGTGCATCCAAATGGTTTCTGAGGAAGGAGGACACATTAAACATCTTCTGTGACCAATCGTTCTGTTCCACAATTCCGAATTCGAACGAGCAACTCTTTTGTGGACTTGTAAGGTTTCTGAAGCAGGTTTCTAAGCACAATTGTAATCAAATTAATTGAAATTAACTAAAAAGACGAACTGCTGATATTCTTGAATTCGTATTGGTATTTATTTAATGGAAATGTTAAGATTTTTTGGAAACGCCATTTTTGTTCAAACTAACTTAGATTCAATGTTGTTTTCCTTTGATGTTGATAAGCAGCAAACAGTTTTTCCTGTCTTCCATAAACTTTAGTTCATTTATTTATGCAATCAATTTAGTTCCCGAGAAAATAAACTTTTCTTTTCTGATTCGACATAAATAAATGATTCACAGGGAATAGCTACTGCATTTAAACGATTTTTTTGTTCATTATAAAAGGCTTGAAACAAAAATAAATAATTTTAAAAAATAAAGAAAAGGAACCATACAACGGGCAAAATGTAAGCGAAATCTATATTTCTTTTAAAATCAAGTTTACCGATTACAAAAAAGAAAAAAGTCGAGCCCATAGGACAAATTCTGACTTCATTTTCGGAATTGGCACCGAAAGTGACCAAAGAATCAGCCAAAAGTATCTACTTCACAAAATCATTGTCAGTGTTATTTGAGTTACGTCCTAAGAATTCAACACTAGTTTTATTAATCTACCTACATAAAAAGAAAAGTCCTGACTCACTCGCTGACTGACTCATCAACGCCCAGCCCAAACCCCTGGACCTAGGAAGCTGAAATGTTGCACAGAGGTTCCCTTTATGATGTAGACAAGGAATAAGGCCGGATTTTTCGAAATTCCCACGGGGTATGGAATAAAGAGGATTTATATTTTCGCTTAAAAGTTGATTTATCGATATATTGGTGTGTGGCGCCAACCCGCAATACATCTGAGTTATCCGGAGAAGGCCACAACGGGCTGGGAACTCGTACATTTTCCGATCTCGATATTAATTTCCTAAATAAATAAAGTTTTTTTTTGCTATGTATGCAAGGGTTCCGGAGCGAAGCGACGATGCCCGACAAATAATTAACAATATTCCGATAAACAGAGAAATTATTTCCATACATCCTGGAAAATAAACTAATTGACACCAATTTCAGATTTTAATCATGGATTTACGATAATCGAACTAATCTAGAAAGCAATAAATACTCGTACTGATGACGAAGAGATCTTCTGCACCTTTGATTTGGATAATCCAATTAATACATCAACCAATCAATAATTTCTGTTTAATAACCAAGTTTATAAACAAAGCAAAGGAATCTGTATATAGTTCATTGAGCCTGCAATACTCGACAAATATCGTTGAGATATCTACTTGCTTGGCAGGTGATACGATTTTTTTTAGTCAGCCATACGACGATGGCCTTTGCAATGAATATTTAGGACTAATAGTACCCTCAAATTTCAACTTGAGTATCCTGAGAATGGTAATTGACGTATTCACTGAATATGACATTAATAAGCTCATTACGAGCGCTTATCGTAAACCAATAACATCTAATAGGTTTATCCTTTATAGATCTTTTCATCCTATCAAATAAAGCCACACAGTCGATTTTATGTGGAAAATTATTTTTCATAGTCGATTTTATGTAATAATCCTCATACCTTACACAATGAATTTTAATGAATTAACAACGTCCTTTATTACAATGAATACACTTTTAACTTATTTTATAAACAACTACATGTTACTAACAATCCCAATAACAGCAACTATTGTCCTCCCAGTGAATGATGGCCGCCCTGTTTTTGTGAGATCTGCGCATGTATCATCGATTACTCTGGTCAGGCACTTCCGTATGAGTTTATCACAGGACGTCGCCATTACGGTAAAGGCTTGTTACTTTGCAAAAGAGCATTGTATTTATAAATAATATATATTTATTTATTTATATAAATACTTATTTTTAGCAACTGGTATTGAAATAACGCTAAATAGTCGAGAGAAGTTTTAATTTGGCGTTATCAACATGTCTTTCTCAGTGAAAACAGACGACGGGCGTCCATCGTGACAGGAAAACATAATTGATCAGCTATCGGAAGGGCTGCGCAGTTCAAACTTCCGCCGGTCATCTTTCATTTTGAGGACAATATACTCCTGTAAAGATTACTGCTTATGTTCTGATGATAAACACATAATCAATTTATTTAACTTTGAAAACAGCTATTCAGTTTTTGACAAAACATTGTTTTCCAATATCAAAAATTCGACTTACATTCTATATAAAATTCCTTATAACAAATGTAATTTTTTATATTTTGGTCAAGCGAAGAGAACACCTTACAATCAGCTTTTGAAAGTTTTTCTACGGAAAAAAATTCTGTCCGGTTTGCCACGGTGTCGCATTACAATGACACTGGTCTGAAAATTAAATCTTAATAATTAAATCTTAAAAAATACAATCTGACTTTCTCAGCAAGGGAAACAATACAGTAATTAACAAATGCGCCGGATAAACAGAAGAGAAATAAAAGAGTTTTAGTAATATAAATTATAAATTCTTTTGTTCTATATTTTCGAAGTATCCAATTGGAAGATATTAAGAATTTTAAATTAAAATTTACATATCCATTCAAATCAATAATTTAATTATTATTAAAAAAGTAATTATTAATATTTTTCCTATCCCTTTATTTGTTAGGGTTTAAATTACAGATTTAACAATATATATGTGGCAAATGTGGCGTTTTAATTTTTTTTTGTAGAGAACGATATTTCTGTGTATGATAAACAAAGGTAGGTGATTCCCTTCGAAATTTGATTTCTTTGAAAACCAAATTAACTAGTGCTACAGGACTGGGATTGGCTCCGACTCAAATTGAAGAGGATGCTGTGCAGATGCCGCTTGCAGTTGTTTTTTCATGAAAAATCGGCAAAGCGGAAAATACGATCCCGGAATTAGAATTGGCTGTATTTAATTTGCCTTAAACAGAGGTAGGCATTTTCTGTATGGAAGTAAATTTACGTTGACACCGATCATAACTGTTTGAAATGATCTAGAGCAGGAGTTCTCAACCGGGGTCCACAGGCAAAAAATAACAAATTGGGGGTCCATAGTGATATTTTGGTGGTCCATGAGGCAATTCCACTTCAGAACGGTTGTTATTACTGAAAATAAAATTTTTACTGTAATTTACCCCATATTGAAATAAGTAGAGAATATATATGAATGATTCTTTCTAACTTTATTTATTTTATATTTCTTTTTCGCCTATCTACTCAACCATCGGTCAGTACTTATCAGCAGGGCCGTCGCATGGTTTGTTGGCGCCCAGGGCAAGATTTCGTCAGACGCCCTACATTTGATATTTGCGCCTCCCCCACCATACCAAAAATCTATAACCAAAAAAAAAAAAAAAACGGAATCTCCAATTCAACAACCAAAAAAAAAACCGGAATTTTCAATTTTTTTTATTTTTGCCGTTGCCGCGGCGCCCAGGGCGATCGCCCCGGTCGCCCCGCTCATGCGACGGCTCTGCTTATCAGATATAAGGTAAGGGGCCCATGTATTGCCTACGTTCCTAATACCGCCCAGGACGATATAGGACGGGATAGTAATGCTATCACACGGGAACCGATGGAAACAATTTGCCATTCCTTCCATTAGCACGCTGTGTTCGTTTGGTGGTGTTAGTTCAACCCGTTTATTTTTTATGAATTCTTGAAGTTTTTTCGTTCTGGTAAGTTATTAACCTACTGTTTCTTTTAGTGCTGCAGCTTATGAATTATTCATGTCACCGCAACCATCTAATATCGTGAAGTAGTGAAAGAAATAACCTATCTGTTGATAATGTCTGTAACTTGTTAGAGGTAGCCGGTTTGTCTGTAGCGTCCTCCAAATTGACAAGCTAGAGAGTGCCCAATATCGCCCACCTCGTTGTTCCATATATCGCCCACTGCGCGATATTTTATTTTGGTTTATTACAGATGTGTCAACGTAAGACATGGGACAGAGAAGTTGTCACAGCTGTAAAAAATAAAAAAAATGGGTCTTCTGAAAGCTTCCAAAACATTTAATGTCCCAGTCTTGTGAGTGGGTCACCATTCACAATTGCTCTAATGAATTCTCTCAGCAAAAGGAAACTAAGTCCTAAGGGGCTGAACTTAGACGATCCAAAGAAAAAGAAGCTCGCAACACCCATAAAGAATTGCGAAAAGATTAAGAAAAAAACAAAAAACTGCAAAGAAGTGCAAAAAAACAAAGTATTTAATGGTGTGGGCGATATTTGGAACACTTTCACAAAATTCAAAATATGAGGTTTGCCTGAGCAAAAATTGAGGAAAAATACAAAATAATAGTAATATCTATAATTGGTTCAGGAACATGTAAGTGAAGGTTAATATGATATATTGTAATTGTTTGCAAGCAACTGAGACGATAAATGACAAGAATATGGGCAGGTTTTCTTAGATGGGCGATATTTGGGCCCCCTACCTTATTTGAAAAATTAAATTTACTTAATAAATAGCTCCTAGGAAAAGATTCTGATTTCATATCAAGTAAAGGTGCTGTTACTGTTTTTCTGAGAAAATTACAGTTGTACAAAAATAATATCAGGCGTTGTGTATTTCAACAGTTTCCTTGTTTGGCTTCGATTAGCAGCGATTTGCACGATGAAGACCTTGTATTACATAGCGAATATTTGGAAAATATGCACGAAGGAATGCAAACTCGGTTTCGTGACCTACTCATGATGGATATACCAACTTGGTGACAATTCCTTTCGAAGTTAATGTTGCCGATATAGACATTTCTTTGCAAGAGCCTCTCATTGAATTACAAAGTGATGAAATAATGCGTGCAAAATTCAAAGATGGGAAGTATAATATGTGGAAAACAAATGATATTGCTAAAAGTACCCATTACTCTGGGATAAAGCACAGCTCTTCGTTATTTGCTTTTCCATCATCTTACTTTGTTGAATCAGGATTAGTCGTGTTTCTCACTTATCAAAAGTTCGCAATAGATTTGACATTGTGAAAAGAGGTGATTTTCGACAATCGTTAACATCGATGGAACCAGATATAAAGAAACTCGCTGAGCAGCATCGACCACAGGGATCTCATTGAATCACATATTTTAACTGTAGAATAATTTATTTGCATTAAATTAGTTTTCATTCAAAATAAAGCATAATCATTTACTATTTCTTTGATTATTAATATAATCCCTTTACTTTTTATTAGTGAAAAATGGAATAAACTTTTCTTTTATCGAATAGCTTTGAGGGGGTCCACCAAAGAAAAAAGGGGAGGGAAAGGGGTCCATGGGTAAAAAAAGGTTGAGAAACCCTGATCTAGAGCGAGGCTACTGCTATGAGATTTGCTTCTTCAGGACTTCGATTTTAAGGTCGTGCATCGGGCGGATAGGGTTCATTCTAATGTTTATCCTTTGAGTCGATATCCGGTGGATGATGTTAGCCGTTTTCACGATACTGGGATCATTTGCCTGCACTTTTGGCTGATGAGAGGATCATAATAAGAACACCGGAGAGTTTTACTGATTGGTCAGTAACGTATGCTGATGATAAGTTTTGTCGAAGAATTCTAGGCATGTTAAGAAGCGAGCAAGGCGAGGTAAGTCAGAGGAAAATATCCAAATCGAATGTTGAGATCCAAGGCATTTAAGAAAACGAAGAATCATATATGCGTTTACTTTTACTAAGACGGAAGAAGTTAGGTCTGTTTTCCATGATGACAAGGCGAAAGGACATCCGGAAGTGACAAATGGTTCACATCAAGAAAAGCTTATTGGAGAGTCATACGTAGAGATAGAAGTTAGATGCTGAGATGTTTGTCAACGCAAGATATCAAGTCACGTCGCCAATTGAGCGCTATTACAAAAGCTGCCTACTGGAGAGTATTGGTCTCTAGATTTCCTGCTGGATAAATAAGACAAACGAAAAGATTGAACAAAGCATTTTTACCGTTTTGCAGCCTTCCACCAGATGGCTCGAGGCTGGAACACTAGTGAATGCGAGAATTTAGATAGTCACCGACTTTATTTTCAAAAATATCATGCGTAGATTTGGGCCTCCTAAGACAATGATGACTGATAATGGGATTTATCACTTTAGATCTAGGCTTTTGTGTGAAATGTAGAAACGAACAGCAACGAAGCATTTAGTATTCGTCAGCTTATTACCATAGCCTTGTGGTGCCGAATAAATCAGACACTTCGAAATGTAATTGATTGTAAAACTCGAGGGTGGAGAAACGAATTGTAGACGGTAGTTTACGCTTATATTTATGAAATACATACTTCTGCTGGTTATACGTTGATGTACGGAAAGGAACCGTGGGATTTCAAGTAAGCTTCTAAAGGTATTGAGAGAATCTCTCAAATATTAAGTAGTTAGTGCTAAAGAATTAGATAACCAAGTTAAAACTTTATCTTTGCAAATAGGAGAAATGCTGAGCAAACGAATGATTCCGCAAGAGAGGGAATTTTCTTGTCAAGGGATTTAGGTTTGGTGAATGCTCTTCGAGGAATTGGAGACAATCATAAGATACTTGCAGACAAATTTCAGGATCTACTTCGATCAAGTCTCTCCCACCAATTTTTTACTTGAGCATCTTAGAGGAGGTGCAGAAAAAGTGGTGAAATTTCTAAAGAAATTTGAGGAACGATCTATGAAGATCAGTTAGAGCAAGTTATTTTGGAAAAGGAGAATAGGGCTTGGCAGAGTAAATAAACGGGCACGAAAACATTTTTATAAATATTACTCTGAAAGTGAAAGTGTGGAGGGTATTGTAAGTGATAATGAGAGATTCTCGGAGTTGCAGAAAGGAGTTACAGCTCAGTAGGAGGAAACCGAGGGTGCTCTCCCACAGATACCCTTCTCTTATCTTTTGTATGTAGAAAATGCAATTGAAAATCCAGTAAAATTGCTGCAGTGATTATATTGCAGGTTGCCACAAGGGATGTATAATAATCACTTCTAAGAGATAAGAATCTCTTTATGAGAAAGCTATTTGGAAGTGTATAGACTCTCAGTTTCGATAAATATATATAATTTACTAGTTATTGTAATACTAAAGATGGTAAATTATATATGCGTGTGATTCTCAACGACTAGTTTGTTGTAAATAATGATAATATGTTGTCGTTCTTTCAATTAGTTTAGATTATGATTGAGGGTATATTTGTTGTTTTGTATTGGTTAGGGGAACTTAAAATCAGGGACAATTAAATTTTTAAGTGGAGTGATTTTATAATATATGGATTTAACTCCGGATTTATTCCTGTGTAAGGCATATATGGCATTTTACATTTTTTTCCCTCGATAAAGGAATTATGTTTATATGAGAGACAAAGAGATAGTTGAACCTGAGACAATTCTCTGTCGAAATTTGATTTCTTCGAAAAATGGATTGAGGGACCTTTTTTAATTCTCCCCTCGATAGTAACAAAGAGATGACGATGGTTACGAGGTTTCTCGGAAACAAAGGGGTTTTTCTGAAATTTCTACTAGTTATCGGTCACCAAAAGATAATTTGAAAGATGTCTTGTAGAGAGAGTATTAGAAAAAACGGGGTCTTTCGCCTTGTTTTGGTCGCCCTCAGCTGTGCAGAGGGACCAAAGAGATTGTTGCGGTTACCGAAGATCACGTGAACATGAACATCATGAGCGTAGAATAGTAGCAGCGGACCCATCAAGACGGAAAAGGATAGATCAGGGAAGTTCTAAGCCTGCCCAGACCCAGGAAGGCTTTGGGCCTATTTAGCGATCCGAAGAATACCTGAAGACTACCTCAATCTCAACTTCTTTATCCTTTGTGGAGAAAACAAACACCTAAACCTTTATAATGGAATTTTCAGTAAAAATTAGTGCATCCTTACGATACGAAAATTCAAAACTAGTGTTCTTACTTTACACATAAACGATTATTATACATATTACGATTATTAAGTGGCGGTTTGCTGTTTGATTTTGTATCGTTTGAATCTATCGTAGTTGAGGAAACTTGTCGAAGATAATTTTACTTCAAACTGGAAACTTATTATTAACGCCGTAAATTTATAAATAAAATCTCTCTGTATATTAAGGATGTAATGTTTAACTCAGAATCAAAGTTTTTGTTAAAGAAAACAAGGAAAAAAAAACGTGTTTCGTATTTTACATGAAACCATAGCGACTCCGCACCTGTCTCATTTTCCACCACACAGGTAGGACCCACAGTCCGAATACAATTTTCCCAGCCTCTAAAAGTTAAACATTTTCTCATATCTGTAGGACTTATATTTTCGGCTTTAGATGTAGTTAGGGATGGACAAACGGACAGAACCTTCTTAAGAGCTCCCCACTTGTCCAAGGTCGCGAAAGTAATCATTTACTTGCTGTTTATTCCCTCCATATAACAGTACGTCATAGCTTTATTTTTAACTTCATTTTTTAAGGCAATTATATAATTAATAGTTTGTAACAAATTACGTAAGCTTTATGTTTTATGTTTATAGCTAATATGATCTTATAATCAGTTATAAAAGTGGCTAATAATTTTCAAATTAAAAAAAATTTTTTCACCTATTTGCATTTCTATTGACGCATCAGTTTTCTGTGCAATGATTTCCATTCATATTTCAAACTTCTCACGGCATCCTCATTTTTATCTTCCTTTGAAAAATTCAAATGAACGCGATTAGAGTTGATGTTTATTTGGAAACCATTGAATTTTAAATTGCCTTTATTTAAATTGCCTTTGCTATAAGAAACCTTTCCTTTTTCGTTGTATATTAAGATATTTTTAATTCCTAACGTTTTTCATTGACAATGTAACTAAAAGGCGATGGGAGTTACAGTAAAAAAAAAAATTAAAAATTTAAAAAAAAAAAAAAAAAAAAAAAAAACCAAACCAGAAAAATCAAAAAGCAATATTGAAATATATAGTAAAAAAAGAAAAAGGAATGAAATATAAATAGTACAAGTATAAAATAGTTCTTAAATTTTTTAACGAAATAAAAAACACGCATAACAAAAAGGGTTTTTATAGATTACTAACAAAATTAGTAATTAAAAATATAAACTAAAGACAGACAGTTTCAACCTGCTTAAGTTTATCATCAACAAGTATTTGCATAATTTTCTAATTGTTCTTAATTAAAAATCAAAATATTTGTGTAAAAGATGATACTTGTTCTTTAAATATATCCTGATTTTATTGGAAATTCGTAATATCCACTTCTAGTATATAATTAAATGTTTTTAGAGATGTGATGTGATGTGTCTGTCTGTGTGGATGTCTATCCTTGCGATTCTCATGGGCAATATCACAAAAATATTCCACTGCTCTAACCACAACACCTCATTTAAAGAGTTTACTATTGTTATCCTAATCTGATTAAAATTCGTTAATAGTAGAACGATTTTTCCTAAGCCACTTCAAATTGTGAAAATAAAAAAAACAACTACTGTTTATTAAGAACTAGCTGTACCCGGCAGAAAGAAACGGCTCGGTGAGAAGGGGCCGTAAATGTAAGGTCCCGGTGTCG
>JAFIDM010008419.1:51572500-51610932 GCA_023159025.1 Thereuonema tuberculata | reverse complement strand
AGCCTTTGTGTTGGCTTCCTCCCACCCAAGTGTGGTGTCCCTGCCCCCCACAGGAGAGCGAATTTTTCCTTATTTGCATTTGACTTGGGGGCCCGAGAAGGGGCCCTAAATATAAGGTCCCGGTGTCGGTCGGGGTGGGACACTTCAGCCTTTGAGTTGGCTTCCTCCCACCCAAGTGTGGTGTCCCTGCCCCCCATAGGAGAGCGAATTTTTCACTTTACACAATATTTGTGTAGTTCTTATTTTCACCACCAGGTGGATATTGGGTTTTTTAGGGCTTTTACCCCTTTTCAACCCCTTTGGGGGGGGGGGGTCCGGGTTCTAAGGTAGCCTATCTTTTCCGCAGTGTCCTAAAGAGTAATTCTGCAAAGTTTGGTCCAGATAGGTCAAAGGGCCTAGGAGTGTATAAAGGACAAAGAAAGAAAGAAAGAAAAAAAGAAAGAAAGAGACAAAGATACATTCATTTTTATATATATAGATTTCAAAGAATGCGTAGAAATTTCACATTTCAGAGTTTAGCATTAGTCTATACACTTCAAGAGATTTCTCTTTTCGTAAACTGATATGGGTCAAAATACGATGTCCATATTCAAATTTCAGGTAGGAATAGAACATCAAACTGTATGGAACAAATTTATAAAGTTTACAACGATACAGGAGAAAAGAATGTTGAAATAAATCAACCATTTGTTAATGTGTTTTCTTCGAATAATTTAAAGGTTTCTCATTCTACTAACAGAGAATTTTTCAAAGTTAGTGAATTACTGCTTTATAATATTGCATTAGGACATATCCATAAAAGTTTCAGTAGATTTTCAAAATTAAGTAACATGAACTTAGAATAGTAAGGGTAGGATTAACATTTGAAATTCATCCGAAGTTTAATAAAAAAAAAAATAACAATATATGTATTTCCTTCCACTATCTTTACGCTAATATTCAAACATCTGCTCATTACATAACTATAGTTGCAGAATTTAAAATTTTTTCTTTACATCGCTATAGGAACTAAAGAATGTAGAAATAAAAGAAAACCATCGGGAGTTCAACGTTCGTAATTCTACATTTCTCAATATCTTGAAATTTTGATAATGGTACATTATATGTCTTCTACTCCTCAACATTTACAAACAGAAAAAAACTTACAAGGAGACGACAGATCCTGTATATTTCAAATGTGAGTGCCCTTTTGTGAGATGAAAGTACACATGAAGTATTTTAAAAATATATATAGGTTTTGAGGCCAACGCCCTACGGATTTCGAGATATTCGGCGTTATTTTCATTGTCAGTATTTTTTTTTTACTGCATAAATAAAATTTCTATTTATGACTTTCGATTTGATAGCTCGCTTCCGTTGTATATTCCATGATTGATCTAATCTCCAAAAAGACTTTTGATTATTCGTTCTATATCGTAGTAAAGCAAACAAGGAAATGTGAAGAAGATTTCAATATGCACATAATAATATCTTTAAAAATAATCTGCAATTTAATTCCTACAGCCTGAACATCTTTTATATTCCATGAAAAAACAACAACAGTATTTAAAGCTATATCATGTAATTTTAATTGAAAATAAACATATATTTTATCAAATAAACTTATACACGGGTAGACCCTTTGAATGAATTAAAATTTTTAAAAAGTCATTTCTTATGACCTATCGTGTAGAGATACCGCTATATATTATTTAAAACGTAATTTTTAAAGTCTTAATAAACTTTATACGTTATGAAAACTAATGATTTAAAGCCGTGTTAAGTAATTTTAAGTCAGAAATCAACTGTCTTCAATGGAATGAAATATATATATATATATATACAGTGTTATCTCCTTTAACTGACCCCCTGAATAGCGGACACCTCTAATTAGCGGACATTATTGCGGGTCCCAGTCCCTTACACTAGGACATTCCATGTTATCCACTCCGAATAGCGGACAGTTATTTTAACTCTAAAAAAAATATATTTTTTTTTCGATTATCATTTCGACAAACACATAATGGTTGTATTTACATATATTGATACATTGTATCGGTGTCCCCCCATACATTGATGCATTGTATCTGTGCCCCATGATTCAATGCACGAATCTGAGGCCCTTTTTTTCACTGCAGTTGCTTTGTAAATGTCTATACCCCATAAAGCTATCCTATAAACGTGTTGATTAAATTTAGTGCGAATTAAAATGGCGTCAAAAAGGAAGAGATTGGCACTGAAAGAAAAAATTGATGCTCTTGAAGCTGCTGAAAAAGAAAAGCTGAGTGTGCGTTGTCTTGCTGAACGTTTTAAAAGTTGGAAAAACTCAGATAAGTGAACTTTTGAAGGACGAAGATGAGATTAGAAAAATGTGGATGGTGAATTCAAACGAAAATTTGAAGAATGAAGTTTCGTAAAACTAAACAAGCAAAATCGACGAAGTGATCATAAAATGGTTCCGTTCTGCTCATGCAAAGAACATTCCTATAAGCGGTGTTTTCCTTCAAGAAAAAGCCAGAGAAGTCGGTCAAACTTTAGGATTGGACACGTTTAAGGCATCAAATGAATGGCTAGAAATTAATTTTCTATATACTGTAATTAATTTTGTCATTATTAAGTAAGACAAACGGATTAGAAACTTATTTAAAAAGGAATATAGTAAATAATTTGCAATTGTTCATATTCTCTCATATCGCAATGGTAAGTGTAAGAATTTAATTAAGATTGTATGTAATTTTTCTTTAAATGACATGCTATAAGCTAAAAAATAAAAAAAAGACAGTCCTCCCCAATAGCGGACACCTCCCAATAACGGACAAAACTTCCGGTCCCGTGACTGTCCGTTATTAACAATACAATGAGACATAATAAAAGCAAATCGTTGTAATGATTAAACAAGAGGGTTCGTATTACATTTTCTATCATTTAAAACATCAAGTTTAGTAAAACACTGTTAGTTCAAATAGGAAGCTTTATTAATCAAATATGTACGCCATCAATAAATTGAGTAGGAAAAACTTCATAATAAAACAAACATCTTCTTCGAATGATATCCAATATTTCGTCTTTATTCCAAAGACTTTTTCAGTCTTTTAAAGAGCCCTGCCGGCGTGGCTGTGCAGTCTAGTCGGCGCGGCGGTCTGCCGTTGCGGCCAGTGTGCCTGTAGTTTAAGATTGGGTTCTTTTGTATGTGATTTGTTTCAAACACTTTAATCATGTTTTCTTCTTTGCGCAAAATATTTTAGAATATCTTCTGCTTATAAGTCATACTACTTTTATTTGACTGCTCTATTTTTTATTATTAAATTTAAACTTTTTTTTAAAAAAATTTCCTTCATTCAGTTTATATTAAAAACCGAAACCAATAATTTATAAAATAAATAAATGGTTTTAATAATTTCGTTTCATAGACTAATTTCCATCTCCTTTTAGTTATTTTGTCAATGAAAAACAGTAACATTCTCAATGAAAAACAGTAATATTATCTTAGTAAATACCAAAAAGTGAATGGTATCTTTAAGAAAAGAAAATTAAATAATTGCAATTTTAAAGCCATTCAATTAAAACTAAACGCCAACTCGTTTCGTATTCATTGGAATTTTTATAAGCAAGATTAAAATTAAGAAGTCATAGGAAGTTTGAAATATGTGTGTGGATAGTCAATATCTAAAAACCCGATGGCATTAAGTTCATTGGTTTGTAATGGAGAATAATTTTTTAATGTGAATATTATTCTTACATAGTTCACAAGAAAAACTAATACTTAATGATTACAGATATACACTGTCCGGTCACTTTATTAGATAGATCCCTGCTGTGCTCACAAACGTTGTCTCTCACAACAACTCTTCAAGCCGGTGAGGGCAGGGTCATGGTTTGGGGGATGTATTCCTAGAACACGTTAGGTCTATCGATACATCTGGAGGCTCGTTATGATGCTAGAGCTGTACCTAAACATCGTAGCTGTCCAAGTGCAACTGTACAAGTTAACAGTTTATCCTCATGCACATGGCTACTTCCAGCAGGATAACGCGCCGTTGCACAAAACCCGCATCACTATGGGATAGTTTGAGGAATATGACGATGACTTTTCCTGCTGCAGTGGCCCGCTCAGTCCCCGGATTTCAGCCTGATTGTAAAGTTGGCCCTAGTAGCGTGTTGGGCCACCTTTAGCCCTCAAAACAACCTGAATTCGTCGAGGCATGGATTTCCCGAGATGCTGAAAACGTTGATGAGATATTGTCTACCATGCAGACATAAGTGAGATTTTTTTTTTTAACATTATTAGCAAATAAAAAAAAGATAGTGACATTATAATAAAAAGAAGGTGGAAATTAACCCATGAAACGAAATAAAAAAAATTACTGAATTAAAAAAAAAAAATCCACAAAGTACTATTGAGGTGCAATAGTTAATAAAAAAATTGTTAGTACTAAAATAAAAATTTTGGTAATCTTTTTATTAATACAATAGGAGAATAGAAAGAGTGCTGTGCTAGAAAGAGTGGGTGAAGAAAGAATAATGCTGAAACTGATCAGGAAGAGTAAAAGAAACTGGTTGGGTCACTGGCTGAGAAGAAACTCCCTAATGAAGGATGCACTGGAAGGAATGGTGAACGGTAAAAAAGTTCGAGGCAGAAGAAGATTTAAGATGATCGACAACATTATGGTAAATGGATCTTATGTAGAGACGAAGAGGAAGGCAGAAAATAGGAAAGATTGGAGAATGCTGGGTTTGCAGTGAAGGACCTGCCCTTGGCAGAGAACTATGTATGTATGTAATAGGAGAATAAAAGTAATATCACATAAGTTCAAAATATTTTAAAACCTATCGTGCAAATATAAATATTGACGAAAAATGTCAGCATTTTCTATTCGAGTATTGGAAACGAAAAGTTTTCATAAAATTAGCAACAGCTATGGATAGATAGCAATTGTTTTGTTATTGTGACTGTTCTGAATTAAATTTCATTTCTATTATGTATTTTTCTTCATCAAGACTATCGACATTAAAAAAAATAATTTACTTATTAACATTTTTTTTTATTTATATATTATGCATTTACTTTCATAGTCTAATTTCCATCTCCTTTTAGTTATTTCGTCAATGAAAAACAGTAACATTATCTTATTAAATATCAAAAAGTGAATGGTACCTTTAAGAAAACAAAATTAAATAACTGCAATGAAAAAGCCATCCAATTAAAACTAAACACTAACACTTTAGGTGTTCATTGGAATTTTTGTAAGCAAGATTAACATTGGGATGTCACGGAAATGTTGAAATATGCGTCGATAGTCATTATCGAGAAACCCAATGCAATAGCAATTTTTATCCAGATAATAATTTTTAATTTTTTATTATATAGTTGGTAACAAAAAACTAATTGGCTACTAAATAATTTAAAGATATATACTTTCCAGCCACTTTATTAGGTGTATGCCTGCTGTACATTATTGCTTATTATTATTCTCGTTGATAGAACGAAATATCACTGAAAATCTATAAACATAACTATAATAAAAACCAAATAACAATAGATATATATATATATATATATATATATATATATATATTGTACGGCCATTTTATTAGTTACACCACTGCTGAGCGCATGAATGTCTGGACCCGTCGTGTCTCCCAACAACTCTTCAAGCCGGTAAGAGCAGTGTCATGGTGTGGAGGATATTTTCCTGGCACATGTTGGGTCCATTAATACCTCTGGAGGCACGTCAGGATGCTAGAGCACACATAAACATCGTAGCTGACCAAACGCAAACGTTCATGTTAACAGTTGTTTATCCTCATGCAGATGGCTACTTCCAGCAGGATAATGCGCCGGTGCACAAAGCCCGCATCACTATGGGATGGTTTGAGGAACTTGACGATGACTTTTCCTTGCTGCAGTGGCCCGCTCAGTCCCCGGATCTCAGCCTAATTGAAAATTATAGTCCTAGTAGCGTGTTGGGCCGCCTTTAGCCCTAAAAACAGCCTGAATTCGTCGAGGCATGGATTCCACAAGATGCTGAAAACGTTGTTGAGATATTGTGTACCATACAGACATGAGTGTGTCACGCAGTTCCTGAAGATTTGATGGAGGTATAGACCTGGAGCGAACAGCCCGTTCGAGCTCATCCCACAAATTTTAAATCGAGGTGAGATCTGGGGACTGAGCGGGCCACTGCAGCAAGGAAAAGTCATCGTCATGTTCTTCAAACCATCCCATTGTGATGCGGGCTTTATACACTGGCGGATTATCCTGCGGATAGTAGTTTTCATTGGATTTCCTCTATTATGTTTGAAATGCCATCATCTCACATCAATTAGCAGCTAAAGTATGATGCTTAAAGCCTCGGATTCATATACTGAAGGCTGTCGGTTCGAATCCGTATATCTAATCTTTGATATATCTTAAATCTTTTCTTCTCAATGCAACCGTGGGTTTGTTTGTTTTGTTTTTGTTTTTCTTGTATTCGTAATTTTTTTTTTAATTTTTACTTACGTTAATGTACTTACTTTTTTTTATTATCATTATTAATTTTTTTTATTGATATTTTTTTAGGTCCCGCATAAAAATTATACTTTACCACAAAATTATATTCACTTATTATTAACATCATAGGTTTTATAAAATCCTCTTCTTTCTAATTGCATTACTGCTTTTTATTTATTTATAAAATTCAGTGTTGTTTTTTTTTAATTTCCTATGTTGAATTTATTTATTTTTTGAATTTAATTTTGTGTTTCGTTTCATATTGTCATTTCCATCATTTCACAATAGCTCCCAAATGGGTCGCTAAAAAACAAACATGGTAAAAAAGGCAAAAATAGTTAGCATTGATTCTGGTTACTTTTCTAATGAGCCGGGTTCAATTATTTCAATGAAGGATGGCGAATTTTCCTCTCTGAATTATCCTCCAGACAGATACACACGTTGTTTCCATTGATTACTCGGAGGCACGTCAGGATGCCAGAACGTATCTAAACACCGAAGCTATCCAAGTGCAACCGTGCATGTTAACAGTTTATCCTCATGCAGATGGCTACTTTCAGCAGGATAATGCGCCGGTGCACAAAGCCCGCATTACTATGGGATGGCTTCAGGCGTTTCCTTGCTGCTCAGTCCTCGGATCTCAGCCCGATTGAAAATTTGTGGGATGAGATGGAACGGGCTATTCGCTCCAGGCCTACACCTCCATCAAATCTTCAGGAAATGCGTGACACACTCATGTCTGCATGATACACAACGCCTCAACAACGTTTTCAGCATCTTGTGGAATCCATGCCTCAACGAATTCAGGTTGTTTTGAGGGTTAAAGGAGGCCCAACATGCTACTAGGGCAAAATTTTCAATTGGGCTGACATCCGTCATCTGAGGGGCCACTGCAGTAAGGAAAAGTCATCCTCATGTTTCTCAAACCATCCCATAATGGCGCATTATCCTGCTGGAAGTAGCCATTTGCATGAGGATAAACTGTTAACATATATGGTTGCACTTGGACAGCTACGATGTTTAGGTACGCTCCAGCATCCTGACATGCCTCCAGAGGTATTAATCGACCCAACATGTACCAGGAAAACATCCCCCACACCATTACATTGCTACCACCGGCTTGAAGAGTTGTTGTGAAACATGACGGGTCCAGACATTCATGCGCAAAGCATGGGGGAAGTAATAAAGTGGCCAGACAGTATATATACATTGATATTTGGTTTTTATTTTAGTTATGTTTATAGATTTTCTGTGATATTTTGTACTATCTACGAGAACTAAACAAGACACAGCAGGGGTATACCTAATAAAGTGGCCGGACAGTGTACATTTTTACATCATTAAGTATTAGTTTTTTCTTGCTACAGGATATAAGAATAATTTTCAAATTAAAAAATTATTGTTTACAAATCTAAGTTCAAATTAATGACATTGGATTTCTCAATATTGACTATCGAGACATATTTCAGACTTCCTATTGCCCAAGTACACCAAACTTCAATTAACTTTGACGGCTGCATTGTGGACGTAGCTAAAATTAGTGGGGGGTGCTGCTATAGAAAAATTTTAGACTTTGCTTTAAAATTGTGTGAAAGGAAACAAACCTGTATAAAAAGAAAATTTATTTTAAACTTGATAAATTTCTTTTTATACATGTTTGTTTCCTTTCACAAAATTTTAAAACAAAGTCTACAAAGCAGCCGTCAAAGTTAATTGAAGTTTGGTGCACTTGGGCATATGACTTCTTAATTCTAATCTTGCTTATACAAATTCCAATCAAAAAGAAAAGAGTTCATGTTTAGTTTTAATTGAATGGCTTTTACATTGCAGTTATTTAATTTTCTTTTCTTAAAGATACCATTCATTTTTTAGTATTTAGATTTAGTATTTAGCATTTAATAATTAGATATGAAATGAAATTATTAAAACCATTTATTTATTTTATAAATTTTTGGTTTCGGTTTTTAATGTAAACTGAATGAAAAAAAAAATGAAAGAAAAAGGATATGTATGAATGAGTAAACCTTGATATGCGATTCCTTATTTCCACTGTTTATTCCACAGGTTGATCTAACCTCCACTGATCACCATGACTTCTGATTCCACTGATCACCAGGACTTCTGATTCCACTGATCACCATGATTTTTTTCACAAGAAAACTAAATAGTGATTCTAGTGTAGTTTTGTAAACTGAATTCAAATACGTAATCAGAATTTTTCCATCAGGCATAGTTTTTTGGTGAGGGTCATTTTTGTATATAATATACTTCTATATTTTAGGTTTTTTTTTATTAGAACTAGGCCATCCTCCGTATACATGCGCGTGTTTTTCTACATCACACAGAATTTGGTTAAGTAAGAATATTATATTTTAAACGTTTCGGTATTTATATTTCGAACTGTCATTTACGCATTAGGCCTACAAATAAATAGAAGGATCGGAAATAAATAAACAATCTGAGATGAAAAAAAAAAAAAAGGTTGAATATATTCAATATTGATGGGAGGAAGGGGAAGGAAACATAAGTAAAAAAACAATATAAAGTGAGTTGTAATCTCCATGGCTTAATGGATAAGACGTCTAACGTCGGATCAGAAGGTTCTAGGATCGATTCCCGTCGTGGACGTTTCATTATAAAAATTACTAGGCCATCCCCCGTATACAGATTGATCGATATAGATATTTGAAGAAGAGATATGTTAAGATGGATGTTGGTCAATATAGACGAAATATGAAGATCATACCTTGTATACGATATTCTTGGTGATGAATTGATTGTGACAATTCTTTCAAGTTCAGATAAGGAAGTTCTGATGACTTGTAACTCTAGACTTACAGTTGTCCGTGAGTGAAAACATCGTTCTCCAAATAGATGGCAACTTTATTTAGAGTCTATCCTTTAGCTTTATTGATAGACATCGCCTAAGAAGGTTTGATCGGAAATTGCCTTCTTGTGAAAGTGAATGGAAGTAGATTATCGCTTTGTTGCGTAGATATTCTACGGATGAAAACAAAATCTTCTTTGTGAGTTCCTGTTATAATCTCGGCTTCTATGAGTTGATTATTGAATGAACGGCATTTAAGTTGAGTTCCGTTGTAGAGTCCAAACTTGGGATTGACGTTTCACAACAACATTATTGGAGATCCAATCTTCTTTGACAAACGATGTGGAGGAATACCGCTGAGATTCAATGAGTTCAGATACTCAAGCGGATAGAGATGTCCGTGTTGTGGATTATCAGAAGTGTCGATTTTATCCGCACTTAAGTACTCTCTAGTCTCTCCTTGTATTCTTTGACTTATCATTCGATTGATGTTATCGATACTCTCGTTCTTCGGAGTAAGAATTGTCCATTCATTGATTTCAGATAAGCTATTTTCCAAGAACTGATTGAATTGTTCTATTTCTTGGCAAAGATTATCAGGCAATGTTATCTTTCCTCCTTTATGTGGTTCTCGATAGTCTCTGATTCTGAGCAATTATTCGGCAAACTTTCTCTGATTCTGGTCATCTTGATTGATGAGACGTATATTTATCGTGAGTTTCTTGACGTTTACATGATTCCAGATTTTTGAGTTATAAATAGTGATTATTTAGTAATCTACGTAATAGAAATAATGCTTCTTTCTTTATTGACTCTTTTTCATATTCCAATTGATACTTTTCAGTGGTTTTGGAGTTACAAATAGTGATGGTGTTTGCGTTACAAATAGTGATTTTTTTTTTATATTCTCCCTAATAGAAATAATGCTTCTTTTTCTTCTTGACTCTTTATTTTTTTTATCCCAATTAAACTTTTCAGTGGTTTTTGAGTTACAAATAGTGATTTTTCAATAATCTATAAAATTACTAAAAATGATATAATGTACATCCTCTTCTTATCAACGCTATATTTCGCAGTTTTATAAGAAGGATGTAACTTGTACCATTTTTAGTAATTACTTGCATATTATGTTTGAATATTAGAGAATCTACCTAATAGAAATAGAGATTCTTTCATTCTTGACTATGTTTTTTTTTTTATTCCAATTGATACTTTTTAGAGGCTTTTGAGTTACAAATAGTGATTTTTCAGTATTCTAACTAATAGAAATAGTGATTTTTTTTTTACTTCTTTTTTTTCTTTATTCCAATTGATACTTTTCAGTGGTTTTTGAGTTACAAATAGTGACGGTTTTAGAGTTACAAATAGTGATTTTTCAGTAATCTACCTAATACAAATAGACTTATTTAATTCTTGACTATTTTTGTTTTTATTCCAATTGATACTTTTCAGTAGTTTTTGAGTTGTAAACAGTGATGGTGTTTGCGTTGCAAATAGTGATTTTTCAGTATTCTATCTAATAGAAAAAGTGATTTTTTCTTTCTTGACTCTCTTTTTTTTATTCCAATTGATACGTTTCAGTGGTTTTTGAGTTATAAATAGTGATGGTTTTTGAGTTACAAATAGTGATTTTTTTCAGTATTCTCTCTAATAGAAATAGAGCTTTTTTTCTTTCTTGACTCTCTTTTTTGTATTCCAACATCTCCCGTGTACACGCGCTTGTTTTTCAATGTCACATAGAATTTGGTTAAGTAAGAATATTACATTTAAAATATTGCAACGTTTCGGCAATTATAGTTCTAATTGTCATTTTCGAATTAGAAATAAACAGACGGATCGGAAAAAAATAAACAATCTTGAGATTAAAAAAAAAGATTAAATACATTCATTATTTAATTGGGGAATGGGAAAGAGACATAAGTCAAAAAACAATATAAAGTGAGATGTAATCCCGGTGGCCTAATTGATAAGATGTTTGACTTCGGATCAGAAGGTTGCAAGTTCGATTCCTGTCGCGGACGTTTCATTGTAAACATTATTTCTATTTTCCATTCTCACAGAAAACTGCGCTGGACAGACAGACAGAGAAAAAAAAAAAGATTTTAGTAATATAGATTTCTGTTTTCCATTCTTACAGGAAATTGCGCTGGACAGACAGATAGATAAATAAAAGATTTTAGTAATATAGATTCTTATAAATTATAGAAGTGGTAATTTTATTCAAAATAACTTGACACAATGCAGACTTATTTATGTTGAAACATGTTCTAACTCTATACAGGCTTATACACGTTCAAATATTGCATTGTTTTAGTAAGCAGTTGGCCAGTAGTCAGCATTGAAATTGTAGTGAGCCTGGCAACACATGTAGTCGTTTTCTGCTATATATTGTTTTTATTTATAAGTTCTAAGAGTTATATAAACGTTTCAATATGCCATAAAAGTATTTAAATCAACCACACAATTTCTGTTATGTCTGTGGAGAACTGACTTTGAAGTCTCAGAGGCGAAATTTCACACCACTTGTGAAAAAATGTTATGAGCTTTATTTTGGGTGTAAAGCTAGTGATTTCGATAAAGACTGGGCTCCAAATATGCTGTGTATTATGTGTTAGGCTTCTCACTGAATGGAAAAATGGTACTCATTGAATGCCGTTTTCAAACCCTATGATTTGGAGGGAACAGAAGGACTATTCAACTGTTATTTCTGCTTAACTAACATTAAAGGAATTACGTCCAAAACAAAATATACAATTAAGTATCCCAATTTGACTTCTGCAATGAGACCTGTGCCACATAGTGAAGAGTTTCCTGTACCAAGTGTCCCAAAGGAGGGAAGTGACCCTACATTTGAAGCAAGTGGTTCATTAGAACCTCACATTTTATCTCAAGAAGATCTTAATGATCTTATACTGGATTTAAATTTGTCTAAACAATCGGCTGAGCTTTTAAGTTCCAGGCTCAAAGGTTAGAATCTACTCCAAAAAAGATACACGGATGTGCGTTTATCGTAGTCGCAATAGTGATTTAAGTGCTACTTCTCTAAGTAAGCTTTCCGTATAGTTTTTGTAATAATGTCTGTTCAGTAATGGAGGCACTTGGACAAATGAGTGGCGATTATTCATAGACTCATTGAAAGTTAGTTTGAAGGCTATACTAATGCATATGGGAATGAAGTGCCATCAATACCTGTAGCGCATGCCAGTGATATAAAAGAGAAAATGTGAAAATATGAAATTGTTGTTAGAAAAAATTCAGTATACTAAATATAACTGGAATATCTGTGGTGATTTGAAGGTCGTAGTTTTATTGTTATGTTTCCAACTTGGATACACGAAATTCTGTTTCTTGTGTGAATGGGACAGCAGGGATAGGAAGTCTCACTACATAAGAAAACAATGGCTTAAACGTGAATCTCTTATTCCTGAGCAAAATAAAAATGTATCAAATATCCCATTAGTGATCCCGAAAGGATGTATTTCCCTCCCCTGCATATACAACTGGATCTTAAGATTGATTTTGTAAAAACAATGGATAAAAGTTCTGCTGCATTTATGTATCTGAAATTTAAATTTCCTAAAATAACTGATGCAAAATTGATGATAGGAATATTTATAGGGCCGCTAATAAGATCACTAATATCGGATGATGAACATTTTGCGAAATCATTCAAAAATATCTGTTGTGGATTTCTTGGCAACAATAAAGAAGAAAACTATAGTGAAATAGTGAGTGATCTTCTGACTTCCTACAAAGGAATGGGCTGCAACATGTCTTTAAAACTTCACTTCTTGGACTCCAACCTAGACTTCTTCCCTGAAAATCTTGGGGCTGTCTCTGATGAGGATGGTGAGCGTTTTCATCAGCAGATTTCTTCTATGGAAAAGAGGTACCAAGGCAAATGGAGTCCCAGGATGCTGGCCGACTACTGCTGGACGATGAAGAGAGATATCCCAAAGGCAAAATATAGCCGAAAATCATAATATACAACTTTTTTGTACGCTAAAATTAGCCATTTATTTATTATTTAGTGTACTAATTCTTTTAAAACTTTAAACAAGTGCCATACAAAAAAACACTGCCTGATGCCAAAAATCTGAGAACATATTTGAACTCAGCATGGAAAAGATAGTTAGATTCCATTTATTTAGTTCTTGTGAAAGAAAAAAAAAACAGTGATTTTTTTTTTATAGAGCAGCGTTATTTGTTCCATGGCGGAATAAAGCAGATCAAGATAAGTGACATGTCTTTCAATATTCACACAATAAGCATACCTCATATTGATTATCCAAAATTTAATTCTTGCAGTCATAATATTCTATATATTTCATGGAAAATCAAGTATTTAAGTATTTTTTTTTTCAATGTGAATTCAAAATAAACATATCTATCTCATGAGTGAAATAAATTTAAAAAACTAATTTCCATCTTACAAATACAGTCGGACCTCGATATAAGATCACCCGCATATAAGGTCACTTTTCTAAAGTCCCGGCTCATTGAATAGGAATTCTTTGATATGGATTATCGGATATACGGTCAGGTCTTAAATACCATAACCAGATATAAGATCACTTTTGTCTGTGATTTCAGAGCCACACTGATTCAATTCCAATAATTTTCCGTGGGTACGATCTTTTATCGGCGTTATTTCTCCTACTGACGGAGGGAGAGCTTTTTCACAAAGCACTTCATCCCCTCAAATTCTGGGCGAAAAGATGATATTCCTTTACCTGTGTTAATACAAGATCTCAGAAATCGCGGCTGTGCTAGAGAAGGGGAAAGTGAATATGTGAGAATTGATGATGAAATTGCTACCACTTCTCAAGCTTCGATTTCCGAAATTGTTTCGAAATTTTAGATTCCACTGCATTAGAAAGTGAGGATAACGACAGTGATACTGAAGTGAAGCGGTGACATAAGCAGAAGCACTCAGAGCATTAAATTTTCAGAAACTACAAAACTTAGAAAACATTGTACAAAAGAAGAAACCAAAATCTTGACAGTCATGTATTATGGATTATTTTAAGTAAGGTCAGTTGTACATCAGTACAGTAAAACCTCGATTATCCGAGCCCCGATTATCCGAGTTTCCGCTTTAACCGAGCTATCAAATATTTCTTTTTCGCAAATTAATCTTCGTTCGTGTAGTCATATGACCCCATACTTGGAATCGGGGAATGGTTTCGACACCAACAATCCTGGGTTATCCTTCAAAAAATACCGAAACATTGCTGCAGAAAAACGCCAAAGTAACATAAAACAAAAAAACAATTCAATACTTTTTTAAGTAAAAGAACTCTTTCAATATGAATTGTATATGGTGTATCTGTTTAACTTTTGTATTTGTTAAAATATACATTTAAGCCTGGACGATTTATTTTATTTACAATTTTCGGTTTATCCGAGTTTTTTGGTTATCCGAGTTAGTCTTGGTTCACATTAACTCGGATAATCGGGACTCTACTGTACTTTGCTTGAGCATACTATATAGTACTATTTGTATTAGTCCGAATTAAAATTTTTAAAATATAATTTCTTTCTGATTCCATTAATTTTAGTTGGTTCAACTTAATTAAAAAATTATAAGCTAAAAAAATGAAATTTTTTGTACGTATTCAATTTTACAAAGAATTATACTGTATTTATATAATGCTTATTAATTGACAAATGCATATGAATCGGTTATAAGGTCACCTCGCTTATAAGATCACTTTCACGAGGTCCCAGGGGTGATCTTATATCGAGGTCCGACTGTAGATCTTCTAAATATAGCTTAAAATGTAAATCTTACAGTCTCAACAAAACTTTATAAGTCATGCAAGAAACATGAATGTAACATTGTATCATGTAATTTTAAGTCAAAATTAATTACCCTAAACGAAATGAAATATTTAAACAGATTTTCTAACATTTAGAACTGTGTAAAATTTCAAAGTTAAGTTTAATTAAACACTGTTAATTTTAATAGGAAAACTAGAAAATAGTAAATAGCAAATAGAACTAAAACTAAAATAGATGCCAAAACTATTAGTATATCTTATATGCAGAGGTGCACCCCCCCCCCCTAGACCTTATGACTCACCCTCCCCTCAAAGATCTGACGAAGGGAGGGGGGGGGGTTGGCCCACATTTCCATTAGGGACCAAAATTTCTAAATCGTTTAGTTCCATTTCATTCAGTGGCGTAGCGAGCATAACTGGCGCCCGGGGCACAATTACTTTTTGTTCTCTCCAGGCATACTCCTCCGTCAAATCTTAAGGAACTGCGTGATTCACTCATGCCTGTATGGTATACACTATCTCATCAACGTTTTCCATTATCTTGTGGAATCCATGCCTCGACGAATTCAGGCTGTTTTGAGGGCTAAAGGAGGCCCAACCTCCTACTTGGGCAAAATTTTCAACAGGGCTGAGATCCGGTGACTGAGCGGGCCATTGCTAGCAAGAAAAGTCATCGTCATGTTCCTCAATTCATCCCATAGTGATGCGGGCTTTGTGCACCGGCGCATTATCCTGCTGGAAGTAACCATCTGCATGAGGATAAACAGTTAGCAAGTATGGTTGCACTTCGTCAATTAAGATGTTTAGGTACGCTCTAGTATCCTGATGTGCCTCTAGAGTTATCGATAGACTCAACGTGTGTCAAGAATACATCCCTCACACCGGCTTATAGAGTTATTGTAAGACACAGACTTTGTGCGCACAGCAGGTATGTACCTAATAAAGTGGCTGGACAGTGTATATCTGTACATTATTAAGTATTAGTTTTTTCTTGTCAACTACACAAGAATAATTTTCAAATTAAAAAATTATTTACTACAAGCAGAACACATCGATAATGGCATCGGGTTTCTCGATATTGACTATCGACACATATTTCAAACTTCCTATGACTTCCTAATTTTAATCTTGCTTATAAAAATTCTAATGAACACGAAAAGAGTTGGAGTTTAGTTTTAATTGGATGGCTTTTAAATTGCAGTTATTTAAGTTTATTTTTTTAAAGATACCATTCACTTTTTGGTATTTACTAAGATAATATTACTGTTTTTCATTTTCAATGATAATGTTTTTCATTGACAAAATAACTAGAAGGAGATGGAAATTAGACTATGAAACGAAATTTATTAAAACCATTTATTTATTTTATAAATTTTCGAATTCGGTTTTTAATATAAACTGAATGAAGGAAATTTAAAAAACATGTTAAAATTTAATAATATAAAAATAGCAGTCAAATAAAAGTAGTATGACTTATAAGCAGAAGATATTCTAAAATCTTTGGCGCAAAAGAAGAAAACATGATAAAAGTGTCGAAAACAAATAAAATTAGCAGTTAAAACAAATCACATACAAAAGAACACAAACTTATTGAACGGAATCTCAGAAAAGGTTTTAGAATTACAAATGTTACTTTAAGAAAGGTTAAGGTATCTAATACTCTCTTAAATTTTTATTTTACTTTATATATGTATATCATGATATTAATAGAAATTCATGATATCAATTCCTACTATACGTTTAGAAGTATTCAATGAGATATGTATGTGGGTGTCTATATATTTTACTAGGATGAATCTCGTAGGAGAATCTTGTGGGTTCAATACGAAGTGATGAAATTATTATAGAAATGATCAGATTTAAATGTCATTATTTGTAAGCTGTTAATTACTAACTTTTTTTTAAAGATGTTAAGCAGAGTGTAGTTAATCTTTAAGATGTTGAATTAAGTGTGAGAATAAAGGAACTTAACTCAATGATTTAGTGTTAACGCACGATACATAAATAAGTCCTAAATGGGAAGGATGTAACTTAACTAAGAACTTAAGTAAGAAAAAAAAAAGCAAAGGGGGAAAAAAAAGAAGAAAATGAGAAAAAAAATAATAACAATAATAAATACGTAATAAATAAAAAAATAATGTTAGTATGTAAATATTTAAAAAAAAAAAATATTTCGTTAATCTTGATGAAGAAAAATACATAATAGAAATGAAATTTAATTCACAGCAGTCACAATAACAAAACAATTGCTATCTATCCATAGCTGTTGCTAATTTTATAAAAACTTTTCGTTTTCTATATTCGAATAGAAAATGATGATATTTTTCGTCAATATTTATATTTGCACCATAGGTTTTAAAATATTTTGAACTTATGTAGTATTAAATTAGAAAACTCCATCTACGGATAAATTTCATTTTATTAATGGTGATATTTCGCGGAGAATACCATCTTCCCGCTTTTTCAAACCGTTTTAAATAACAAAGATTAACTTCCATTACATTCACTGGTTTGCACGATACAGACATATTATATTACAATAATTAAAGACATTTTTATAAAATCAATTGTTAATGATTTAACACAACCTATATTTACTAACAATGTAACAATGTATTATAATTATTATCAGAAACATTTTAACACAGCCAATTGTTGCTAACAAGGAATTGGTTCACTGAAATTTCTCTCTCTGATTTTTTGTCATGTCCTGGAAATACGACAGTGTGTTCGGGTTAACCATGTACCCTTTGTCTTTATTTATGCATTGGAAGGTTTTTATGACACATGCTTCGATTAGGTACCTAGTATGTTTGTTTTGAATTTTGTAGAGAATTGTGACTTTCGGGTCGGGGTTGTGGTTGTTTGTGATGCAGTGTTCTGCCCAGTTTGATACTTTAGGTCGATTGTTCGTGAAAGCTGTTACGTGTTCTTCTATTCGTTCTTCTAGCATTCGTGAAATATCACCATTAATAAAATGAAATTTATCCGTAGATGGAGTTTTCTAATTTAATTTAATAGGAGTATAAGATAGAATATTATGTAGTATTACTTTTATTTACCTGTTATATTAAGAAAAAGATTACCAAAATTTTTATTTACTAATAAGAATTTTTTTTATTACTTATTACATCTCAATAGTACTTTATTGAATTTTTGTTTTTTGTTTTTCTTAATTCAGTAATTTTTTCATTTCGTTTCATGGAATAATTTCCAGCTTCTTTTGTTTTCATGTCAATTAATCGAAAAAAAGATTGATTTTTTTTTCTTTAACTATAGTAAAATTATACTTATTTAGAATTTTTTAAATATCTATCCAACGAAGAATAAACATCAAATGAACATCAACATTCAGCGAATTTCTGAATAACAGAAGAGATAGGTAAATTATTATAAAGATAACGGAAGATTTAACATGCAGATAGATGAAGAAAAAGATATGGTAGTGAACGAGTAAACCTTAATATGTGATTCCTTGTTTCAACTGTTTATTCCATAGGTTGATCTAACCTCTAACAAGATTTCTGATTATTTGTTCCATGTGGCGGATTAAAGCAGAACAAGATAAGTGACATGTCTTTCAATATTCACACAATAAGCATACCTCATATTGATCATCCAAAATTTAATTCTTGCACTCGTAATATTCTATATATTTAATTGAAAATCAAGTATTTAAAGCTATTTCAGTGCAATGTGAATGCAAAATTAACATATCTATCTTATGAATGAAATAAAATTTAAAAAATTAATTTCCATCTTATAGAAATATCTTCTAAATATAACTTAAAATGTAAATCTTACAGTCTTAACAAAACTTTATAAGCCATACAAAAAAACATGAATTTAAAATTGTATCACGGAATTTAAGTCAAAATTAATTACCCTAAATGAAATGAAAGAATTAAACAGATTACAAAGAAATTTTAACGTGTCTTTTATAAATTAGGCAATAAACCAAAATGACATCAAAGAAAACAAAATATTTGGCCTATGAACTATCAACAGTGGGAATGTGGGACGGTCTTTCATCCTGTTTACGGACTCATCAGCTACACAAACCCTCTGTCGAAAGCTCAGATAGCGAAACCAAATAAGGAAATTAGCACGAAATCTATGATGTTAAAAAAACAAACAAAGAAATTTACTTTTCACTGAAGTCCTTTTTTTAAAAAAAAAATCAGGATAAATCAGGACACTACTAACATACTGACAGTAAAATCGTTGAAGTATCCCAAAGATTAATTTCACAATAGGACTTCTGATTATTTGTTCCATGTGTCGGATTAAAGCAGAACAAGATATGTGACGTGGCTTTCAATATTCACACAATAAGCATACCTCATATTGATTATCCAAAATTTAATTCTTGCAGTCATAATATTCTGTATATTTCATGGAAAATCAAATATTTAAAACTATTTCAGTGCAACGTGAATTCAAAATTAAATATCTATCTTATGAATGAAATAAAACTCAAAACAATTTTGTATCTTACAGATATATCTTCTAAATATAACTTAAAATGTAAATCTTACAATCTTAACTAAACTTTATAAGTCAATGAAAAAAAAAACGTGAATTTAAAATTGTATCACGTAATTTTAAGTCAGAAATGAAATAATTAAACAGATTTTCTAACATTTAAAACTGTGTGTAATTTTGAGATTTAGTTTAATAAAAACTGTTAATTTAAATAAGAAAACTAGGAAATAGTAAATAACAAATAGGAAACTAATTATAACCATTAGCGTATCTTATAAGGAAATACATAAAATATCTCCGTAGATTAAAGCTAATTTGGAATAAGAATCAAAATTTCATGAAAAAAGGAAAGCATAAGAATTTAGATAGGCTCTACTTAGGCTATAAGGTGGTTAGATAAGTTCGTTTTAAGTTTTCGAACTATACATGTTATCAACAAAAGTACCATTAAAATTTATTTTGATGGTTTGAGGAACATGACATGACTTTTCCTTGCTGCTCAGTCCCAAATCTCAGCCCGATTAAAATGTATGGGATGAGCTAGAACAGGCTGTTAGCTCCAGGCCTACACCTCCACCAAATCTTCAGGAAATGGGTAACACACTCATATCTGCATGGTATACAATACCTCAATAACGTTTTCAGCATCTTGTGGAATCCATGCCTCGACGAATTCAGGTTATTTTGAGGGCTAAAGGAGGCCCAACACGCTACTAGGGCCAAATTTTCAATCGGGCTGAGATCCGGGGACCGAGCGGGCCACTGCAGCAAGGAAAAGTCATCGTCATGTTCCTCAAACCATCCCATAGTAATGCGGGCTTTGTGAATTGGCGCATTATCCTGCTGGAAGTAGCCATCTGCATGAGGATAAACAACTGTTAACATGTAAGGTTGCTCTTGGTGAGCTACGATATTTAGGTACGCTTTAGCATCCTGACATGCCTCAAGAGATATCAATGGACCCAACGGGTGCCAGGAAAACATCTCCAACACCATGACACTGCCCCCACCGGTTTGAAGAGTTGTTGTGAGACACAGCATTCGTGTGCACATCAGTGGTGTACCTAATGAAGTGGCCGGACAGTGTATATCTGTATATCATTAAATATATACGAATAATTTTCAAATTAAAAAATTATTTTTCAAGTTAAAGAACGCAATTTAATGGCATCGGGTTTCTCGATATTGACTATCGACACATATTTCAAGATTCCTATGACTTCCTAATTTTAATCTTGCTTATCAAAAATTCTAATGAACACAAAAAGAGTTGGCGTTTAGTTTTAAATGGATGGCTTTTACATTGCAGTTATTTAGTTTTCTTTTCTTAGAGATATCATTCACTTTTTTGGTACTTAGTAAGTTAATGTTACTGTTTTTCATTGACAAAATAACTAAAAGAAGATGGAAATTAGACTAAGAAACGAAGTTTATTAAAACCATTTATTTCTTTATAAATTTTTGGTTTCGGTTTTTAATGTAAACTGAATGAAGTAAATTTAAGAAACATGTTAAAATTTAATAATAATAATAACACAATTTAATAATACAAAAATAGTAGTCAAATAAAAGTAGTATGACTTATAAGCAGAAGATATTCTAAAATCTTTGGTGCAAAGAAGAAAACATGATAAAAGTGTCGAAAAACAAATAAAATTACCAGTTAAAACAAATCACCTACAAAAGAACACAAACTTATTGAACGCAATCTTAAACGAAGTATTTGCATTACAAATGTTAGTTTAAGAAAGGTTAAGGTATATTAATAATTTCTAAAATTTCTATTTATTTTAATTCAGATATCTTTATCCTGATATTAATAGCAATTCATGATATAAATTCCCAGTATATGTTTAGAGATATTCAATGAGATATATATGTGGGTGTCTATATATTTTACTAGGATGAATCTCGTAGAAGAATCTTCTGGGCTCAATACGACGTGTTGAAATTGTTAAAGAAATGATCAGATATAAATGTCATTATTGGTAAGCTGTAAATTGCCAATATTTATTGCAAAGCAGAGTGTGGTAAGTCTTTAGGATGTTGAATTAAGTGTGGGAATAAAGGAACTCATCTCGATGATTTAGTATTAACGAACTTGATACATCAATAAATCTTAAATGGGAAGAATGTAACTTAACTAAGAACTTAACTAACAAGGAGAGGTCACGGATACCTTTTGGGAGATGAAAGTACTCATGAAGTACTTCAAAAATATACCAGGTTTTAGAGTCCCACTCTCAAGCGTTTTGGAGATATTTGATGATTTTTGGAGAGTTTTTGCAGTTTTCACTTTCGTTAATGTAGTTTCGTTTCTTTTTTTTTGTGTTTTTTTTTTTTTTAATTTTCTTCTTTTTTTATCTTCCTTTTTGCTGCTTCTTTATTTCTTTTTCGTGTTTTTTCTAGTAGGCAGAAATAAAAAATAAAATTAAAAATATATAAATCTATTAACTTTCATAATTTAAGTTATTTTCAGTTTAGAAAAATAAAATCTGCATATCAATATACTTTTTTTTTGGCTGCAAAACAGTTCGTTTCTTCTGCAGACAGGAAGACAAATAAGTTCACGGGAGGATGCACTTAAAATTCATTCAATTGTACATTTTCAGTTGTCTGCAGCAATATTCAAAGCAATGTTACAATATGCTTGGTTTGCTTCCAAATTAATAAGTGAAAGAGATTTTTTATAATGTAAATAAAATTTGTTTTCCTGATGAAGTGCGAAAGAATCTGTATGACTGTAAAGAATCTGCTTTTGTACGATGTGCTTGGTGCCACAAAAAAAATATGTTTTTGTTTGTTTTTACGATAAATACCATAATTAACAATGTTTAAGATCAGTGTAATAAGGTTTCAAATATGTTGATAATGCAAAGAATCATTGGTGCAGGCCTGATTTAGGAGAGGCAAGGTGAATCAACGTTCCGGGCGGCATGTTTAGTGAAGAGGCACAATTTTTTTATTAATTTTTTATTTTTTATTTTAACACAGAAGCGTGGGAAGTAATAATGTCATAGACAGATGTTTTAAGATAGCCAAGGACTGCGATACAAAAAAAACAGAAAAACAAAAGGAATGGATACATATATCCATTGAGATATATTCTCTCAAAACATATCCTTGATCTGGAAAATACAACTATTTGAAAGAAAAAAATTAATTCAGAAGATTATGTTATGAATCATATTTCATAATAAAATGCGATTCATATAATCACTCCCTTCCAATACCCAATATCAGAAAATATTTTATTTTTTAACACTATTCCAGAATCGCAACCCCAACCAACTATTCCCAATAATTAAATAATTTTCCTTCCCTTCAACTATTGAGAAATGGTTTACTAATAGCTGCCCAACCATGGATATTCCCTTTATTACAACACATTAATAACCCCAAGGCCTTAAGCTCACCCATCCCCCCCCCTTCCTAAATAACGAATTTATTAGTGATGATATAAGAATAATTCATAGTGGAGGTGAGAAAAGTGGTAGGAATGGCGTTGCGGTTATGTTATGTAAAGATTGGGCAAAGAGTGTGATTAACACATATCATGTGAATGATAGATTGATGATGATTAAATTGAGTAGCATACCAACTGATTTGGTTATAATCCAAGTCTATTTTCCCACGTCAAGGAAGGAATACGATGAAGAAGTGGAAAAACTGTATGTATTGAAGAATTATTAAAATTAACAAAAAAGAAAGATAATATAATACTACTGGGCGATTTTAATGCTGATGTAGGATCTACTACAGATACAGAAATAATAGGAAAGTTTGGATTGGGCAAAATGAATGCAAGATGTGAAAAATTGATTGAATTTTGTAAACAAAATGGATTAATAGTCTCTAATACTTTCTTCGAGGTCCCGGTATGAAGACGATATACTTGGATAGCCCCGAATGATGAAAGATATCAAATTGATTACATACAGGTAAAACAAAGATATAGAAATCAAGTAAAATCTAGTCATAGCTACCCTGATCCAGAGATTGATAGTGACCACAAGATAGTAATAGCAAAATGTAATATTAGGTTTAAGAAAACTAAGAAATTGGGACAGAAAAAGTGGTGTGTAGAGAAATTGAAAGATGAAAAAATATGTAAAGAATATCAGGAAAGGACTAACCAATTAATAGATGATTCTTCCTTGAATGACTGGGAAAATATAAAGATGGGAATGAGAAAAGCATCAGAAGAAATATTAGGAGGAATGAAATTTATACCAAAAAAGCCTTGGATGACAGAGGAAATAATGCAGTTAATAATACAAAGAAATGAACTTAAAAAGAAAAAGGAGATAGAAAGTTATAAGAGAATTAAAAACGAAATAACTGATAAATGTAGGAATCAAAAAGAGAAATGGACAAAAGAAATTACTAAAAACATTGAAGATGATATAAGAAAAGGAAGGCAAGATAAAGTGTATTATAAAATTAAAAGATTAATACCTAATACAAAAACAAGATCAACCATGATCAAAGATAAACAAGGCAAAATTTTAGCAAGTACTGAGGAAGTCTGTGAAAGATGGAAAGAGTACATAGAAGAATTGTATGATGATAACATGGAAAAAAATGATAACAGATTTATTGAAAGTATAAACTGTGCAATTGGAAAAGATAATTTCGGTCCACCAATTATGATAGAAGAATTTGAACAGGCTCTTAAAAATATAAAAAAGGGAAAGGCCACGGGAATTGATAATATACCTATTAAACTTTTGAAAATTGTGGGAAATAGGGCAAAAACACAATTGTTTAATGTAATCAATGATTGCTACGAATCCGGTGAATTACCGGAGGATTTTGTGAAAAGCAGAACTATTACACTACCAAAGAAAGGAAATACACTGGAATGTTCCAACTATAGAACAATTTCACTACTATCGCATGCTTCCAAAATCCTCCTACATGTAGTCAAAAACAGAATTAAAGGGAAAATTGATGAATATCTAGATGAAGATCAATTTGGCTTTCGCGCTGGTAGAGGATCTAGGGAAGCAATTTGCGCTTTGAGAATGATTCTGGAAAGAAGCATGGAAAGGAATAGGAAAATTTATATTACATTTATAGATTTAGAGAAAGCATTTGATACAGTGAGATGGGAATATTTGTTTAAAATTATGAAGGAGAAGGGATTCGACTGGAAAGATAGAAGATTTATCTATCAATTATATAAGGGCCAAAGTACACTCATTCACTGCAATGGGGCAACAACTGAAGCGAAAATTAAGAAAGGAGTAAGACAGGGATGCCCACTTTCTCCATATTTGTTTAACCTATACATCGAGGAGGCAATCCAAACTATGAAAGCTAAAACTAAAGGAATTAGTATAAATGGAAAAAAGATACATTGCATAAGATTGGCAGATGATATTGCAGTATTGGGAAATTCGGAAAAAGAAATGAATAAAATGCTTGATTTACTACACAGAACTTTACAAAATTGGAGCTTAAAAATAAATACAAAGAAGACTAAAGTAATGATCGTTGAAAAAAATAAGGAGAAAACGAAAGCAATTATAAAAATAGGAGGTACGCTCTAGCATTCTGACCTGCCTCCAGAGGTATCAATGTTATGTTAGTATTGATTCTGGTTCAATTCCCGATGAAGGATGGCGGTTTTTCCACTCTGAATTATCCTCCAGACAAGTCGTAGAATTTACGCACTCCTTTGTACAAAGGGTACCAGACTTCTTTCCGGAGAATTAAAGATATATGGGCGTCCGGCATTATAGTCCATCAGTTAGAATATCAATCATATCCACTGTCCGGCCACTGTATTAGACACACCCCGGTTGTGCGCACAAATGCTCTGTCTGACATCAACTCTTCAAGCCGGTGGCGGCAGTGTCATGGTGTGGGGGATGTTTTCCTGCACACGTTCGATCCATTGATACCTCTGGAGGCACATCACAATGCTAGAGCGTACCTAAACATCATAGCTCACCAAGTGCATCCGTATATGTTAACAGTTGTTTATTCTCATGCAGATGGCTATTTCCAGCAGGATAATGCGCCGGTGTATAAAGCCCGCATCACTCGGGGATGGTTTGAGGAACATGACGATGACTTTTCGTGCTGCAGTGGCCCTCTTTGTCCCCGGATCTTAGCCCGATTGAAAATTTGTGGGATGAGCTCGAACGAGCTGTTCGCTCCAGGTCTCACATCAAATCTTCAGGAACTGCGTGATGCACTCATGTCTGCATGGTACATAATATCTCGTCAACGTTTTCAGGAACTTGTGGAATCGAAGCCTCGACGAATTCAGGTTGTTTTGGGGGCTAATGGAGGCCCAACACGCTACTAGGACCAAATTTTCAATCGGGCTGAGATACGGGAACTGAGTGGGACACTGCAGCAAGGAAAAGTTATCGTCATGTTCCTCAAACCATCCGATAGTGATGCGGGCTTTGTGCAACGGCGCGTTATCCTGCTAGACGTAGCCATCTGCATGAGGATAAACTATGTCCATGTACGGTTGACCATGTACTTGGTCAACTACGATGTTTAGGTACGCTCTAGCATCCTAACGCGCCTCCAGAGGTATCAATGGATCGAATGTGTTCCAGGAAAACATCAACCAAAGCATGACCCTGCCCCCACCGGTTTGAGACACAACCTTTATGAGCACAGCAGGGGTCTATCTAATAAAGTGACCGAACAGTGTATATCTGTAATCATTCAGTATTAGTTTTTTTCTTGAGAACTATGTAAGAATAATATTCACATTAAAAAATTATTTCCAAACACACATCAGTGAACTCAATGCCATCGGGTTTCTAGATATTGACTATCCATATACATATTTCCTATGACTTCCTAATTTTAATCTTGGTTATAAAAATTCCAATGAACACGAAACGAGTTAGTGTTTAGTTTTAATTGGAAGGCTTTAACTTTTCAATTATTTAGTTTTCTTTTCTTAAAGATACCATTCACTTTTTGGTATTTACTAAGATAATATTACTGTTTTTCATTTTCAATGATAATGTTTTTCATTGACAAAATAACAAAAAGGAGATGGAAATTAGACTATGAAACGAAATTATTAAAACCATTTATTTATTTTATAAATTTTTGTTTCGGTTTTTAATATAAACTGAATGAAGGAAATTTAAAAAAAAAATTAAAATTTAATAATACAAAAATAGCAGTCAAATAAAAGTAATATGACTTATAAGCAAAAGATATTCTAAAATCTTTGGCGCAAAGAAGAAAACATGATAAAATCGTTTGAAACAAATAAAATTGGCAGCTAAAACAAATCACATACAAAATAACATAATCGAAGTAAAGTAAACGAAGTATTTGTAAATGTTAGCTTAAGAAAGGCTAAGGTATATTTATAATTTGTATAATTTCTATTTATTTTAATTCAGATATCTACATGCTGATATTAATAGAAATTCATGATATTAATTCCTAGTATACGTTTAGAGATATTCAATGAGATATGTATGGGGTGTCTATATATTGTACTAGGATGAAACTCGTAGGAGAATCTTCTGGATTCAATACGAAGTGATGAGATTATTATAGAAATGATCAGATTTAAATGTCATTATTTATAAGCTGTGAATTACCAACATTGATTTAAAGATGTAAATCAGAATGTAGTTAATCTTTAAGATGTTGAATTAAGCGTGGGAATAAAGAAACTTAACTCAATGATTTAGTGTTAACGAACTTGATACATAAATAAATCTTAAATGGAAAGGATGTAACTTCACTAAGAACTTAACTAAGAAAAAAAAAAAGAAAGCAAAGGGGGGAAAAAGGTAAATGAATAAAAAAAAAAGTAAATGCATAATAAATAAAAAAAAATGTTAATAAGTAAATATTTTTATTTTAAATTTATTTCGTTAGTCTTGATGAAGACTAAAAATATATATAATGGAAATGAAATTTAATTCACAGCAGTCACAATAACAACACAATTGCTATCTACCGTAGTTGTTGCTAATTGTTTGAAAACTTTTCGTTTTCAATACTCGAATAGAAAATGATGACTTTTTTGTCAATATTTATATTTGCACCATAGATTTTAAAATATTTTGAACTTATGTAGTATTACTTTATTTACTATTACATTAATAAAAAGATTACCAAAATTTTTATTTTATTACTAATAATTTTATTATTAACTATTACATCTCAATACTACTTTATTGAATTTATTTTTTTTCCTTAATTCAGGAATTTTTTTAATTCGTTTTATGGGTTAGTTTCCACGTTCTTTTTGTTATCATGTCAATGAATCGAAAAAAGATTAATTTTAAAAAACTATCCAATTAAAAATATACATCAAATGAATTTTCAAGTGAATTTCTGAATAACACAAGAGCTAAGGATATGCATGAACGAGTAAACCTTAATATCCGATTCCTTGTTTCCACTGTATATTCCATACGTTGATTTAACCTTTAATAAGACTACTGATTATTAGTTCCATGTGGCGGAATAAATCAGAAGAAGATAAGTAACGTGGCTTTCCACATTCATACAATAAGCATACCTCATATTGATCATCCAAAATTTAATTCTTGCACTCATAATAATCTATATATTTCATGGAAAATCAAGTATTTAAAGATATTTCATTCAATGTGAATTCAAAATTAACATATCTGTCTTATGAATGAAATAAAATTTAAAAAAAAATTTCCATCTTGTTCGCAGGACACATGGAGGTCGTAGCAAGTATGAAATATATGAATACATAAAATCTCTCCGTAGATTAAAGCTAATGTCACATTTGGAGTAACAATCGAAATTTCATGAAAAAAGGTATGCATAAGAATTAGAGATGGGCAAAGTCGTTCTTTTTGGTGAACTAGTTCTTTTGAGATAGTTCTTTTTAATGAACTAGTTCAATGAACTAGTTCAAATGAACTAAGTCGTTCTTTTTACCTTAACAACCAAAAAAAAAAAGGTTCTCAAATACTTAATATAAAACGAAATAAACCAATTCCAATAGCCAATAGTGGAGTGGTAAAAGAACGGACTAGTTCATTTGAAATAGATCGTTCATGAACTATAGTTCTTTTATACGAACTAGTTCAATGAACTAGTTAGTTCATGAACTACCCATCCCTAATTCTTATTAAGAATTCAAATTATCCCTACAACAGTTCGTCACAATTTAGAAAGGTTCTACTTAGGCTATAAGGTAGTTTACGTTGTAATTTTTCGATGGATACATGTTATCTATAAAAGAAACATTAAAATTTATTAATCATTTTGAAATTAAAAAAATATTTGTTGTTAAATTGAATCCAAATATTCTATAGTTTTGATTTTCTCTGCCATGAATGTCCATTCATTCGTCAAAACATCCATGAGTTTCTAATTTTATAACTTATTTAGAAAAATATTCAAATAAACACGAATAGAATTAGTGTTTATTTTTAATACGTTGGATTGCATTTATGTAATTTACTATTGTAAAAATCATTTCTATTTCGATATACAGTAAACGAATTGTCATTGTTAATGCTTTTTATTGAGAAAAATTACTACAAATAGAGAGAAATTACAATAAGAAATGAAACTCGAAATTTGCAAAATTAAAAAAAAAAAAAAAAAAAGAAAGGATTTTAATTCAACAGAGAAAATTTAAAATCCAACATTGAAATAGATGAAAACCAGTCAAATAAAGACAATGCTTTAGGAAGTAGAAGATTTTCTAAAATCTTCAATGTAAATAAAAAACAAAATGATAAACATAGTTAGTTGTGAGCCGGTTTCAATTCCCGATGAAGGATGGCGATTTTTCCACTCTGAATTATGTTGCAGACATTTCGTAGAATTCACGCAGTCCTCTGTACAAAGGGAACAGATTAATTCCGGAGAATTAAAGGCAGGTGAGCGTCTGAATGACCATCCGATCTCAATTCAGTTCCGGTGATCACAAAACCCCAAGAGCATTACCTCCCTTATCACACACGCCTACGGTGAGATATTTTAATTTTCATTAACATTATTAGCAAATAAAACATTATTAGCAGGTGTCCTTGCAGAAATTATTGTTCAACACACATAGAAAAACATTAATAATTATAAAATTTTAATGATTTTAATTAGAAATAACAACTGCTAAGTAAAATAGGATAATATTCACATATCTTTGCCCTGATTTTACTTGAAATTTAAGAAATTACCTTCAAATGTATATAGTTTTTCAGAGGTATGTTGTTGTGTGTCTGTGTGTGGATGTTGTTAATGGAAATCTTGTGGTCATGAAAAATATAAAACTTCTCCAAAAAAAAAACTTCACATTTAAAGTTTTCAGTTTCATGAAATAGAAATAATTAATTTTTTTTGTTGCTTTGTAAACCCCTTTACTCAACAGTTAACACTGTGCCAATATTTATATTCCATGGCTCATCTAAATTCCAGTAGGATTTCGGAAGTGATTCCTTGCTTTTATTATCTATTCCTGCGCAACTTAAAAATGTAATTGACTTAAACGAAATGAATTAAAAAAATGTTGAGATTTTTCTAATATTTAAAACTGTGTGAAATTTCAAGGAAAATGTTACTAAAACACAATTAATTTAAATAGAAAATTTATTGTAAGCATATCTAATTTGGAAATACTTAAAATCTCTTCGTGGATTAAAGTTCTGTATATGTTGTAACAATTTAATTCATCCCTACAACTGTTCGTCTAGGGATTGATTCTACCCAAATTTCGATTGGTTCTACTCTAGATAGTTATGGGTTCGTTTTATACGTTCGAACTATACATCTTAAGATGTATATCTTAAGATATTTATCTACAAAACCAATATTAGCATTTATGAATAAATTTCAAATTAAAACATTATTTATTGATAAATAGAACGCTATGGCCTTGCTTTTCTCAGCCATAAAATTGCATTCATACATCAAACGTGCTTCGAAAAATTCAAATAAAAACGAATAGAATCAGTTGTTATTTTTAATATGTTGGATCTTTCAATGCATCTACTTAATTGACTATTTTCAAAAATCTTCCTATTTCAATATTTGTTAAGATAATTATCGTTTTTAACGTTTTTTTAATGACAAAGACAGCTGGAAGGAGATGGAAATGACAATATGAAACGAAACACAAAATTAAAGTAAACAAAATTAAATTCAAAACATAAAAAAGTAGAAGATTTTATAAAACCATTCATGTAACTAACAAGTAAATATAATTCTACGGTAAAGTATAAATTTAAGGGCGCCCATAACAATAAACAAATTAATAATGATAATAAAAAATACATTAACGTAAGTTAAAATAAAAAAAAAAATAAAAAAAAAATAATTAGAAAATAAGAAAAAAAAACCCACGTGGGCATTGAGAAAAAAAGATTAAGAGAAAAAAAAAAGTAGAATTACGGATTCGAACCGACACACTTCAGTATATGGATCAGAGAATTTAAGCATCATGCTGTAACTGATAAATGATGTGAGATGGTTGTATTTCTAATATTTAAGCTAATAGCGGAAATCCAATGAAAACACTACCGATATCCAATGAATATTTCGAATATGGGGCGGGGGCTTAGGTCCCTGAAAATACCTTATTCCTACGTTGGTTGCGTCTCTAAACACGATGGTGAAGTCCGTTTGTCGATCCGACCTTCCATTCGGAAGTTGTTAGAGACGGACAGACACGGCCTGGCAGGACAAGCCGACAGTTAACAGTTGTTTATCCTCATGCAGATGGCTACTTCCAGCAGGATAATTCGCCGGTGAACATAGCCCGCATCACTCTGGGATGGTTTGAGGAACATGACGATGACTTTTTTGTGCCGCAGTGGCCCGGATCTCAGCCCGATTGAAAATTTGTGGGATGAGCTCGAACGAGCTGTTCGCTGAAGGTCTCACATCAAATCTTCAGGAACTGCGTGATGCACTCATGTCTGCATGGTACACAATATCTCGTCAACGTTTTCAGGAACTTGTGGAATCGATGCCTCGACGAATTCAGGTTGCTTTGAGGTCAAAAGGAGGCCCAAGACGCTACTAGGGCCAAATTTTCAATCGGGCTGAGATTGAAAACTGAGCGGGCCACTGCAGCAAGGAAAAGTCATCGTCTTCTTCCTCAAACCATCCCATAGTGATGTGGGCTTTGTGCACCGACGCGTTATCCTGCTGGAAGTAGCCATCTGCATGAGGATAAACTATGTCCATGTACGGTTGACCATGTACTTGGTCAACTACGATGTTTAGGTACGCTCTAGCATCCTGACGCGTCTCCAGAGGTATTAATGGATCGAACGTGTTCCAGGAATACTTCCCCCAAACCATGCCCCTGCCGTCTTGAAGAGTTGTTGCGATACACAACGTTTGTGAGCACAGCAGGGGTCTATCTAATAAAGTGACCGGACAGTGTATATCTGTAATCATTAAGTTTTAGTTTTTTTTCTTGTAAACTATATAAGAATAAACTTTCACATTAAAAAATTATTTTTCAACCACGTATGAAGTCAAGTAATTGCCCTCGGGTTTCTCGATATTGACTATCGACACATAGTTCAAACTTCCTATGACTTGCCAATTTTAATCTTGCTTAGAAAAAATTCCAATGAACACGAAATGAGTTAGTATTTAGTTTTAATTGGATGGCTTTTAAATTGAAGTTATTTAATTTTCTTTTCTTAAAGATATCAATCACTTTTTGATATTTACTAAGATAATATTACTGTTTTTTATTGATAATGTTACTGTTTTTCATTGACAAAATAACTAAAAGGAGATGGAAATTAGACTATAAAACGAAATTTATTAAAACCATTTATTTATTTTATAAATTTTTGGTTGTAGTTTTTAATGTAAACTGAATAAAGAAAAAAAAAACAAAAAAAAACATGGTAAAATTTAATAATACAAAAATAGTAGTCAAATAAAAGTAATATGACTTATAAGCAAAAGATATTCGAAAATCTTTGGCGTAAAGAAGTAAACGTGATAAAAGTGTTTAAAAGAAATAAAATTAGCAGTTAAAACAAATCACATCCAAAAGAACACAATCGAAGTAAAATAAACGAAGTATTTGTAAATGTTAGTTTAAGAAAGGCTAAGGTATATTTATAATTTGTATAATTTCTATTTATTTTAATTCAGATATCTACATGCTGATATTAATAGAAATTCATGATATTAATTCCTAGTATACGTTTAGAGATATTCAATGAGATATGTATGGGGTGTCTATATATTGTACTAGGATGAATCTCGTAGGAGAATCTTGTGGGTTCGATACGAAGTGATGAGATTATTATAGAAATGATTAGATTTAAATGTCATTATTTGTAAGCTGTTAATTACTAACTTTTTTTTAAAGATGTTAAGCAGAGTGTAGTTAATCTTTAAGATGTTGAATTAAGCGTGGGAATAAAGAAACTTAACTCAATGATTTAGTGTTAACGAACGATACATAAATAAGTCCTAAATGGGAAGGATGTAACTTAACTAAGAACTTAACTAAGAAAAAAAAAAAAGAAAGAAAACGAGGGGAAAAGAAGAAAATGAAAATTAAAGTAAATGCTTAATAAATAAAAAAAAAAGTTAGTAAGTAAATATTTTTATTTTAAATTTATTTCGTTAGTCTCATTGAAGACTAAAAATACATAATAGAAATGAAATTTAATTCACAGCAGTCACAATAACAAAACAATTGCTATCTATCCGTAGCTAATTTTTTGAAAACTTTTCGTTTCCAATACTCGAATAGAAAGTGATGAATTTTTCGTCAATATTTATATTTGCACTATAGATTTTAAAATATTTGAACTTATGCGCTATTACTTTTATTTACCTATTATATTAATAAAAAACTACCAAAATGTTTATTTTACTACTACTAATTTTTTTATTAATTATTACATCTCTATAGTACTTTATTGAATTTATTTTTTTTCCTTAATTCAGTAATTTTTTCAGTTCGTTTTCTGCTTTAATTTTCACGTTCTTTTTGTTGTCATGTCAATGAATCGAAAAAAAGATTGATTTTAAAAATCTATCCAATTAAAAATAAACATTAAATGAATTTACAAATCGAAATTTCATGAAAAAAGGTGAGCATAATAATTCAAATCACCCCTACAACAGTTCGTCACAATTTAGAAAGGTTCTACTTAGACTATAGCCTGTAACATATAGAAGACAAATGGGGACCACTACCTACAGAGCAGATTTCGGGTCCCCAGCGGACACAACACACAGAAGAAGACGAAAGAAACAACCATGCCACGACCGGGATTCGAACCCAGATACTGGCGCATTGGACGCCACGGCTGGCCGCCGCGCGCCGCCGAGACCGCACGTCCACGCCAGCACGGCATAAGGTTCTACTTAGACTATAAGATTAAGGCTATAAGATTAGGCTATAAGATTTAATTTTTCGATGGATACATGTTATCTAAAAAAGCAACATTAAAATTTATTAATCATTTTGAAATTCAAAACTTATTTGTTGTTAAATAGACTCAAGTAGGCCTATTCTATGGCCTTCATTTTCTCTGCCATGAATGTCCATTCATTCGTCAAAACATCCACGAATTTCTAATTTTATAACTTATTGAGAAAAATATTCAAATAAAAACGAATAGAATTAGTGTTTATTTTTAATATGTTAGATCTTTCATTGTATTTATTTCATTTACTATTGTAAAAATCATTTCTATTTCGATATACATTAAGAGAATTGTCGTTGTTAATGCTTTTTATTGAGAAAAATAACTACAAATAGACAGACATTACAATAAGAAAAGAAACTCAAAATTTACAAATTTAAAAAAACAAAACAAAAAAAACAAAACAAATAATTTTAATTCAACAGAGAAAATTTAAAAACCAATATTGAAACAGATAAACAGAAGTCAAATAAAGACAATGCTTAAGAAAGTAGAAGATTTTCTGAAACCTTTGATGGATATAAAAAACACATATGATAAAAAGATAAACATAGTTAATTGTGAGCCTGTTTCCTTCACTATTGAGCCGGTTTCAATTCCCGATGAAGGATGGCGATTTTTCCACTCTGAATTACGTTGCAGACATTTCGTAGAATTCACGCAGTCCTCTGTACAAAGGGTACCAGGTTTATTCCGGAGAATTAAAGGCAGGTGGGCGTCTGAATGACCATCCGATCTCAACTCAGTTCCAGTGATCACAAAACCCCAAGACCCTTACCTCCCTTCTCACACACGCCTATGGTGAGATATTTTAATTTTCATTAACATTATTAGCAAATAAATAAAAAATAAAATACAAATGGATAGTTTCAGTCTTATTAAGATTTCCATCAGGTGTCATTGCAGAAATTATTGTTTAACACATCCAGAAAAACATTAATAACTATAAAAGTTTTAATAATTTTTAACGGAAATAACCACTGCTAAGTAAAATAGGATAATATTCATATTCTTTGTTCTGATTGTACTGGGAATTTAATAAATTACTTTCAATATATGTAGTTTTTCACAGATATGTTGTGGTGTGTGTCTGTGTGGACAGGACCGTCGCGTGGTTTGTTGGCGCCCGGGGCAAGATTTCGTCAGGCGCCCCCTGAAGCTCCAATTCAACAACCAAAAAAAACGGCATCTCCAATTCAACAACCAAAAAAAAAACCGGAATCTCCTTTTGCCGTTGCCGCGGCGCCCCAATAGCCGGGCGCCCAGGGCGATCGCTCCGGTCGCCCCGCCGATGCGACGGCCCTGTGTGTGGATGTCTGTTATTGGAAATCTTGTCGACACGCAAAAATGGGAGTTGCTAGGAATGGACACTTACGGACGGACAGGGCAAACGCAATAGCTCCAAAATGGGTCGCTAAAAAACACACATGATAAAAAGTTAAAAATAGTTAGCATTAGATACATTAGTAGATCCGTACACCTGATTATTTTTTAAAAAACTTTATACACAAATTAAAATACAGTGATCCCTCGCTATTTCGCCCTTCAAGTCTCGCGGCTTCAGTGCATCGCGGGTGTTTCAAAAATATTAATCGAAAAATAAATATTCAAAAAATACCGCCCCATCGGCGGCCGTATTGCGCCGAGTGAACCTCAACCCTCTAAGAGTGGGAGTGAGTGAGTGAATGTATAATATTAAGGATTTATAATTAAAAGATTTAAGTAATAAATACATATATATACAGTATATATGTACTATACTGTATATAAAGTATAAATATACGTATTTTAAACATTCTGGTACCCACACACACATAGCCTACGAAAATTTCTTGGGGGGGGGGGGGGGGCAATCCTACTTCGCGGATTTTCATCTATCGCGCTGGGCTCTGGTTCTCATTAACCGCGATAATCGAGGGATTACTGTATACAATTACGACCGTTTCGCAGGCGAAACGGCTATCGCCTGCGAAACGGTCGTAATTGTATATTTTAATTTGTGTATAAAGTTTTTTAAAAAATAATCAGGTGTACGGCTCTACTAATGTTCCTAATGATATTCAGTACACGTAAAACACTAGTTCTACTACAGTTAGCATTGATTCTGGTTACTTTTCTATTGAGCCGGGTTCAATTCCCGATGAAGGATGGCGTTTTTCCACTCTGAATTATCCTCCAGACAAGTCGTACAATTTACGCACTCTTCTGTATAAAGGGTACCAGACTTCTAACCAATCGCAGCTAACCAATGTCATCAGTACATGTTAACAATTGTTTATCTTCATCCAGATGGCTACTTTCAACAGGATAATGCGCCGGTGCACAAAACCGCATCACTAGGGGATGGTTTGAGGAACGTGACGATGAATTTTCGTTGCTACAGTGGTCCGCTTTGACCCCGGATCTCAGCCGGATTGAAAATTTGTGGGATGAGCTCGAACGAGCTGTTCGCTCAAGGCCAACACCGCCATCAAATCTCCAGGAACTGCCTGATACACTCATGTATGCATGGTACACATTATCTCATCAACGTTTTCAGGATCTTGTCGAATCCATGCCTCGACGAATTCAGGTTGTGTTGAGGACTAATGGATGCTAACACGCTACTAGGGCCAACTTTTCAATCCGGCTGAGATCCGGGGACTGAGCGGGCCACTGCAGTAAGGAAAAGTCATCGTCATGTTCCTCAAACCATCCCATAATGATGCAGACTTTATGCACCGGCGCATTATCCTGCTGGAAGTAGCCATCTGCATGAGGATAAACAACTGTTAACAATTTCGGTTGCACTTTGTTAGCTACGATGTTGAGGTGCGCTCTAGCATCCTCACGTGCTTTCAGATGTGTAAATGGACAGAGCGGGTTCCAGAAAAACATCCTCCAAACAATGATCCTGCCCCCACCGGCTTAAAGAGTTGTCGTGATACACAACGTTTGTAAGCACAGCAGAGATCTATCTAATAAAGTGACCGGACAGTGTATATCTGTAATCATTAAGTATTAGTTTTTTCTTGTGAACAATGTATGAATAATGTTCACATTAAAAAATTATTTCATTAACACCATATTGGATACAATGCCATCGGGTTTCTCGATATTGACTATCGACACAAATTTCAAACTTCCTATGACTTCTTAATCTTGCTTATAAAAATTCCAATGAATACGAAACGAGTTGGCGCTTAGTATTAATTGGGTGGCTTTTAAATTGCAGTTACTTAATTTTCTTTTCTTAAAGATACCCTTCACTTTTTGGTATTTCCTAAGATAATGTTACTGTTTTTCATTAGAAATGTTACTGTTTTTCATTAGAAATGTTATTGTTTTTCATTGACAAAATAACTAAAAGGAGATGGGAATTAGACTATGAAGGAAATTATTAAAACCATTTATTTCTTATATAAATTTTTTGTTGCGGTTTTTAGTGTAAACTGAAGGAAGGAAATTTTTTAAAAAAAGTTTAAATTTAAAAATACAAAAATAGGAGTCAAATAAAAGTAGTATGACTTATAAACAAAAGATATTCTAAAATCTTTGGCGCGAAGAAGAAAACATGATAAAAGTGTTGAAAACAAATAAAAATTAGCAGGTAAAGCAAATCACACACAAAAGAACCCAATCTTAAACGAAGTAGAGTAGAGCTCCGATTATCCGAGAGTGCCGCGAAAAATTTTTTTAATTACGAACCTCAAAAAAAAAAAAAAGGAATTTTAATCCAAGCAACAACAGGGAAAATACAATAGGCCCTACAGTGCGAAGGTCGAAAATTACTGACAGGTTCATTGTGCATCGTGATCCTATAGGCCTTCTGGGAATTTGTGGATGCAAATTGAAAAGAAAGGTTTCTGCTTTACTGTACATATTTTTAAAAGTTTTACATATTATGTTTTTTATACAATCAAACATAGTTTTTAATGGTGAAATATTTTTTTTCGTGTTTACACCTCATTTTTAGTCTTTTTTCGGGTTATCCGCGATTTTCGTTATCCGCGAAGCCCTTGCCACCCAATCCCGCGGATAATCGGGGCTCTACCGTATTTGCCTAACAAATGTTGGTTTAAGAAAGGTTCAATTCAAGTTTTTAATATCAATAGTATTTTATGGAATTTTTTTTTCTTAACTCAGTAATTTTTTATTATGTTTCATGGGTTAATTTCTACTTTTTTTTGTTATCATGTCAATGAATCGCTGAAAATTGAAAATTGAAAATTGAAAATTTGTGGGATGAGCTGGAACGAGCTGTTCGCTCCAGGCCTACACCTCCATGAAATCTTTAGGAACTGCGTGATGCACTCATGTCTGCATAGCACACAATATCTCATCAACGTTTTCAGGATCTTGTGGAATCGACGCCTTGACGAATTCAGGTTGTGTTGAGGAGGCCCTAAACGCTAAAATTACTAGGGCCAAATTTTCGATCGGGCTGAGATCCGGGGACTGAGCGGGCCTCTGCAGTAAGG
>JAFIDM010008419.1:51546435-51559797 GCA_023159025.1 Thereuonema tuberculata | reverse complement strand
ACACACACACACACACACACACACACACACACACACACACACACACACAGATATAGGAACCCTAACAGTTTCTTCCTGTTGGGGATCTTTTGTTCCATGGAGAACAAAATGATAATTTAACGATATCCAAATTAAGCATATCAAATACAAAAATATCTTTCTCGAGCTACTGAACAAACTACTGAAATGGTATTCCTTTGAATTCTTTGCTACTGTTAATAGTTATTTCTAAAAGGACTAACCATTCAAACAAGGAAAAAGACAAAAATAATGAATAATTGTAATAGTTTTTCTGCAGTAATTGAACGCATGAATTTCAAATGAAATACAGCCGATTTAATACAACTTTAGATGTATTAAAGAATTACATGAACTTTCAGAGAAGTTGGACACACTGATGTTTATTTACAAGCACTTCATACGATTATCATTGGATCTTCTTTGCGATTCTTTCAGATCATGGTAGGTTCCGTCTTTGTGACTGAATCTCTAGTTGCGAGTTTTGATTCGGTTGCCTGAACGCAATCAGATTCCTCAAAGTCTTCAATGGTTCTAGCGTTCTTCCTCTGGATTGGAGCACAAAAAAACTTTCAAAATTTCTGGATAGTAATGTTGTAAAAAAAAGAAGATCAAACTGATTACAATCTCATCATTGGAATTCATCATGAAACTCAAGATGAAATTGATTCCCGAAGAACGATCAGCGAATCCTCTTTTTGATAACTTCTAAATACCCAAAAAATAGAATTTATTAGACACATGTGAGACAAGAAAACGACCTCATGCGGAACTTGAAAATTTTTGTGCTCCAATCCAGAGGAAGATTGCTAGAACCATTAAAGACTTTCAGGAATCTGATTGCGTTCACGCAACCGAAGCAAAACTTGTAACTAGAGATTCAGCCACAATGTAATGTAATGTAATGTAATGTAAAAGATGGGTGGTAAATTTATACCTAGCACCGCGACCTAAGGTCTATTGTACTTTCCCCAACCTTAATCCCCAAAAAGACCAGTAGCTACGGCAAATGCCAGTAGTTTGTTTATAGGGACCTTAATCAAATCCTTTGGTTCTAAGAAGAAAGATCCTAGGATTTTGTGTCTTAGCGCTGTGTAATATTCACAGTTACATAAGATGTGTGAGGAAGTCTCATCTTCTGAATCACATCTCCTACAGACTGGGTTGTCTTTTATGTTCAAAAGCCATAAATGCTTATTGAGACGACAATGCCCAGTAAGTAGACCAACAACAATACCAAGTTCCTTTTTCCGTAACATTAAAAGTTCGGAGGAACGTTTATTGTTTGGTCCTTGAATTAGCATCTTGGCTTGTCTTTGTCCCTTAAGCCTGTGCCATAGCTTGAGCTGTAGCGCTCTCATTTTCTTAAGAAAGATCTTCCTAATCATGTTATTGGATAAGCCAATAACAGGTTCCGGACCTATAAAGGTCATCTCCGAGCCTTCCTTAGCGAAGGAATCGGCTTTCTCATTGCCTTCATGACCACTGTGTCCTGGCACCCAAAAAAGACGAACTTTATTGAATTGTGCCAGTAAAGACAGAGTTTTGAGGCAATCGAAAACGATCTTAGAAGTAATGCGGCACTGATTCAGAGCATTCAGTGCTGCCTGGCTATCAGAAAAAATATAAATATTCTTATTCCTGATGTTTCTGTCCAAACAGATGCCGGCACAAGCAAGAATTGCAAAGATTTCTGCTTGAAATACAGATGTGAAATTACCCAGGTTATAAGAAAAACCATACCCGCCAGTTAGGTAATACACACCTGCTCCGGATCCATTGGCAGACTTGGATCCATCCGTATACCAAACAGATTCATCTGTGATTATAGGAATTGATCCAGAATCCCACTCAGCTCTACTTGGGAAATGTATGCTGAATGGTCTTTCAAAGTAATAATAGGGAAGCATTTTGTCAGTTGTCATTAGCAGGACAGACTCCTGACTCGAATGCTGCGTGTAGAGCTTTGTGTGACTGCTTGCTGAGAGGGTATAACACCACTCACCCGCAGTCTTAAGCCTTAAAGCTCCCAAAGTAGCTTCAGCCTCAATATGTAAATGTAGTGGCAAGAATCCCAGTAGCAATTCCACTGCAGCCGTGGGTGCAGTTCTCATTGCCCCTGTGATACCTATGCACGCCATTCTTTGTAGCTTATTGAGCTCGCATTGAGCTGTTTTAAGTTTGACCCTTGGCCACCATACCACCGCAGCGTATGTGAGAATGGGTCTAATGATCATAGTGTAGATCCAGTGCATAACCTTTGGATTAATACCCCAGGTTTTACCAATAGCTCCCCGACACGACCAAAAGATTCTTTTTGCTTTCGTAATCGAGTGCTCCAAGTGTTGTCTCCAAGTCATTCTTTGGTCAAGTATAACACCCAAATACTTGACTTCTGAAGAAATGGTAAGCTTCCTATCGAAGAAGGTAAGAGCTTGCAGCTCATGCAAGTTCTTTTTCCTTGTGAAAGGTATCAAGGTCGTTTTGTCTGGATTGACAGAAAGACCTACTTTTTTACACCACTTTTCAACCAGTAACAGAGCGTCCTGCATGACTTCTGATACGGTTTTAGGGAATTTACCTCTAACGACTATTGAGATGTCATCCGCATAACCAATGCAGCCACACCCAAACCTCCCAAGAGACACCAGCAGTTCATCCACCACAAGGCACCACAGCAAAGGAGAGAGAACCCCTCCTTGCGGGCAACCTCTATTGGTAGCGACCGCTAAGTTGTCCCCGAGCAGTGAGGATATGACCACACGTTCACTTAGAATTGATCTCAACCATCGTCTTAAGGTAGGGTTAATTCCATGATTATGAGTGGCTGCATCAATAGCCTCTATAGAGATTCTATCGAAGGCCCCCTCAATATCCATGAAGACAGTTAAAGCAAATTCCTTATGCTCAAGGGCTTTCTCCAAAAGTATTACAATACGATGAAGTGCCGTTTCAGTCGATTTACCTTGCTGGTAGGCAAATTGTTGACTGGAGAGAGGATTTGATATAAGAATCTCATCTCTAATGTGTCTATCAACCAATTTCTCTAGAGTCTTAAGCAAAAAAGAGGTAAGGCTGATAGGTCGAAAAGATTTAGCTTGCATATAGCTTGGTTTACCAGGTTTAGGAATAAAGATAGCTCTGGTTTGTCTCCACTGCAGTGGGAGATACCCTAGAGCTATACTTGCCCTAAAAATCCGGCAGAGTATCGGTATGACGATATCCACTCCTTCTTGCAAATGCATTGGGATAATACCGTCCATACCTGGGGCTTTGAAGGGTTTAAATGTAGAAATAGCCCATCTGATTTTTGAATGTTCAACAATTCTTCTAGACACACACCAGTCTGTTCGGTTACCTCTAAGAGGAACCAGACCCGATCGATGCATGTCTTCAATATTGATTTCTTTAGATTCTGGAAAGTGTACTCCTAACATTTCTCTTAGTGTTTCTTTTCCAGATTTTGTGTAACTACCATTCTCAAGTTTTATAGAACTTAGTTGGTTATAGTTACCTTTATCTAAGATTTTAACAAGCTTGGCAGTACTGGAGATGTCTGATACATCTTCACAGAACTTCCTCCAAGATTCCTTTTTAGCCTCTCTGATGGCCTTATTGTAACAGGTGAGGGTGTTTTTATACTCCTCCCATTCACCTGTCTTTTTTGCTTTATTAAAAAGCTTCCTTGTCTTATATCTTAGGTTACTAAGTTCATTATTCCACCAAGGAACTTGCCTTGGTAAACTAGCAACCTTGACCGGACAGTTCTGGTGATAAGAACTGAGAATAGCTTGTTGCAGCTGGTCAACAGCTAACTCAATATCTAACACCGAGCGTATGTTAGAAATCATATCTCCTGTTAGTATTTTTAGATCCTCCTTAAAGCCGACCCAATTCGTCTTTCTGGGGTTCCTGGGACATACCATTTGTTGCCTTTCACCTGCAACACAGAAGCAAATGTACCTATGATCTGAAAGAGAAAGTTCATTAGATACATGCCAATTATTAATAGAACAAAGCATATTAACAGAACAGAGTGTTAGATCAATTACTTCACTTCTATTACTTACAACGAAGGTAGGTTCATTGCCTTTATTTAAAACATGTAACTTAGTACTTACCAAGAATTCCATGAGATTTTCTCCTCGTTGGTTGCAGTCAGTGCTTCCCCAGGCGACATGGTGAGCATTGGCGTCACATCCAATGATGAGTTGCGTTCCATTGCTTTCGCAGTATTTAATAAGATTCCTTACCTCCAAAGGAGGAAAGTTATCATTCTCCTCATAAGGGAAATATGCTGAGACCACAACGATTTCACAAACTTTACTTCCCTCCAGAAGAAGTTTGACTACAGTTGTGTCTCTTGAGAAGAACTCTGTAAGGGATATGGCATTTATGCCTTTCCTAACCAAAATACAGGTTCTCATATTTTCACAGGTGGTATCATAAGTAAGTAACCATCCTGATCTAGGTAAACCTAATATGTTACCTTTGTAAATCCATGGTTCTTGGATAATGGCTAAATCAATGTTGTCCTCAGCCAGTCTCTGGCACAAAGCCGCAGAAGCAGACCGGCTGTGGTGTAAATTGATCTGAATGCAGTTCAACATGTTTGTGGTGACATAAGGGAGTCAGAGGCTGAGGATAGAACGATTAGGTGTTTTCCTCACTGTGGGTGTCGGATTCCAACACCCGATCAGAGAGGTCCCCACCTTCGTCCATCTCAACCAGTTCCATGTTTTCGGACGGTGCCGATCCCATGTCCGATCCCCCTGTCGCCACATCCATAGTTGAAATTGCCTGATCTTCAGTTTCTGCAAGTGTGAAACTACCTGCTGGTGCCTTGGAAGAAGAGGGCTCAGGTGTCGAGGTATCAACCTCGGGTTTCACAAGTTCTGGGTCGTGTAGGATCTTGAAGATACCTTTATCGACCCCGGTATGTGCTAGGTACTTAGCCTCAGCAATGGCTGTGGCAGATTCCCTATCCACTTGGAAGATCCATCTCAGAGCCTGAGGGTCTGCGATACGGCTCAGTACTCTCCAACAATTGGTATTAAGCCTCTTGTTGTAGGCACTGAGCCTCCGCAGCAGGACAGCTGAGTCGGTTGTCCATATGTCTTTCGTTTTGAAAGCTACTTTGACAGGTTTTGGCAGGTCATTGGCTTTCAGCACCCTAAGCCTCGTGCCCTGCAGAACACTGTCATTATTATTAAAGGCTTCTGTCACCCAAAGTGCAGTTGCCTGACTTTCGCATAGGTAAAATAGTACCCCTCCATTCAAGCTGAAACTCTTCATTAGTGGTAGAGGTTCCCCTTCTGGGGTTCCATCCACCCGCCTAAGAAGGTCCATCTGGATGGTACCTACTTCACTATCGTCCAGTTTCTCATCTGGGAATTTTTCCTTAATGACGGCCATCTTGATACAAGAAGTGACCTCACTATAAGTTTGTTGTTTAGCCCCCTGGTTTGGTCTCTTCGGAGGGCCCTGTACGTTCAGGGGTGATGGTGTCGACACATCTGAACGCTGTCTTTTGATGGTTTCTTTGAGGGGTGTTTGCTCGCTTTTGGCTACAGGGCTTCCTGCTTGCCTCTGCCTTTGCAATTTCCTCCTCATGTTTCTCCTAGCTGTTTTAGATAAACCGCCTAGATGTAGCCTGTTAAGCCCGGAAGCAGTATGTTTCAGTGCCTTAGTTCCTGGAGTTAACTCGGAATTGCCTGTTAACCTGGAGCTATGTTCTGAACTTGTACTAGCTTGTTGGGAGATCCCAGTATTCCTGTTTTCTTCCCTTTGTTCAGCTACCAAGGTAGCTGCTTTTGATGGTTGGGTACATCCCGAAGGCGACCCTAACCCTTGCTTTTTATTTAAATTTTTTTTCCATAAACTTTTGTTTACCGGGGGAATTTAAAAAGTCACCACTTGGCTATCCCCCTATTCCAAGCAGAAGGCTATATACGATGGGGTACTCGCCAGGCGCCCCAAAGGGATCGTTTGCGGCACAACATATTTCGCTACCCTTGTACCATTCAGTCCTCGGCACGATACCTCCCACCTTAACTTGGGTAGAACCATAGCCCCGTTAGCCAGCATGTTTCGGGACCTCCAACTGGGAGTTCCTTACTACATCTGTTTCCACCCTCTACGACGTGGACGTGGGGTTGGAAATTTTAGAGGGCGATTCAGCCACAAAGACGGAACCTACCATGATCTGGAAGAATAGCAAAGATCATCCAATGATAGTTCTTTACAAAATGATGCATCACAGACTTACTATATTTCAAATGATGAACGACATCTAAATTCTTATAATCTTGCAAACTATTTCAATTTGACTGAAAAGACTTCAAAGTTTTTAAGACACTTTTCCACATTTCCATTGCAAATTTATTTATTTTGTAAAAACATTAAAAACTTGATATCTTCGCCGATACGAGGAAATATTTCAATGCAATAATTTCTACTGACAGCGTGGTGAACGAAGATGCAAATCAAGCCAAGAAACGAAATCGACAATTCCTGGAAAAGAAAAGACAAAAAAAAAAGAAAAAAAGAAACAAATAGAAATGAATTTGTTAACCATAGTGAAATTACTTTTTTATATATGTTGAAGACAATTGAAATGACGTTACAAGTAACATAAGTTAGCTCCTCATTGAATTCGCTCCTAATTTCATGAAATTGCCATTTGATAAAAAGGTGAAACAAAATCTCAATTAGTGCAAATTCAGAACTGGTGAGATAGTTTGTTAAATATTCACTTTTTCATTTTTAATGGTTTTTATGATTGCATTGAATAGTTCAACTATTATATTCAGTGTATTTTGCCAAAGATTTGTGCAATTTTCATAGAAGCGGTTAATTTCCGCTGATATGCAAAAATTTTTTAGAACGAATACTTTAAAATTTAAACTTATAAGAATTTATATCCTCTGCTAAGTTTTTGGATTAACTTGAATAGCACTTATGACAGGATTACACTAACTCTCTTAATCCTGAAATAGTAAGGTAACAAATCTGCAGGATTACCACAATACAATCGCCTATTCAATTACTTTAGAGCTACCTATGCGGAATCTATTCAAAATCTTCACTTGTGAATTTGAATGACAATAGTTTGTAAAAGATAAACTGCCGAGCCTTGTTCAGGACAATGTGAAATGTATTCATATACAGTATTTGAAGATTCCATATTCCAATATGTTAATATGAAATATAAAATAATAGGCAAACAGAGTAAGTTCATAGAAATTCATAGAGTAAGTTATTGCTGGTGTATTATCTATATAAAATAATCTTGGTGATCTCCATAATTGGAATGCAAAATAGTCTTCACAAACTGTAGTTTGCATCTTAAAACTTATTTTCATTAACATTAATCCCTTTCCGTCAATATCTGTTAACTAGTTTAAATTGGCTGTGTCCTATACGTTGCATTTTGAATTTGCAAAGAATTCTCCACGAATTTCTTGAACATTTCCATTCGTTATATAAGCATCTTTCAAATACATTGTAAATAACTTACTCCTAGAAATCGCCAAATAAATGAAGAAGTATTATATGGAGTCTGATGTCATTTATATGTTTAATATTAAGATGAAACGAAATTATTAAAACCATTTATTTATTTTATAAATTTTTGGTTTCGGTTTTTAATGAAAACTGAATGAGTGAAATTTAAAAAACATGTTAATTCCTACGAGTTATCATGTCAAGAGGCCAAGTTTTTTCCAATGGTATTCCGCCAGAACGTTAAGGAAACGACGAATAGAATCGTTAAAGTGCAAGATAACATCGTTACACCAAGAAAGAAGGACGAGAACTTTATGCATCCAGTAACAGATTTGTACGGAGATGATGTTTTCTTCGTATGTGATGTTCCTCTAGGGTATTCGGACATTTTCGTCGAACATCGTCGTAGCTGTGCTGGCGTCAAAGATAAGTAATTTCCAGATTTTTATTTCACGAAATCAGCTTTAGTAAATGGAATTATTCTTCCTTGATAAATTGTACAGAGGTTTCCTCCAATATGTATATTGGTATATGTATATATATTGATTGTGCTATTATAAGTTTTAGATTACATTAATATTTATTTTTGCATTATGAAATGTTTTATTCTCGTCACATTTATTCTCCATGCTTTAAAGCAAACATTTTCAAATGTGTTTGATCTTAATCACAGAATAAATATATATAAAAATGCATACATTACTAGGAAAACATTTTCAGTTTATATATTGTGCTGTATCTTTCAATATTAAACAACAAGGTAGGGATAGTGATTAGTAAACCAATCACAGTGCTTCGCAACTGCTTCTGAGTCACCTTTACTTTAGAAAAGACTGCGCCGGGGTAGTCTAGAAAATGCTCGCGCGAGTCTGTTTGCGACCCCAGGCTATCTTACCCACCCTTATTTATATGGAATAATCGTCATTGTTAACTCAAACCTTGTTAATACACTGAATTCCTAATAATGATTTAAAATAAATTTGAGTTGATGAGGGGATCGAACCCACGATCTTCGCGGTAGTAGCACGACGCTCTAACCAACTGAGCTAACAGACCATGTACAACATTCAATATTCAGGCCACCTACAACTGAGCTAATAGAAACCGTTGCAAAGCATTGTGGGATATGTGTCCACAGACAGACAAACCGGGGATATAAGGTGTCTTTTAGAAGCCTAAAAAAACAAGAGTTTGTTTTTCTTAAGAGCAACAATCTCCTGCTCATATCCTTCTGCGAGAGAGAATACGGAGTTTATTAGGCAGATATACTCGTATGCCGTTTCGGCAATTGTCTAGTGGTCTAGGTGACAGCCTCTCATTAGACAGATGTGTCGGAACCTTGGTTCGAATCCCCACAGCGGCGTGGTTGTTTCAATTTCATTCTTGTATTTGTAAATCTCTTCTTCCCTTTCTCTTCGGGAAAACCACCTCAGTGTCTTTCTGTAGAATAAAGCGAGATCGGAGAGCGCCAATGGCCCAGCTGATGGAGGAGAAACACTGGGGATGATATTTATATTCATATATTTATTTGTATATTCCATCACTACAGTTTGCTTCAACATCTGCAACATGGTTTTTAGTATCATACATTTTCAAATGCACAGTTCTTTGTTTTGTATTTTTTTCCTTTATTATATTTTACCATTCATCAAACCAAAGGTAATGATTTCAATGCTCGTTAATTCTGAGCTGTAAAAAGGCAGTCATTTTTAAAGACTACAGCATGGTTTTACCAAAACTAGTATTTCATTAGCCTAAAGAATTTCTTTTATTACAGCATGAATAGTCTTCGTTTTTCTTATGAATCTAATCGTTCGCTCCTAGATGCATTTCTCGTAGCCGGACAGTTCACGTCCTGATACGAAAGTAAACGTTAGATTGCTGTAGAATATTAAGTAGATATTCGGTCATTAAGTAGATATTTGATGTTCTGAAACCTTGCCTAGACAAGACAGTATTGTGCGTTACAAGCAATGTAACTGAACACTCAATTTTAACATACATCGAAGAAGCAATGGTTATACAGCGAAAACTCGATTAACCGTCACCGTCGGGACCGGGACTGTGACGGATAAACGAATAGACGGATTACAGAAATTTCGCAATCAACATGTACAGTAACGAAATCTCAATGCTGGTTTGGGACGAAAGGCAAACAATTAATTAATACAAAGAAAAGTCTATCGCTAACAAATACACCAAACAAATAATAATAATAATAATACTAATAGAAACATAAAACAGTACTAGATAATAAGGTTTACTTGTTAAAGCTGTAATCAGTCATCTTCTTTTGCTACTTCGAGGCTCGAGCTTTTTTCGCGCAATGCCCCGTATTTTGAAGTAGATTTTGTGAACGAGGACAGATAATAGAGAGTGACGGTTAATCGAGTTTTCACTGCAGTTCAAAGTTATTACACTTCCTTTCTAAAAAAAATAAATAAAACAATCAACATTTCAGACTCCACTTTTTTGACATGCTCTAGGCATGAATTTTTGTTTTTTGTTTTCTTTGGTGAATGTTGGGAAAAATTCCCTTTCCTTAACAATTAAATCTGCACTTTTTTCTCTTATAAAAAGTGACGTGGGGTCATATCATTGCTACTAAAAATAAAAGCTTTAAGCTAAAGTTTGTTGTAAACTACTGTATGAAGATATCGACATGTAAGGATAAATAAAATATATATTTTATTTAAATATTAAAAAGCAAACAAAAAAACAATTGTCGTTCACAGAGAATTAAACAAAAGAGCAGTTTAGGAAAGAGCAGTTTATGCAAAGAATAAGCGAACGGTAGAAGGAAATAAGAAATAGGCTCTTAAGAAATGAGTATTGAAAAATTACTTTTTTCGACACTTACAAATTGTTATTAGAGGGGAGTAAGTTCGGGGTTAATTCTGAGTAACGAGGAGGAGTTGGAACATAAACGTAACAAATGTCGTAAGCAATTTTAAAGATCAGTTCCTGACAGGCGTGACACCAAGGATAAAACAATGGTTTCAAAGATCTCCTGCATAAAGGCTCTGAATTGAAAGTTCCTCGAATCACTATGAGAGAGTTCTGCAATCATAAGAAATGACTCCCTCATCACTAAAATATAGCCAGGATTTGATGTGATGACCATTTGGGTGCAAGACAGAAGCGGGATTCATCACTCAACACAATACGAGACTTTTTGGAGTACAGACCGTATCTCTCGGGAAGGGCACCACTCTTGACGGAGCCTTCAGAACCTCGAGGCCTCAGAAGGGACGACGGGGATGAAGCCAACATTTGCAATTCATCTAAAATGGTGCGAGGATAACATTTGCAATTCATCTAAAATGATGCGAGTATATGTCGGTTGCTATGTACAGGATACCAGATCTCTCAGGATAGTGAAGCTGTTGCAGTAGTTATGGTTGACCTCACAACAAACCATGTCTTTACCAGTAGTACTGTTAGGCCAATCAGAGCCTTGACAACATGATGCCCTCATGCAACAATCGATTTCAGCACTTTCCCACAGAAGCAGCACAATGATCCAAATGGTGAGCTATTCGTATATATGACCAGCCGGCTTCTCGCAGTCCTGGATTAGTCCTAAAAGGTCTCGAGAGCAATTTTGAGACATAATAAACAATTCCTAGAAGAGAGCGTATTTTGTAAAATTCAGGGGACACGGACCACAAGATGGATTCTTCCTTTTAGCTAAGCTAGGATGGTAACGTTTCCTGTTAACTAAACTTTAATCATTTGCATATCTAATGGTAAGGTAGTAAAGGGGTTTGATTCAAATTAGATGCTCTTTCCTTGCTATTTCTACTTTTTGTTTGTCACAGAATGTTTATGTATGTGTGTATATACAGTATATAGGGTGGACAGGAAGTTCCCATACTTCCTATTATATTATTATTTTATTAAGGGGTACGGGAACTTCCCGGCCACCCTGTATTACAAATACTATCAATAAGTAACTGTTGATAGTGAATCTCTTAAAATTTCTTTATTCTTATCACGAACCACATTTAGATTGAGTCTAAAACAGAATTCAGATGTAAACAGATGAATTTATCTCTTGTTGAATCCAGACACACTTTCTGATGATGATAGCCTTTGTTACAAATGCTTGAAGAACACGACGATGGTAACTTGTTTTCTGTTAGCTTTTGATCTTTAAACACAAATCTTTAAGGAATTAAAAACTTTTAAGATTGGAAGTAAAGAAACAACGGGAAGCGATTTCTTGGAAGAAAAAGTGGTTCGTATATGCATTGGATGCACCCTACCAAGAGTCAGACTTTCTCATACAGGTATATTCAAGTGTTATACAAGTCATTTACTATATAAGAGAAGCATCAAAATCTGTATATGTGCTCTGTATCCTTTAATATAATAATAACATAATAGGAATTTACCGGCTCCCCTGTATATAGATAATGTGTTTATACATGTATATATCTGTTTTTAATTTTGATATCATTCGGAATGCCATTATCGTTGTTTTTATTTTATTTTTATTCAATTACATATATGTATGTATATTCATCATATTATTTGGGCATTCCATGCAAACCCACAGAAATCTTATTTCCCCTTTCAATTCATCTTTTATCCTGACCTTCTTGGCATTCAAACCTTTTTAAGTTTACCAATAAAACGCTTCTGTAATCTCGTGTATTGCAATTGGATAAAGTAACAGAACGCAGAATTCTGTAACGGTGTAAGCATTTTGGATACGAAGAAAAAAAATTTCTAGAAAATTCAATTTTTTTTTCCTACAAAAATCCAATAACCTATCTGGGATTTTCTTTGCTGCAATCATTCTTTTACTCAAGAAAAAAAGGAAATAATTTCGTCGAAATGAAGTTGCGTTTCATTCGGCACAAAAAAAAGAACAACGCGACAACATAGATCAGAGATTTGAGACAGAATTCAATCTGTTTGAATGAATGAGCAGAGTTTCATCCTGTATTCATCAATCTTCGCTATTTGCTTCCCATCTTTTCCTTCGCTCCGTGAGTTTAATGAAATAACCCACTTCCCATTCTGTAAGAAGATCGAGGAAATGTAAGTAGAAATAACCCAAAACGATAAAAAGAGTAAATATTCAGTAACCGAATACTGAATATTTGTCAGGAAAGTGAATATTTTGATCAATATTCGGCAAAAACTCTAATATTCGGCAGTGATTACGTTTATGCCAAAGAATAAAATATATACAGTAAAGGCTTCAAAAGTTGGTCAAATAAAGAAAATTCGGCACTAAATGCTATCATATCGAAAATAATTCGGTAATTAATTTTAATTTTCGGCAAAAAAAACCCCTAATATTCGGCAGTGAACATTTAGGTCATAGAATAAAATGTACACAGTAAAGGCTTCAAAAGTTGGTCAAAGAAAGAAAATTCGGCACTAAATGCTATCATTTAGTGCAATCCAAAAATAATTTAGTGCTATCCAAAATAATTCGATAATTAATTTTAATTTTCGGCAAAAAAAAATCCCTAATATTCGGCAGTGAACATTTAGGCCATAGAATAAAATGTACACAGTAAAGGCTTCAAAAGTTGGTCAAATAAAGAAAATTCGGCACTAAATGCTATCAAATTGAAAATAATTCGGTAATTAATTTTAATTTTCGGCAAAAAAACCCTAATATTCGGCAGTGAACGTTTAGGCCGTAGAATAAAATGTACACAGTAAAGGCTTCAAAAGTTGATCAAATAAAGAAAATTCGGCACTAAATGCTATCATATTGAAAATAATTCGGTAATTAATTTTAATTTTCGGCAAAAAAAAACCCCTTATGTTCGGCAGTGAACTTTTAGGCCATAGAATAAAATGTACACAGTAAAG
>JAFIDM010008419.1:51449785-51546425 GCA_023159025.1 Thereuonema tuberculata | reverse complement strand
AAAGTTAGTCAAATAAAGAAAATTCGGCACTAAATGTCGAAAATAATACGGCAATTAATTTTAATTTTCGGCAAAAAAAAACCCCTAATATTCGGCAGTGAACTTTTAGGCCATAGAATAAAATGTATACAGTAAAGGCTTCAAAAGTTGATCAAATAAAGAAAATTCGGCACTAAATGTCAAAAATAATTCGGTAATTAATTTTAATTTTCTGCAAAAAAAACACCCTAATTTTCGGCAGTGAACGTTTAGGCCATAGAATAAAATATACACAGTAAAGGCTTCAAAAGTTGATCAAATAAAGAAAATTCGGCACTAAATGCTATCATGTCGAAAATAATTCGGTAATATTTTAGATGAATAAGAGTATTTTGGAATAATCAATTTTGAGGGATGGGAGGAAGTTGAGACAAAAAAAAACAAGATCTTCTTTTCGGTTGAACCATAAATAATCAATGTATCAAGGTTTAAGAAAATCATTCCAACCGTATAAGGTAGGGATTTCGGAGATGATGGGAGAAGTGGAGATCAAAGTGCTCTTGTACTGAGTTGGTCCGTAAATAACTACAACAAATTTTTAAGAAATCAGTCGAGCAGTTTTAGTGTGATAAAAAAAGAAGAAAAGTGTCCAAGTGATACTTCGCATTCTCAATCAACAATACTCAACCGAAAAAGAAAATTCGGTAATGACTATAGAAGATACTTAATCTACAAAGCGAATATTTGACACTTAAGATTAATGAAGATTCCTTCGGATACAGAGTATCTGAGATTAATAGTTTCATTGTACACCATATTAATGTTAGTTATATTTTCCGAATTTTATTAACAAGAATTAAACTTCCAGATGAGTGTTCCAATTTAACTTCCAGTTGCACAAATTAAATGCTTCAAACACAAGTGACACTACACACAAATTACGACTAAAATGCACAATAATCATATTGTGAAGTGTAGGTTTCGTATCCGCAATCGGAGGTTTCCTATCCGAGGCTAGGTTGACTAGCGCCGCAGGCGACTGTTAATAAGCTAGAAGCGATACGAGCAGTCAGGATCCGAAGGTTCCTGCCGCGAGTCGCGACCGGCTGCGGTTATCTCAAGATCGCAGTTAGCCAGATGACGGTTTGTTTTTCTAGTAAAAGATCGTGCGAAACCATTTTTAAATAAGTTAGCCCTCAAAGTTCGTTGTAACGGTTTCCTCCCTGTTATACATCCTTACACTTTTATGTTGATTTGTCATTAGGATTTTCTATTGTCTTATTTCTATACATATAAACGACTGTCGAGATTTTACAAAATTCGTGCTATTATCTCTTGAAGACGAGCATTTTTATCTTTACCACTTTTTTTTGCTACAGTACGAATTGGCAGTAGTAAAACAAAATAAACGAAAAAACAGACGAAGAGTCAAGTATTTTTTTTTTTTTTGTAGACTTTCTATCTGCTTTTTTTATGTTTTTTTATGTAGAATTCACTAATTTCTTATAGTTACAACATATTACGTTGACATACGAACTACATGTAATTTATGTTAACTACGTTTAATAAGTTTACTAAATAAATCTTTAAACATTTATGATGACGTCATCGTTATGCAATCTGCAAAAGCTTGCTACATTATTAATAGTCTTCCTAGCCATCAGCAATCGTTTTTCACCACAATACATTCAAAACATCATTTTTTGTTGCCAGTTTGGATCTGATCGTCATGAAAATGAAAAGCTTGAAGATATTTACATTTAGGTAAAATTTTAATGGCAGATGCAGTTCTCTAATTCATTTTGGTAGATATTAGACCACAAATATGAAACCCTGCATTAAAACTGATCACTTCATTTTGTAAATGCTGCGGTTATTTTAAGCTCTGTTGACAGGGAATAATAAAATATTAATGGCAAGTTCAGGTTTAATATATGTTTTGAAAAAACTGACCCTAAAAACAAGAACCTACTGAGACAAAAAATAAAAAATACAAATAAAAACTATAATAAAAACTATAAAAACTATAATAGGAAAATTTAAATTGCGTGGAACAAATATGTAGACATAAAAAGGAATAAAAACGCAAACGAATAGAAATCATTGAGCTGCTTTGGATATTTTGATACCGGTAATTCAAGACAGATTGTTTCAGGCTTATTAGCCATAATCAGCTGAATTTATCTAATATCTGCAGTATTCGTGTGCGTTTTTATTCCTTTTTATGCCTACATGTTTGTTGCATGCACTTTAAATTTTCCCATTATGTATTTGTGTCACTTATAGTTAATCCCTTCTAATATGGATCAGGAGACTAATATTCTAGAGTCTGGGGACAAATATCATTGAAATCTCATTAACAACAATGACAACAATCGCAACAACAATCGCAAAACTTGTTATAAGCAACAATGAAAACAATCGCAACAATCACATTTATAATAATTAATTAAATAATTAATTAAGGAAATTGAGGCAATTTCAATGATGTTTTCGTAGACGTATCAGAAGACCTTGCGAAGCATTGTGATTGGTTGACTAATCACTATCCCTACCTTGTTTATTTTTAATTTTCTTGTTAATGCTTTTTATATCAAGAGCCATTTTTTGTTTACTTGTTTTTTTGTTCATATTTTCTTACTTTCATTGAGCTGCTAGATAATGGGTAAATTCAGCTGTTGATGGCTAATAAGTCTGAAACAATCTGTCTTGAATTCCCGATATCAAAATATCCAAAAGCAGCTCAGTGATTTCTATTCGTGTGCGTTTTTATTCCTTTTTATGTCTAAAAATTTATATATTTATCATATTTAATTTCTAAATTTTAACACTTTTTCTTTCATGTTTTTGTGATTGTATGATTTTGTTTTTGTTTTTTGTATCTTATTCAAGACTTCTGGTTTTCGATTTAAAAACCTTAAAAGACATTTTCCCAATCTCATTTTTTTATTGCATGAAATCAGTTTTACATATCATAGGACTACAAAAAAGACAGGAATTGTAAATAAGAACTCAAATCATCCTTTTTTTTTTAGAAACCTGCTTTCAAAATAAACGTAGGGAAAAAAAATCGATTTAAAATGAAATAGAATCTGGTTATCTAGTTTTTCAGAATAGGGATTTTTTTTAATAAGAAACAGCATTTTTCGTAGAAAATTGGATTGCGAGTTCCTTGTTTACATTTGAATGGAATTCATTTCATTAAGCAGCAAGTTATGTAAGACCATTTGTGGATTAGCAATGGCGCGAAAACAGGATTCCAGAATCCTCGGATCTCAGTCTTAAAAGAGTTCATCAATCATTCATCAAATTAAAACTGCGCCATGTTTAAGCCTCTGTAAAGCGTTTTGTTTTTCAGGAAAACACGCATTTCATTTTTAACAGACTGACGATATTTCAAGAATATTTAGCTCGTTTTTCTTTTTCTTTTGCTTTGTTTCGTTTTTTAATAAGGCTGTGTTTAATATAAGGGTGCCTTTTATTATATTTCATATTAAACAGTGAAACTGACTATATTTTCGACTTTTAGAACACGCTTTAATTACTGAGCAACTATATGAAAGTTAGCATTTAGTAATTTCATCAATGCCTGCAAATAGCAAGTGCTAATACTAACAAGAAAGAGTATTTCTTTGATGGGCGGGAATAACAGTACAAGTCAAAAGAGTGAATTTTACAGGAAAGCGAAAAAACTATGTAACATAGCACAATATACATTAAAATAAATTCTACAGGATGATTGAAAAGGAACTCCCTATTGTAAAATTCTTATTAAATATTTATTTATGGTAAGTTTGGCCGCGCGGTTGGCGTTGTCGCTAAGACACTGACCTATCACCTCTGAGTCCCGTGTTCGGTTCTCATGTGGGTTGATGGTGGCGATCCGCGCTGGGCAGGTTTTCCCGGGGTTCTCCCATTTCCCCTGCATTTCTCACACCATCCTTTCTCAGTCTTTCTCTCCGTCTGTCCTTCTTTCCGTGGGATAGTAAAAAAGATCTTTCAGGTCGTCGTGCTCGGCAATCATGCCACCCACTTTCAATTAATCTAATCTAATTAATCTATGGTAAGTTTAGTCCCAGATTTTTTGTGTGTGATCTATGGAAATGTAGTTTGTAAATTTAATCTGTTTGTATATGTATTTCAGATTGAGTGCTGTGTTTGAAAGTTGGAAGACCTACAAACATGGCTGGACGTCTTTCCCTGCAGGAGTGTGTCCAGCTAGAGGCACATTCTGAAATTAGAAAATTGGGCAGGAAAACATCCTCTTTGTTTTCTCTAAAATATATGCAGAATCAGCCCAAAGTAACGGTGTGGCGTGGTATGACTTCGGAAAGGATTGTGGGTCTATGCATTCTTCGCGATACCATGAATGCTGAAAGGTATCGTATCATGCTTAAGCTGAAATTTGGCACGTATCAGTGCTTGGGAGAATGTGGAAGATTTGATTTTCATGCACGATGGCGCCCCTCCACATTTTGCTATTGACATTCGTGAATGGCTGAATGCTCACTGTCTCGGGAGATGGATGGGTCGTCGTGGTGAGTATGAATGACCAGCCAGGAGTCCTGCCTGCACACCCTGTGACGTTTTTCTTTGGGGTTGGTTAACGGAGCAAATCTCCTATACTCAACCAAAGACTTGGAAGAAGCTAGCTGGGCATGCTCCTGCAGGGTACGACGTCCAGCCATGTTTGTAGGTCTTCCAACTTTCAAACAAAATACTCAATCTGAAACACAGATACAAGCAGATTAAATTTACAGAGTACATTTCCATACATTAAAGATCACACAAAAAATTTGGGACAAAACTTACCATAAATAAATATTTTATAAGGATTTTTACAATAGGGAGTTACTTTCCAATCACCCTGGACATTATAAAATCAGTTTTATATGTTCGTTTTGACAACTTCACTGGGGAAGATAAGTCATGTTTTCCTAAGTGTCCTATTGACAAGGCAACTTATACTGTTCTGTCCGCACATGATATGAAATTTTTATTTTATACTGTAATGTTTACCAGAAACTTCAATGTGCTCTAATAAGCACTGACTTGTCTGCATTTTACCACATATAGATACAGTAAAACTCCATTTATCCGGATTAACTGCTGATTGGCATGATCCGGATATGCAGAAATCCGGATGATAGGATCCTAAGGGAAAATCACTCTGGCAACGTGTTATCGTGAACCTGCAGTCCTTGAATGTATTAAAAGAACCAGTTACAAATATTTAAACACAAAAAGTACTTTTTAAAAGAACAAAAGTTACAAACACGTAACTGTATTTAAACACAAAAGTACTTTTTAAAAGAATAAAAGTTACAAACACGTAACTGTATTTAAACGCAAAAACAATTTTTTAAAGTACAGTACTGTACATACAAGGAAACATTCTGCAACATATTGCGCAGTCTTTTTGGAGTAAAGAAAAGTATTTTCTGTCATTGCATAAATAATTTCTAAATTTTCTAAAAATCGATCTGGATAATTGGCGATCCTGTTGTTTGGCATTCGGACAATTGGAGTTCTATCATATCAAGTTGTCAATGCGAAATACGCACTCATTTTTATTTTGTCAAAAATTGACTTTTACTGTTTCCTGCCCATCAAAGAATTATTTTCGTTACTGAATGCGATGTTACAAATCTACAAGAAGTAGATGAAAGAAAAACCAAGAATATTAGTATTGAGCAACCCGGAAGAAATCGTTAACCTCATCTGTATAACTTCATGATGTATTACAATTTTTTTAGTCACATTTAGTGACAGTGTTTTGACAATCTTATACGCATATTTTACTTATTATTCTGTATGTTGTTGGTTTCTTTTATAAAACAGTTTCGTAATATCATAATATCATAACATTATACTTCTAATCAAATAATTTTATCGATAATTTTCTTGTTATGTCGATACTTATTTTTAACATTTTCTCTAGCATACGTTTGTTTCACTTTAACTTTGCAGACGATTTACTTAAATGGGTCACATATCCTTCCGCCTCTCAACTGTTAACTGTTCCAAAATGTTCTGTCTTGCGATTGGCGGAAAACCAATGCAGCATTTCATTACGTAATTAAAAATAAAGAAATTGTTGATAGTCATTCATTGATTAATAAAAATGCAAACAGAACTTTCAAATCTGAATATTAGCCAGTATTAGTTGTTATTGACTAATAAGTTATGATTAATCAATAAATACTCTGGTACAAGCTTTCAATTTGGGAGAATTTGGTCTGTGGTATTACATAGGCATGTTCTTCACAAAAGACTACATATATCATGATAGAAATTCTTTCACTGTAAACTCAAGAATCGGAATGACAAACCCTGAGGTATCCGAGGCATTTAGTGTTCGAGTATAACTGGACGTCCCATTTCAGGAAAACACAATACAGAGACCTGATCCTCCAAGTTAGGGGTTAGGTGCAGGACGGACAACCTTGTGTTATAACTCAAGAAGCATTACCAGACAAGTATTGGGAAGGCGAAATAGACATGCACTTAGGATATGAATATAGAGTCACGATTCAAATTTGGAATTTGGAAAGCAAACTTTCCTGGAAATAAGGTGGAAGGGTTAGCATATAAGTAAGAAACCAAAATACATAACCTAGTTCTCTAGAAATAAAGATATGAAAAGAGTGAGGTTTTTATTGTTCTAAAAAGCTTATAGATTTGCCATTGGTTTTGTACTAGTATCTCACAGGATATCTTCTCTTAAAATTTAAGAGAGGAATTTCATAATTCAACTCTTGTCAATGTAAATGCTCCAAATGAAGATATAGAAGAAAGCTTCACTTATAATATTCAATATGTCTGTAAAAAAAATCCATCAACACGATGCTAGAGACTGTAATGGTAAGCTTGAAAAAAAGGAGAAGTTATCCTAAGTTAAATAAAAGCATCTTTCATAAAATTTGTAAGTAATTTACTCCTAGAAATCCTATTAAATAACATTCTTTTAATATCCACAATATTTCGTTCTTCTTATCGAAAGATTTCCTCAGATGGTTATAGAAGACAAAAACTATTTTTTTTCCTCTACATAGTATAAAGGTTACAAAATAAGAACTAAGAATATGTTAGAATACATGTTAACAATTGAAAACTGTCTTATTCACCAGCATAGCTATTAATAATGATAATAATTAAGCAATAACAACAACGATGCTTCATGAACAACAATAACATTACCAACATTCTCCCATTATATCCATTATATCAAAAAACTTACTTTTCTATAAATTCTTGTACATATCCAAATGATGCATTACTCATTTTAAGAAACTTATCCTTATTAAAATAATTTCTGCTATTAATCAAACATGAGTCGATCATGAGTCTCCCCTGTTCTTCAGAAATTTCGATTTCAATTTTGATAATTGGGTCTGGGTTGTGTCCTGCTTCCTCACAGTGAAACTTCCATTCTAAGTTTTTAGCAGAAATTGAAATTCATAAAGGTACGGGCAATAATGATCTTAAAGTGACACAGTTTCCAGTTGTCAATAAGATCATAGTGGTGAGCGCCTGGCTCGTAAGAAACGATATGTGGCGAATACCTGGCACCGACGAAACTAACCAGATTGATCACATACTTGTATTCAAGAGAAGAGTCACTTTTAATTGAAAATGTATGATCATTTCGGGGAGATAACACAGATCATTTCTAGTAGGTGCTTAGATGGAAGAAAAGATAGTTATTAAAGCTTATATAAAAAAAAATGAACAAGAAAAGATGAAATGTCCAGAAATTAAATGATAGGCGTATAAAACAAGGAATTTACAACACATCAATAGGAAACTAAAAGGGACAAGAGAAATATTGAAAAATCAAGAAATGAAGAGTGATACCGATTGTCAAGAAATAGTTCTTTAAATAGCACAAAGTGATCTGTAAATTTGTGTCAAGCTTTATATATAACAGGTTAGTATATATATACAGGCCATTCTAGTTTAAAGTGGATAATTAAGACTAACAGTTATCATTTTAAGAGAATGCACTTGAAGCGGAAACCATCAATTCCTAGAAAAACTTGAGAAAATTGTTTAATGGAATACTCAACACAGAAAAACCATATGAAAAATGGGAAAATATATCTCTATTATTCATATTATTAATATACATAAAAACGTTATTCTGTCTGTCATAAGACTTTAAGTTTTTCCAATTTTGTGACCAAACTATAAGAGATAGATTGGTCATGCAAATGGATAAAATATAGATCTTTTTAAGACAAACAAAATTGCTACAAAAATTTTTGTAAAGTTAAAGTCAAAGTTTAAACTTTGTTAAAGTTTTTGGTTTCCAAGATGACGCCTTTTAAAGGGTCAAATTTTGACTTTTTCTCAATTTAAACGAAAAGTATAAAAGTTGGAATGGAACATTATATTTTAGAAAATGCTGTTATTTGAAAGTTCTATCGAACGATATATCAGTCATTCACAAACGTTTCTGCATTTGTAAGATACATGCAAAAGTGTGAAAATAATGTGTTTCGAGATATTGTCTTTGTGCGCTTGCGCAGAAATGCAATAGATTACCGATTACCGTATATTCTCCGATCTCGATATTAATTTGGAAAATAAATATTATTTTTTTTAAATGCTATATATATAAGGGATCCGGAGCGAAGCGACGGTACCCGGCTAGTTTGCACATATTTCTTTATTTCCTACATTACGCATTAATTTTTATATTTTTATAATTTATAACTGAATTTTAGAAGGTTCTGGATGTAACCTTTAACATTTTATCTTGATCGTTATCTTGTGATGTAAAAAAATGAATCTAATTTTTTTTCTGGAATTTACTTTTCATTTGAAATTGTTTTGTAGCAAAATAACGAATCTTTTAATCCACGCTCAAATTTTACTGCACGTTCATAAATTGGATCGTTAACAATTATTAAAATAACTGAAAAATATAATAAATAATTATTTAATAAAATAAGAGAATAAACAAAACCAACTGCTTGCCCATGGATGGCATAGGTACTGAGAATTTTAAGTTGTGGAAAGCAACTGTTTGACTATGTAAGTGCCGAACACACTGGCCGTCCCCGCTTAGCGTATCATGAATACTCGCTATGCGGGGACGGTCAATGGTTGCAGAAGAATATCAGTATGGCTTCTATTGTACTACTGATCATATATCTACTAGAAGACAAACGATAAATTCAGAAAAATGCCTGCGAATACTGTGTACTGATTTGCATAATTTATGTACAGATTTCAAGCAACCTTTTGAAAGCATCAACAAAGAACAAAGGGGTTAATATTTTTAATATTCTTAGTATCCTTAGTATACTAAAAAAATATATGTTGGAGCAAGAAATAAAACCATCACGTACATACTTAAGTTGATTCAATAAATTAAAATTTAAAGCTTTTACAATACCCAATACATTTCAGTTACATCTCGCCACCTTTTTTCAGTTTCTTTGAAGACAACTCCAGCTAAATCCAAAGTAGTGATGAGAGCTCACAACTTCATTTAACGTCAGAGCTCATGTTAGCTATACGCTCGGCTATTATTGTTTAACTTAACTCTGAATCTCCGCACGAAAACTGAACATATGAGCATCAGCAGTACGATGGTATCACTGTGTATGCTTGCTGATGACACTGGGATCATTAGTAGAGGTAAGTCTGCATTAGAGGAAACTTGATGGTAAAACACGAGGAAGAAGTCTTAAAATAATATGGAGAAGATCAATTACGAGTACATGTGAGTGTGCAAACTTTTAAAAATACTGAGAATCTGAGGACTGGTAATTGAACTTTTGTACACAGATTTTGGCATATTTGGACTTACAGATAAATCGACATGATATTGTAATTAGCGAGATTAAATCTCGTAACTGTGAGTGTAAATAGAGGATATTTTGTTTATAAGAAACGTATGAACGCTAGGGTAGTTAGTATAAATTTGAAATTTAGAATCTACCAAAATCCTATAAAGCCTATTGTAAGTTATGGTTTTGAAACGTGTTGAAGATTCTATGAAGAACCTTGAGACAATACAACGTGTAGCTGGAGGATTAGAATCAAGCTCAACACTCTAAACAGATTTTAAGACATTGTGAGATTCTATGAACAGCCGAAGAATAGCAGTACGTGTCATTAGGATGGATGATAAAAGGATTATGTATCATTTATGAATTAGAAGCCAGATGATAGAAGAATGAGAGGGAAAACCTCGTACGATGATGATGTTGAAGATGAATTGAGAGTAATGAGAATAAGAGGATTTGCTTGTGTAGGCTGAACGGCTGAGGGTTGTTGAGACAGCTAAGACTCACCAAGGATTATAATGTGGTTACATTTCATTGTTAAAATCGTGTAATTAAATTGTATGTTTTGTGATTAGTCATTTTCACCAGAATGCTAGCTTAAATCTTCCAGAATTTGAAGGTTTTTTAAGCCCGCAAATAACTTATCTAAAAAAACTCGTATTTTGTTATGAACTTCCGCTAAGTTTTACGTTTTGGTTGTTTTATGAACTGTCACTTGAAGCATTTTTGAAAAATACAAAACAAGAAGCAGTGAGAAGCTTACCTATATTAACCTAAAAGATGTTTTTCACTTTGTTAAGGTCTTATTTGCTTGGATTATCATTTGACTCGGACTGTTACCATGGCTACAAACCCATTGCTTCCGTTGAGAAACCCTTCTTGATTGGATGTGACCTGTGTTCCAGAATTTCAATTGCTTCGTTAGAACGACTGTAATATTTCAATTTTATTTACAGTATTTTTATTGATAAAACGAAATGATTTTAATTCCGCAATTATTAATAGTAAATAGTTAGATTTTTTTTTTCAAATTGTGTCTGTCTCTAGCCCGTTTTTTAAATAGACATTTTTTTAATAGTAATGCTACTTTAAGATCATGTGAAAATGACCATTCTGTAGAAACTGAGGATCAACTGGCAAAGTGCTTATCGATGTTTGAAAAAAAAATAAAAGTTGCTGTATGAACTTATTGGAAAAAAAAATGATATCAATTCTTAAATGATGTCAATAATGGTATGTTTAAATGCATCCTATATTTACTTAAATAAAATCAGAAATATAATACGATTATAACCATAGAATGTTAATCACAGGAGAAGAGCGGACAGGCCGAATGTCCCCATCTCCGAAATCTTGAAATGTAAAGATCAGGCTCTATATCGTTTTCTTTTTCTGGTTGGATGACAAATTGAGAGAACTTGGCCACCCGAATTAAAAACCTAAGTGAACATTTTATGTCTGCCATTTATGATCATTTAGTATCTCTTTTCTTAATATTTATTTTAATGTTCCAAACCTCTTAATCGGGAATAACATTTACAGAACTTCTGTAAATGTTTTCAAAGACAACTAAAGTGTGGCTAACAGACTCGCAAATATTTTACTTTCATACTTGATTGATTGATTATATTTATGATATAATTTGTCAAATCCATACATATTCAAGCTGCTTGTACATTCCGTGTATCTTCCTTTCCAAATTGAAAGGAACTTACAAAAAATGGATGCTCTATTCTAATAATCAATAATAAGAAGACGATACACCTGATTACTCTTAAAGAATTTACTGCACAATGCAAAATACAAACAAACCACGACCTCAGTTTCCATTTCAACGAGAAATATAAATTCTCAGTTCATTGCATTTACGTCCACTTCTTGTTCAAGTAGAAATCGAGGTCGTGGTTGGTCTGTAATTTGATATTGTGCATTAAATTAAGAGTACTCAAGTGTATCGGCTCTTATTACTGATAATTAGAATAGGTTCAGTTTACTAAAATGACTATATGAGTAGTTGGATGCTCTATTGTTTTTATAATTCTTATATAACAGTCAACGTCTTTATAATTCTTTTAAATTTCTACACATCTATTTAGGTGAATCTATATATCTCTTACATCACCACAATAACGAATTTTACAGATACCTATTCACTAACACTGTGTCCTAATAGAAAGAAAGAGTTCTTGAATGACATTTCATCCTCCTATTAATCGTCTTCAGAAATTGGAAATGGATAAGATGCCTGGCATCTTCACTTTACGGAAATGATAATAAATATAATCCCAATTTTAAAAAAGTATCACAAATTTTGATGAAAATTACTCAACTTCTTTAGTTTTTGCATCAGCAGCATAAAATTTGGAAGCACTAAGTTACTAACAGAAGACTATGTTATCTTCAACGAAAAACACCCTTAAATATTCTCTATTTATTAAAAGTTCAAAGCTCAGTGGTTAAGGAAATATTTATGTCCTTCATTACAAGGTCCCTAGCCTTTCTTAATGCGTTAACTGCATTAAGAGTAACACACAAAAATGAACAGTTTAGTCAGGTTACGGAACTTTAACTGCGATTCTTGTTGCATCTTCGCAAATAACCACTTATGAATGCTGTTTTAGGAACTATTCCTTTATAGAGATTTCGAGAATATTAAATAATAATATCATATTATGAATGTATTTAATATGAATAGTTATTAATGTGAACGAGGAAAACCATTTACTCGTACTTTCTTTTTTTTTGCTCGTTCAAGAAAGTAATTTAACATTTTTTACTGAATTGAATACGAAATCACAGAATTAGATGCAATGAAATGTAGATTCAATACAAATAATTTATTTTCACAGTAATATGTTATTCGTAACAATAATAAAATGATAACGATATCTCATTTCTAATAACAAAACACAATTTTAACAAGTTCAAATCCTCAAAATTTATAAGTGTAAATTAACTGAAAGCAAAAATTTTTGAGACAAATTAAAAAAAAAATATATAATAAAAGGGTTAGAAAGATTCACAATTTATATTTAAGATAAAATATAGATGAGTAGTTTTGAATTGCTTATCTGAAGTTCAGCACCAAGTATTTTAGTTGTTAATTAACCCTTTTTTATCATAAGTTTTAATATTTGCATTAAAATTAGCGTTCAACGCAGATTGAAATGGATTAATAATTTAAGAAATTAAAGGAAATGCTTAATATTAAGCTGGTAACTACGTCATTTTATTGCTACAAATCCCTGGCCTAAAAGAAAAGTCGGATGTGGCTTGTATACACAGAAATACAGTATCGTTTTTCCCAAATTACATCAATTTCAGTTTGGATATTGTTGCTCAACGGTTTCTATTTCGATGAGTAATTGAATGTCAAGAAGTTGTAATTCACTTACCTCTGTGTCTCTTATTGTCTTCTCCGATTCCTGCAAGAATCTTTCAAAACTCCACAAGTTTCATATCTAGAGAAAGAGAAAGAGGAAAGAGCAATTGTTCACTCGGGTCTGTCTTAGTAGATAGATCATCTTCAAGAAAGAAAAAGGGGGAAAAAAGAAAAAGGAGAAAGATGAAGCAAAAAGCCCCAACCCAAAACCCAAACAGTTGCACAAAATAATCACAGTTCATTGCGGCATCGCGTCAAACAGAAATGATGGATTAACGTAATATTGGTGGCGTCTCAAATCAGTGGTGACAACAAAACCAGTGATGTCACCAAGCGAGGGGTGAGCAGACAAATGAAAACTCATTCCGCGGGAGTTTTTGTGTTGGAAACCTCGATTCTTTTGTCTTTTGGCGAGAGATCCTTCGTGCTGTCATGAAGAAAGGGAGACCTAGCTGTTTTTTATGGGGAAAGGAATAAAAGTATTTTTGCTCATTATTCGAACATATTTCAAAAATGGGAGGGGGTGGAATGAGGGGAGTAACGTCTTACCAACACGTTGGCATCTTTGTATTGTGAAGGAGTGCATGAAGAAAAGGAAATTTGAAGTTATAGTAAAGAAGTGGAAAATATACATTCCACTTCTTTACCATGCAGTAAATGACGAAGAGTTTAACATAAGTAGTTTTCCTTTATAACTTTTTCTTAAAATTAACTTACTTCACAGGTTTTAAAGGTTAAGTCTAATGGTTTTAAGTGATTCTTGCACAAGCGTAACTACAGAATTTTTCGGGAAGGGGGGGGGGGTAGGCCCTTAGCGTTCGAAATGCAAAATTGATAGGAAATCCCATTTTGTCGCATGTACGCGTATACCTTCGAATAATTGCATTCTTATTGTTGCAAATAATGCATACAATGCCAATAAGCTAAAAAATATTTTACTTAATTTATTTTTATATTTAAAATATAAAATAATTACACTAATATGTATTTTTCCCGGGGGGGGGCCATGGCCATTCTAGTTACGCCTATGCATTCTTGTTATATACTGAGAGAAAAAAGGATTAGAATTAAAAAAAATTAAAATATAATTTGTAGGCTTATCCATCTGCCTATAAGCAAAAAATTTACCATTTACCATTAACTTAAGATTATAAATACGATACAAAATATAAAAATATAAAATTTTACAATTTTACAAATTTACAAATTTTACGAATACAAAACTTTACTTGAAAAAAGATTCTATACGAATCGAAACTAGTTGTTTTATATTATTGTAATTATGTTTTTGTTTTTTAATATTTGTGCGACGGCGTACAAAATGTATAAAACTTTTCTACAAAGCTTAATTATTACATAGATGATTCCCATAAAATTGTTATTTTTACATTGCTTTTTAACGCTACAATCGTGATTCCCAAACTATGTACCTTAATGAACTCCCAGGTATGCCGATGGATATTTCATATTTTCGAGAAGTAAAAATATTGTATTTTTTCAATCAGTTTCCATATATTATTCTTTTAAACGATTTCTAACAAATACTTATCAATATCTTGGATCTAATTGCTTCAAAAATGGAAGTGCCTGAAATGTCTTTCGACCTTGGAAAAAAAAATTAGTGCACTAAGGGAACCTCGGCTCTGAAAGTAAAGCATCATCACTAAAAGATAAATAAGTAGTTTTTGGATCACTGATTTACAAGCAGAAGGATAAATATTCTTGTTTCAAAGTGAATTCTAATTATTTTTTGTTCTCATATTTTATTTAGAGAAGTTACCAAGCTACTGTAAATCAAGCCTATAGAATTCTTCGAGGGCTTCAAATGTCAGAATTTCGTGTTTCGGGGTGGTGCTGATGTAACACTGAAAACCATTCACATATTATCAAATCTAGTGAAAGATGAAAGAATGAAGTAACTACCGGCAGATGGCGTTACAGACATCAACTGACAGGGACATATGGTACTTTTCTTGCTGAATGTGGCTGAATGGTAGCAATTTATTGAAAAGAATAGGACAACAAATACTGTTCTAATTCAAGCTGATCCTCGAAAAAGTTTGAGAGAAATCTCAAGAACATAAATGGGAAACATCAGTCACTTACTTACGACAGTTTCGACGATTTGGATTGGTGTCCAAATGGGACGCTTGACACCGCAGGGTCTTCTGGAACCTAACCAAACCATCAAAGGGAAGCATTATTGTCAACAATGGAGAAATTTAAGGATACCATTTGAAGTTAGGCATCGTCCATCTTTTGTCTGCCCTAAGGCCATCACCGGTCTTCGTGACAACCCCCTGCCAATTGTGACATGGACGCTTCGTAATAGTTAACAAGATTTAAATTGCTGATCCTGACTTTGCACCTTGTGACTATAACCAGAAAAAAAATTACCATACGAAATTTTAAGAGCCTGGTTTACAGCTGTCTAAATAATTGTAAAAAACTCTGTAACATAATTTAACATATCTCTCAAATTTAGCTTGGATAGAATATCATATTAAAACAACAATACAATACAGATTCAATTAAATTATAGAATAAGTAATTAACAAAAAAAAAAAAGATACTGAAAAAGGACTCAAGAAATTTCTAAGCAAGAAAATGCCCTGAGTATTTGATATTTTCAGTTTTATCTTGAAATAAGTTATTAAAATACAACAATATTTTACTGACTTAACTGACCAATTAAAACAAATTTTAAAGATGGTGTTGAAATTTTTGGAAAACTTTCACTACAAATTTCATGAAAATCAAATTAGTAAATAGTAGAATTTAGTCAAGATTTCGTAAACTATTACATAAAACTGGTAATTATCTTAATCCAATTTACATTAAGTAATTTGCCTTGTTATTAATATTGTTACACAAGCCATAAAACGATAAAAATATATTTTTAAATAATTTCCTACAGTAAATGGTAAATAAATTGGCAATTTGTTTTTCTGCGATAGTTTACGGGATAAATACAGTCGGACCTCTATTTTGCGAACTTTTCTTTGGAACCAAGAACATTTTGGTAATTTCTTCGTAAATTTCTTCGTAAAATAACCTCCAATAGTGAAGTGCATTTGCTATTTAACGAACTTTTTCGTGGTATCATTTTTTTTTCTCCTTGAAATGTTTTTATTATTAATATTCCATTAGAGGAAATGAAAGAAATGTGGATACAGCTGCGGGAAAAAGAAGAAATTAACAATGATGTGCTGATTGATGATTATCTTTCACTTGATTTTGAATTTGAATAGGTTTAACTGAATCGGATATTTTGGACAGTGTGAAAAATAAAAAATACAGCTATGAATTGCGATGAAGATGAAGATGATGAAATTGATCACGAAGCAGTAATCAAAAAACCTTCGCATCATGAAACAATCCTATGCGGATTACAATTTGAAGAAAATACGTCTGGAGGGGTTTTTGGTGCGTTGCAAAGATGCGAGACGTACTATGAGCGAAAACACTTCTTCAAAAATAAAAAGACTCAGACAAAATTAACAGACTTTATTAGTAAAATTTAAGTACTCATATGGTAATGTATGCTTTATGTCTTTAAAATGTTTATTAATAATATTTATTGTTTATGTATTTTAAATCTGTTTTATGTAGAGGATTCGCACCCCGAGCTGTTATCGTGAAGAGACTGAGACGGACCGTTTCGCACTTGTTATGTGCTCATCAGCCAGCCAAACTCCACCGATAACATGCTCAGGAGGTGCGAAACTTTAGCTATCCCGGCTCTTGCTCCCAAGAGTGATAGTTCACTTCGCACGTTAAAGAAAGGTTAATAACTGTATTTACAATAAGTCTTCTTAATTCTCCCTCTTCTAGACATTATATCTATTGAAAAGTCTTCAAATCTTCAAAATAAAACAAAAATAAATGTATAAAACCATACATTTATTGAAATAAATATCTCTTAATTTTCGAAAAGACATGACTTCTTTTCTTTTTCAAAGCCGAAAAACAACAACAATACGTTACAAACAAGTAGAAGAAAACGATACAGATATGAGACATTCATGAAATTGTATTGTTACAACAATACTTACAAATGCTATAAATAAGGTGAAAATTAAAGAATTAGGAGAATAGCATTTGTAAGTATTGTTGTAACAATACAATTTCATGAATGTCTTATATCTGTATCGTTTTCCTCTACTTGTTTGTAACGTATTGTTGTTGTTTTTCGGCTTTGAAAAAGAAAAGAAGTCATGTCTTTTCGAAAATTAAGAGATATTTATTTCAATAAATGTATGTATACGTTTATTTTTGTTTTATTTTGAAGATTTGAAGACTTTTCAAAAGGTTAATAACTGTTTTATGTAGTTTAAAGTAATTTTAAAAGTGAATCTCTATTTAACGAATTTTCCATATAACGAACTTTTTTTCGGAATTTAGCGACTTCGTTAAGTAGAGGTCCGACTGTATATAAATACAGCAGAATACATCTAATATTTCCAGAATCTTTAAAAAAATGATTTTTGATCATTTTCTGAGATACAGCTGATGTTCTACTAAGATCACGACCACTTTTAATAGGATTTTATAGGTAGGAAAAAATCTTTTCTAATTATTTGCTAGAATACTTCAAAACCTCAATTCTTAGAAGATATATTAAAAAAAATCCTATCTAGTTGTGTTAATACACTGGGTGATTCATAAAGTACTGGAAAGTACTAGTGGTTTTCACCGCCCCATATCTTTTAAACTACGCTCATAAAAATCTGAAACTTTTTATATAAAATCGACAAACAGACAAAAGTTATATTTTCATGTTATTATTTATTCATTATTATTGAAATTCATTTTATTTGCGTTCAAACACCCCCAATATATCGAAATTATTATCCAAAAAAATTATTCGACTGTCTCCCAAAAAAGTCATTTGTCAGAATGCATTTTCAAAAAAAATACAGTTTTTTTTTTAAAAATTAAACAAAGGAATTAATGACAAAAGTGGTTAGATTAAATTTTCCTAATTTAAGTTTCTGTATCATTTGAATATTGGAACTTAGATGTGGGAAAAACCAAGGTGATGAGAATTTGCAGGCAAGAAGGTAATGTTAATGTATCCTTAGAGGGAAAGATTACACAGCAGGTAGAGGCTTTTAAATATTTGGGAAGTCTGGTGAAATGGGATGGAAGTTGTAATGAAGAAATACGAAGTAGAATAGCAATAGGTAAAGGAGCATTTGAAAAAGTAAAAGCATTGTTAACAGCACAAGGCATTTCAATAGATTTAAGGAAAAGGTTTGCTAAATGCTTTGTTTGGAGTGTGGTATTATATGGTTGTGAAACATGGACTATTAAAAACAAGGAAGAGAGATTTCTAGAAAGTTTCGAAATGTGGCTCTGGAGAAGAATGTTAAAAGTGAAATGGTCGGATCGAGTAAAGAACGAGGACGTTTTAAAAAGGATAGGTGAAAAAAGGAAATTATTAGAAACCATACGCAAGATAAAAGCATCTTGGTTAGGACATGTGCTTCGAAGAAATTGTCTACAACAAAGAATAATAGAAGGAAAAGTGGAAGGAAAGAGAGGAAGAGGAAGAAGAAGGATTGGAATGCTGGATGATGTTAAAAGGGAAAGAAAGTATGAACAATTGAAGAAAGATGCACAGGATAGAAGAAAATGGAGAGCGTCCAATTGAAACCTGTCATAAAGACAATTACACCAGAGAGAGAGAGAGAGATAACTATTAGTGCACGTCATTAACTTTGAATATCGAAATTTTAAGAAGTACTTATCGTGTTTAAATTAATAAAATGCCAATACACAATTTCAAGACAAAAATTCTAGTTTATAAAATACGTAGTATGAAGCTTTCGGGCTCCTGTGCGGCCGCCCCTCATCAACATAATTTAAAACTACGTAGGTTCCCATTTAAAGCACAAATAATTTTCATGCAATCAATCAAATTAGTATATTGATTTTTAATTTTTGATTGTGTGTTTGAAGTCACATTATTTGACTTCACGTCACGGTAGTATATGTCATCTGATGTCATCTGACTTCACGTCAAGTCACGTCACTTATCTTGTCTTTTCTTGTCTTTATTCCTTCGATTTTTGTCAAAAAAAAGTTGTAATAACCTGTAATTGCCGTTATTTTTCAGCTTATTACAGTAGAATCAATAATTTCTAACAATTCTAAGTTGAAATAATATTTAAGATATATTTTAAGTAATCTATTAAAAAAAAAACAAAAAAAAAACAACCTTACCTAAATATAATAAGTCGTTATTAAATTGAATATACCATATTTATCGGCGTACAACACGCACTTTTTTCTTGAAATTTAGGACTGAAATGCTATCTGCGTGTTATTTGCGTATATTACTTTTATTTTAAATTTTCTTTTACTCAAACTTCCTTCTTAAAATTAGGGTGCGTTTTATACGCCAATAAATACGGTAATTAGTATTTCATAAATAACAATGCCATTCAAATAAAATTTACAATAGTTAATTAAAATGCATTTGTATATACAATATATTAATTATAATAATACAGTAATGATATTTTAATTGAAATAAAAATAATAATAAATAATCCTTTCTTCTAATTCTTAATTATACTATAAGAAATTTCTACCGTAATAAAATTCAGTGATTAATGAACGATTACAGTTAATCTTATACTAATCTATACAGTTGAAGAGTTTGTATGTTTGAACGCGCTAATCTCAGGAACTACCAGTCCTGAAAAATTCTTTTGCGTTAGATAGCCCATTTATTGAGAAAGGTTATAGACTATATAACATCACCCTACGACCAATAGGAGCGGAGCAGTAAACATAAACGTCAACCAACGGGTGCAGCGGCGGAGACGCACGGCTTGGCTGCACGACGAGAACTGAACATTACCGAGAAGGGCCGAATTTAATGCGGGTGAAACCGCGAGGCACAGCTCGTGTTTTATAGAATATATTCAATTTAATAGTGAATTTTATAAAAATAACTCTTTCTAATTTCTAAATATTATTTTTTTTAAATTTACATATAAATGAAATTATTAAAATCTAAGTAGTCTGAACTTATGATACAGTAACAACATTTCTTATAATTTTTATTTACTTTTTTTTAACATGACAGCAATTTTGTTGGTTTTAATTATTTATTGCCAAGAAATGTTCCTCACGGCTCAATAATCTTCTCTCCTCTCATTTTTTTTTAATAGTATTAACGTAAAACTATTAGATCTTTCAACTAAGTACAAATAATACATAGCAAATAGGAGCTGAAAGATTACACCACAATACAACATTTCTGTTTTTATTAGCGTAAGTATTAAATAATTTGCAAAAACATAATACCGTTTAAAAACTTCCAAGAAATTCATTTGTATAACGAGATAGAAGATTTAATTACTTAAAGTTATAAATATTTCAAGGCTTGAATTAAAGTAACGCTATCGCATTCAAATTGAAAATGAAATAAATTAAGCTAATATATTAAACAAAAGAAGTAATTTCTTCAACAGAGTAATTTGAAAATCGCTTTTATTTGACTCCGATAACAACGCAGCTTAAGTCCACAAACCAGAATAGAATCGAATGCTTTTTGTCGTCCATGTTTTGTTTTGGTGACCTCCTCCTTCAGTTATCGACCGTAAGAGGGATGAAGGAGATTCCCTCCGACAACGTCTTCCTCCACGAAATTCCGTCTGTCCATGTCACAGCACGTAGGCAGGGGCTTTGACAGTGGAGGGGTTCTTAGTATTGACCCTCTCTTTCGCATCCTTAATCTTGGAACGCAATTCCCCCCCCGTCATAGCTTTTACCGATGGCCAAAGGTTTGTCTGATCCGCGTGGGTTATGATCCTCCAATAACACTAAGTCCCAGTTGGGTTTCAAAGTGAAGATCAAATCTGCAGAGTGGGGAACGAAAAGACTCGCCTTTTGTTTTCTGTGCTAGACTAGCTAGACCCTGTTACACCAGCTTATAGACTTTAATATTTTAACAGAATATTGAAGAATCATTCCTTTTGCATGAGAATTACACTATATAATTAATCTTCTTCTTTCAATAGTTCGTTATTTTCATCTCGTTAAAATCATACAAACACTATCCTGCGACCAGTCAATAACTAAAAAAAACAAAAAACAAAAAAAACATGAGAATTTAAGGTTTTAGTCAATTCACAAATAAATTTAAGAAATATAACATATTATAATTAGAAACAAAATAAAAATCATACATACATACTCCGGAGCTTTCGAGCTGACTTTGCGGAGCTCATTTTCAACAATCCATTTCAACATTGTTGAAAATGAGCTCCGCAAAGGCAGCTCGAAAGCTCTAGGGTACATATGTATAGTTTTTATTTTTTTAATTATTTTATTATGTTATATTTTTTAAATTTATTTGTATGTTGACTGAAACGTATTTCTTCACTATGAATTACTGAGCACACGTAAAAACTTTTCCTTCACAATTTCAGGTTTATCTAACAAAAAAATTTACTGAAATTCACAGTAGACAAATTTTATTTTTAAAAAAATATCAGATTAAATTTTGTTAAGAGATTTTGTCTGTGAAGCACGAAGTTGTAAGAACTTACAGCTTCCAAATTTGCTTGCCATTCCCGGATGCAGAGGTGGCGTCCTTAACATTGTCACTCACTCTGAGTCTATCATCAAGGGTAAGCCTGGCTGATGACGTCCGAGAGAACTGCCTGATAATAGCTCAGCGTGCGAGAACCTACATTTTTAGCCTATGCATTTTTTAATTTATTTCTTAGGTTAAAAACAATAACATTTAATAACGATTTATTATAGATGTCATTGATTGAAGTTAGATGGCCCCAACTGATAAAGAAATAATGAAATGCAAAAATTATCTCAGAAAGATTGATATTAATCAATAGGTATCCGTTAAAAAGACAGAAAAATTTCAGGTCTTCCACTCACTGAATTATTGGCCAAATATGTAATTCGAAATTAAAAATTAATTTAGGATTTGTTTAACCATTTTATTAGAAAATTTAATTGAATGATAAGATATACCAGATCCAATACTGTCTTCATTATCCCTAATTGCCAACCCTTAGAAATCGTTTATTGAACGTAATTTAAAGATGCGTGGGATAAAATAGATACAAATCTTAAAATCTGGAGTTTCAAAAATACAAATTCAAAATTACTTATGTAATTTATCGTCAATTTAAAACGTACAAAGGTATGTTTCAGCCTATCAGTAGCTATTTTCAACTGTGTTGTTGGAGAGGAACGGGAGGTTTAAATAATGTCTAATGATTGGATAATTCGCTGTTAAATTGTGGGGGAATTGGCAATGTGTCAATAACACAGTTGAAAATAGCCTGCGGGTAGTTGAAACGTTCTGGCCTGTATATATTTTAAACTGAAGATAAATTACACAAGTAGTTTTGAATTTGTACTATTTTTATTGGGATTACCCCACATTTTAAAACTTTAACAACGTAATTTAAGGTTTTCATAAATTAAATAAAACATCCTTTTCGCCATTGCACCCCAAAAAGAAACAACATAAAAATAATTCACTCTCTGGATTGAAACATTAAATTTCTGATCAAAGCCTCATTTGATCTGGAAGGAGCTCAATAAATATCAATAAGACTTATTTAAAATTATTACTGAATTCTTAAATTGATCTCCATTTATTGCATTGTGAAATAATATAAAAAAAGACTTTTTGATTGCTTGTTTGTCTGTATATCTGTCCATTCTTCAATGGCGATGGCAAACGTATGTAATAAATCTTTGGGACCTTTAATGAGTCTTTTTCCCGATATAACAAAAAAAAAACTATCCTAGAAAAGGCAACTTCGATTGGTTATGTTAGTGCTTTCCAAACTGAAGTCCGCGCAGTCTGCGCAATGTAAGCACAAACGAAACTGAAGATCGGCCGAAAAAAAAAAATTAGAAAACAAAACGAAAACGAAGAAAAATTCTTTATTTAGTAAACATTCGTAAAAAATACGAAAAGTGCAAAAATCTATCAAAGCTAAGACATACATATGTAGGCCGGCGTGTACCAATGCTCTGTGAAAGTGGTTAGCAATCGAAGTTCTAGATGTCTTCAAATAAAAGTTGATGTGCACCAAGCACAATTAGACAATACTTCACTGATGAGTATTGATAACGTATCGGATTTCTAAAAACAGCTGCGGCTGATTAACAACTTATAACGTCATTTCCGGATTACATTCGCACGCGCAAGTTTTTTTGAAAATGGCAGCTTCCAAGGAGAAAAAAAAACCGCATGGGCCGAATTTTTTCATGAAGACAAGACTCGTCAAATGAATTAGCCCTACTTAACATTATTTTCGAAACCTTTGGGTAGAGTAAATTCATCGTCAAAATTTCAGGAATCGGAGTCGATGTCAGCGAGCTTGATTAAGGGTGAACGAACTTATGTGGGTTTCGTGATGGTGGACGATCCGCGCTGGTCAGGTTTTCCCGGGATTCTCCCGTTTCCCTGCGCTTCTCCCACCATACTTTCTCACTCTTTCTCTCCATCTGTTCTTATTTCCGTGGGATAATAGAATAGACCTCAGGTCGCAGTGCTTGACTTCTCTGCCACCCACATTCACTACATAACATAAATAGAACATAACATAACATAACATAGCATAACATAACAAGGGTGAACAAAGCGGGAGCTGACAGTAGCTTTCTAATTGAGGACTGATTTAACAGAAGAAAATTGGGCTGTCAAATTTTGATCATTCAATAGCAATTTAACGACAGACGATGGTGGTGTTTAGAAAGGGGAGATTTGAAGATTTGGCCTTGAATTTGGCACAAATTGCTCTTAGTTTCATTTTGTACAAATAAATAATATGTTCAAGTTTTAAGAAAGAGGCTTGAGGCAAGAGAGGACGCATGAGATGAGTGCGTAGGCGTTCTTAAATTTGAATGAATATTTTATGATACTTACAGAAATTAAAATCTTTAAGCTTTATAGCATGAGAATGGTGGTATATTAGAATTTAATGATGCGAGAACAGTGTTTTAAGAAATCAGTTGGTATAATATATGTGTTTAAACATATATATACATATATATATATATAATAATATAGTATATATATATATATATATATTTATCAAGATGAAAAACTAATGAATCCTGATGGCTAGGACGCTGTAATAACGGGTGCTTTAAAAACAGACTATAAATCTACACAGAAGTTGAACTATAATCAACATGAAGCTAACTTTGAGAGCGAAGTAGTAGCTATTACTAAAGGACAAGTAGTTTTATGCTGTATTGGTAACATATGCGATCTAATATAACTCAATTCGATTTAAAATTACAGTGATTTATTCTAGTTCTATTTGTTCTACGATGCATGTAAGTTTTTGAAAGTTATTGCATCTCTTGGGATTCAAAAAGCAATCCGCAAACATGTTATATTTTTCCTTCTTAACCGGAACTCATGATAAGCAGCCGCAGTTCATGGATGATTCATTAACTCCTTTCCGGGTCACAGTTAGCATCGGAGGAATTCCCTAAGGATCTGGCGTAGAATTGAAAGGGTTTCCCACAGGTCTGTGTTGACTCAGAGTCCGAAGCATGTTGTCGTAGTGTTGAAGCAGCAAACATCACCCTCTTATCTCCACACGCCCAACAACCACGAAGGTATTAGTGGAAATTAAGATGAGGATGTTGGCAAACAACCACTCGATGCTAAGCAAAGCCTTATACCATCATGGGAAAACTCATCACGAAAATTTTCCTGTCAATTTACCTTCAAGTGAGCTAAACGAAATGTAGAGGATTGTTGCTTGCGTGCAATTAGGATAATTTAAGGCAAGAATCTGTTTAGTTAATGAGAGTACAGTGTGTTTCAGAAAACGTATGTCCACTTCAGAGACTGATAAAATTTTAGCAGAGATGCTCTCAACAACAACTCAAAACAGATACCAGATGGAAAAGCAGAAATATGACATTGGTGTAGTAGCGCCAGGTTTCAGTAAGGCAAGGATAGGAAAAAAGGATTAGCTTAAAATCATATGACTATTTAAATAATATACAGTCGAATCCCGCTTTTACATTTTTCAAGGTATTCAGAAGAAAAGGTGTAATTGAGAGAAAGTGTAAATTATAGGAAATGGTTTCCGCATACCAAGAACATTAAGGATACAATATTCAATACATATAATGCTTGGAACTTTTATAACACACAGGACTATATTAAATATTACAATTATTAAATATTTAATTTAGAAAAGGAAAATACACATTATTTTAATCACTTTAAAATCTCAAAATATAAGGCCTACATATACATTCCAAACAAAACAAGACGAGGTAACAAGAATGAAGCCGAAACCGAACGAAGAGATCGAGTGTCGGGACAATCGATATATCAAAGTTGCGATGAATTGCAAAAGCAGTGTAAAAGTAAGTTGGAGGGAAAGGACTATATTTGGCCGGAAAAGATTCGCGTAAATACGTATTTTGTCTTGATGCTATTGAATTTGCATCAATTAACCAAATTTATTGCGAAATTTACGTTGGTAGTCACCTTTTTTATTCAATTTTTCGCATGGATGCCTTTTTTTTTGTTACTCTGTTTGGCGGAAGCAACTGGTATTTTGCCGGTATTTTGTTATTACGACAGCGTATGTACAGGGGGAAAAATATATTATAATAGGAAAACTGAAGGGACCGAGAAAACAATATTGTAAATGACGGTAAAAGGTTATTCGCTGGAATGTAAAAGCGAGATTCGACTATATCCCTAAACAGTATTAACAATATTACATATTTGAATTTTTACCAGTCTATTGTATGAAATAACAAAGCTAAAAATAAGGTTTTAAAACAAATAGAGACATTAATTTACTATATTTCACTAAGTTTTGTAAGTTGTAATATTGTTATTGTTAAGTTATGTTTTATTTATTAAAGAAAAAGTATGATTGTTTTTTTTAATTGTATACCTAATATTTTTTTTACATCAAACCTTTCCAGTTCAAAACCCTTATCAAAAAGTAGGAAAAATCGGGGATGGGAAGCAAAGCATTATTTAGTAATGCCGTAACAAGGACAGTTACTATTTATGTATAATGTTCGGTAACGATATTACTTTAGTAATAAGTAAAAACTGTAACTAGATCTCCCTTAAGTTTTTGCGTTATTTTTTGTTTTCTTTATTGCATCTCGCTAGAGGCTACTTGATTGGTTGGGATTACTCTGAAAATAGCTGCTTCTAGAATAATCGTATATTGCCTCTGTGAGGACAATCGAATCGCGTAGTTAATATTTTGTGAAAGTAATGCTATTTATTACATAACAAATATTGTTACATAATACAATCCATTTCCCCTTCTGCAAATATATCATGAATGAACTATATAGTCTATCTTTCCGCCTTTTTAATGTCCTAATGTTTTCTAATCTTACAAGATGTTTCTCTTTTGATTCTAACTTTTTTCTGTTTAAATTTTTATTTTTCCATAGTTTCAGTAAAAAAATTCGAAACTCCTGTCACATGGGCCACGATTAGGTCATCACCACATTACACCAACTTTATTTCCAGGTTTCACAATGTCTTTGACATCTTCCTGTACCCATTTTATGCCTGTATCATCCTTCTCCATTCCTCTCTATTTTCCCAAGCCCCATCCTCTAATCTTCTTTCTTTCATTACTTCATTTATTCCTTGCATCCATGTCAGTTTTGGTCTTCCTCTCTTTCTTTTTCCTGTTGGTATCCATTCATGTATCTTCTTCTTTCATCCTCTTCATATGACCAAACCATCTTAATTGTGTACTTTTTATAGACTCCACAAGGGATCCCTGCACTTTCATTTTTTCTTTTATGACTGTATTTCTAATTTTGTCCCTCCTTGAAATTCTTGCCGATCTCCGCCAGAAATCCATTACTGTTGATTGTAATTTTGCCTTCGTTCCTGATTTTAAGTGCCATGTCTCTGAACCATATGTTATTGTGCTTTTAACAATTGTATTATATATATATAATACAATATATATATCTATGTATATATTATATTAAATAGTATATATATATTTATCAAATACAAGGTATGAGCTTAGTGTTGACTTCTTTTCGTAGATTTGATTTCTTAAAAATATACCTTCTCACTTAAATATATATCTTCCGTAATCAGTATTAAGTCAACAATAATTAAATCTGTAAAGCAAAAATTTTACATTTTCGTTTTATAACTGCCAATTTCTGTATAATATAACTGTTTTCGCAAAGTTGGACTATAGGTAAATAATCAAGAAGAATATAAGAAAAAGAGAAATACTTTTAAGAACTTTTCTTACTTAGTATTCTAAAGTTCGTCGTCAACTGTAATTTTTCTCGTTAGTAGACGTATCGGCTTCTACACGATATTTCAATTGAAGGAATTGAAATAATTTCCTCTAACTATATAAATTTTGTAAAAAGGCTTTAATGCTTGTCTTTTTAAGTTCCCAATTTAGACAATTTTAGACGTAGAAAAGTCACTTATAATTATCTTAATTGCAAGGTCCGATTTTATTTCAACTAATTAAGATTAGGCCAGTTCCGTCGTAACCCTATGGTCAAAGCGGCGGCCTTCTATGAGACACATATACAAGAACATGGGTTCGAATCCCGGCATGGATGTTTATTTCCTTTCCCATGTTTGTCAGCCTCTTCTTCACATTCTCTTTGGGTCTGAACTCTTTCCGTAATGGTTTCACGAGAACGTCTTGGAAAATGACCTGAAATCTGTTCCAGTAAGGGCCCAGTAGCCGAGTGGTAAGGGCCCTTATCTGGCAATTGGAGGCGCAGGATTCGATTCCCGGGGTCGGGGATTTCAGTCTCCTCTGTTAAAAATCTATTTAGCCCTCTGTTAAATGGGTATCTGGTTTCTTTCCCGAGGGTTAAAGATGGGAGGCATTGGGCTGACCATCTGAGATCAACTTAATGTCCAGTTGGTCACGAAACGCCGAGATCCTTACTTCCCGCGACCCAAGGGCCACATAGACCTGTAATGGGATACTTTAACTTAATCTATTCCATTATCTGGAAGTAGATATAAACTGTATCGTCCAAGAAACCTGCATCGTCTTGGTTTTCTCAAGAAACTTGGGAGATTAAGCAGTTTCCCCTTAGTTATTGCAAAAGCCTTCATCCAACAATAGACTGACAAAAAAAAATCTGTTAAAAAAATTAAGATTAAATTATTAAATCTAAATTCCATTATTAAATTTTCAGTTTTTTAGGAGAAATAGTTGCAAGTTATCTGATCTTGTTATGCGATCGTATTAATTAGCAAATAATTACGACAAATCGTTTAGTTAATAACCATTCTGTGTGATTTATGCACTTTGTTCTGTTTTAACATTTTGTGATTCACATTTTATATTTTAATTTCGTTTAATATCGCTAAAATAACATATTCCAGAACAATCTAAACCAGCTGAGTTTCTGCTTCAACAAGGGCAAAAAAGGACATTATTTTTCAGCATTCTGCCATCAAATTTGAAACTGAGTAAACTTCAGTGAAACTGAGAAACACCAAGTTTCATGAATATCGAGCGAGTTACATAAGATGAATTTCGTAAGAAAACGCATAAAAAAGATTATGTTGTTTCATATCTGTTAAAACCATTGAGAAACATGTTCTATCTGGGGAATAAAGGAGAAAGGGCAAACTCTATGGGAATTAGAGATGAGATAAGTGATAAGATGTAATTACTCTAGAGGTACATAACTCCTGTATAGAGATAAGATATATAACTCTAGAAAGATCTCCTTACATAGAATATATATTATTACTACGACTCGTCGCAATTATTAGTCCGATCGGAGTTATATACGTCTAGATAAGACTTATTTCGTTGACATCTTACTTCCCGGATGTATTAATTAATTATCATTTAATAATTATTTTCATCAACAGTAAATATTATTAATATTTTCATTTATTACATGCAAATAATTATTATTTGCTTGAAATAAATGATAATATTAATTATTAACAGCGTGATTCATTGATGGTAGTGAATGTGGGTGAGAGGGAGGCCAACCACATTCACCACAATCAATCACTCAAACCTTATATCTAGACTTATATAACTCCGAATGGACTAATAATTGAGACAAGTCGTAATGATAAAAAGTGTTCTATTGATGAAGATATTTCCTTATGTATATATCTTATCGCTATACAGGGGTGGAGCAGATCTGCGCATTCTCCTTTCTTAAAGTAAGATTCATTCATTCCTAACAGCTGATATTTTCATTATAACTTGAATAGCGTTCCTCCCAGCTTTTCTTTGAATCTCAGGCTAACGTCTCAGGGCAATATTCCGGTAATTTAGGCGAAAATTCCTCTTGAGAAGATCAAAGCAGCTGAGTTTTGTATCATCGAACAATGAGACAAAGTGTTCGTCTTCTCTTGTGATGAATTGGGTTTATTGAAAGCTGCCACATTCTTGCGTTTGGTTGCTGCGATAAGGTTCAGCAGATTCCAATAATTCCCAGCACTTATTACACAGCAATGCTTTGTTTTCTCCCTTTCTTCTGAAAGAATGAGAAGATTACTGCTGTAACTTATTATTACAACTAATAACTTACAGATAATACAAAGGAGCCATATCATTGACCGTTATAGAAAGCCTTTAACTGCTGAGACAAACATTATTTACTACGATTAATTTGTAATCAAAATCCAAAACCGGATTATTGAGAATTAGAGGAGATTAAATGACTTTGGCTAGTTTGACTTCAACAATTTCTGAGTTTCTTAAAATAGTTTTGTGGTTAATGATTAAAGTCCCAAAACTGTAATAGCTTTTTAACCTGCTTTCATATTACATTTGCTACTCATCAAATGAATCAGTGTCTGCTTATATATATACACAGAAGCTCGGTTATAATGCGATCTTTCGGATCCAAGATCTCGAAGATCGCGAAATAACCGCGATATAACCGAACTTTTATTACTTCGCGACGTCAAATGTCGTATATCGCACCCTATTATCACCCACACGATTCCAAATCGATTTAAAATGGTCATTTCGTGATTACCTACATCATTCAGAGGTATGTGAGAGAATTTTATATTTATAAGTACATAAATCATTACCTTTCAACACTTTGATGGGTGATATTAGCCAAAATCGATTTGGGGCCGCCATCTTGGCATCTTGTACAAACGACGATGTCACATGGATCGAAACTAGGTATTCATACGCCTATTAGATTACATTGGCCTCTTTACTGGTAGTCATTGGCAGAAAAATAGATCTCGATATTCATTTTGGTTAAACAAAAAAGTCCGCATTCCGGTATTTTTTTAAAAATGTATTGTATTTTAAGCATTTTCGTGACATTATGGTGGGTATAGAGTCTCAATTACTGTAAATAATAAGGAAACAAGCATATTAATTTACACCTTTGATTTGATTTTAGGCGAAAAAACGGTAAATTTTGCAATTTTGCAATTATACACCTTTTCCAAAATAGAAGGGGTCCAAGACCAAATCGCGTTAAATCCGAATTCGCGATATAAACAACATCGTTATAACCGAGCTTCAGTGTACTTGTAACTACTCCTAACAAGGACGAAACAGCTGTCCCAGATTTCCCTCAATGATAAACTCAAGGCGTGAAAGCTAACCTATGTTCAAGTTTTTTATTCCCATCTTTACTATTAAACACAAAACAAAGCGATCCGGTACAATTTGCATCAGTCAAATGCTTGCGTTGTTAAAGGTGAACTATTACTGATTGGCGAACAAAAATCATTTATATAAGCCATTGTAATTTAAAGGTAAAGTACCATTGGCATACACGCCGCTTGTAAGAGAGTTGTTGCTGCTCAAGTATTCAAAGTGAAAGCGATGCCAGCGTTAAATTCATTTAGTAAGATGAGACTCCAATTTTCCACCAATCGGCGACTCTGAAAAGTGACCAGTGCCGCTTTGAATCGGAAGTGGCCACATTGGGTCGAGGATATCAGTATAGATAGATCCCAATTTCATCCAATTACCAATGTTTTCCTGAACCGGTGAATGGCCACCTGAAATCGGAAGTGACCAGGATGTCGGGTTTTTCCAAACTTCCAAGCCATGGGGAGTCCAACTAGATGTGACTCATGGGCTCAGATTCCCGATTTTGCCTGTTAGTATTTGGCATACACTCGAATGTACTTGTAGACGTGAGACCCCTAATAAGTCGCTAAAAATGTATGTAAAATTTCAATATATATGTATTATGTACACTTTAAATTAATCAGATGAAAAAAAGCATAATTTCTATTTCAGATTCAAATTACTTCAAGGGAGTTTTTGGACGAGTAGTTGATAAAAATTTGACTATTTGTATATTAAAAAAAAATTCAAATCCACAATGGCTTTTTCCGCAACTTGTGTATAGCTTATGGGTGAGTTTGGCTTAAATATTTTTCTGTTTGAAGTAGCGCAGGAGAATAATAGTGAGATTCCCATTCGTAGGGGAATTGTATCCTTCCAAATTCACCAAGAGATTCCTTTGTATTCAATGTGCAGCTGCAGAAACCGACTCGCCACGACTATTATTTCGAACTGACGACGAAAAAAAGAAATAGGAGACGGAGAAAGACGATGGGAAAGGAAAAAGAAATAAGACACGCACGATACGGCAACGCATAGCAACCGTTGTTAGCGGTATTAATTTTTTTTTATTTTTTCAACGTGAATATGTTGTCTTCAAATTTAGTTTCTCGTTCAATATCCAAACGAAATATTTTAAAATATTCCACAGTGAGACTCCCATTTGATAACAGATAAAGATAAAATGAACAGTCCCAAAGAAGTGAAAGCCTATTTTCAGTAAAATGTTATTACTTGAAATTGCTTAAACCGCGCTCAAATTAGTTTAATAAAAGCTAAAAGTGTTAATATCATTAAGATAATGAAATATTAATAGAATTAAGATAGAAATCTATTTGTAGATTCGTAAGCTCTACAACTTTTCCTATCTCCTCATTTACTATGATACTTTTCAGGCTCTTATTGTCCCGCTTCTTCAAGCAAAATACATTTCCAATTAATAATTTTAAACATAACAATTACTTATATTGAAATATACATTTTTTCCTCATTGTTATTACAACAATAATATAATACTAGTTGACCCGTGCGAATAATTCGCAACAAAAGACCACCTTTGAAAAATAAATTGTTTCAATACACTGTCAATAGATGGCGCCTTCTCCATTTTTATAAAAAGGTGTTTAAAATACAGTTTTTTTTAACGAAAACATTAATTTTCAACACTTTGTTTATTTTTCGTCATTCGCGGTGAACCTAATCTTCAAAATGATGTCTCAATCATTGATTTTTGATGAAGTATTAAGGGAGATATGGCATACCGACCCAAAAACACCTTTAAGAAATAATATATGAGGATAATGTTTTTGTAATACAATAATAAATATCGTAGCAATGAGTAGATGTTTTATGTAATAAGAGAATCTAAGAGGAAAATTATGTAACTTAAGTATATATGTAGAATTCCTCACAGAAGTATGGATTTACCAGAATTCATATGCTTGTTTATAGAAATTTTTATCTTCTTCTCGTACCAATTTCTCGACATCAACTCACTTGGAAAAGATTTCAATACAAAAGTTAAATTAAATCAAATCCTTACATATGCATACTAAATTTCAAGAAGATGTATCCAGCAGTTCAGAAGCCATTCATGGGACACACACAGATTAAGTGATCTAATACTACACATTTTATTTGTTAAATAGGAGAAGCATATTAGACACAAGCCGAGTTATTAGAGTTCAAACCGAGAAAAATGAATAGGAACTATAATTTAAAGCTACAGGCATATTTAGCATCTTGGACTAAAAAATGAAACTATTTTTTAAGTTATTCAAGATAGTTCTATTGGTCTAGGTAAATGACAATATCCTGAGGCTGAACTTTTCTCCGTAGATACTTAAAAAGGATGATAGTCGTCATCAAGATTATCAGTTCTTGCTAGTTATTAGTTCTTGTGTTATACTGCTACATACGTACTGTTGGTGATATTCCCAATGTCACATCGGCTGCCCGATGCTTCCCCGCAAGCAACAAACTCTCTGCTCTTAGACTGGTTCATTGCAACCTTGCAGGCTCGAAGCCGTGATCCAAGCGAATGGTACTGGTCGAAATACTAGGCCTAAGCATTGAAGCTTTTCTTTATGCTTCTTTTAATGCTTTTTGATTTTTTTTCCCACTTTTTTAATGCTTTTGCTTGTTTTTTTTTATCTTTTTTGTTTTCCACCTGCAAGGTTGCAATGAACCAGTCTAGGAGCGGAGAGCTTGTTGCACGCGGGGAAGCATTGGGCAGCTAATGTGACATTGGAAATGCCACCCACAGTACATGGTGTATACCAGTATAAGCTCTTAATCTGCAAGTAACCGAGTTCAGAGCATTTACTGTTTAAATTAATAAATCTCTGATACTGTAATGGCAGGGAATATGAAAATTATGTCAATGCGGTGTACTGAAAAAGTAGAGAATGGTTCAAGAAGACTTACTTGAGCCATTACTTCAAGAGACCATTACTTCAAGAGACTACTTCAAACAAGAGAAATACTTCAAGAAGAACATTTTGGAAAATAACTGACCACTTTCCATAGAAATGCAAAGGGGAGATTTTTTATATTTCTTTACAATATCTCTCCTAGGAAGTGTTAAATAAATCTTTTAATTTCGCTAGGAGCTCTGATCCCACATACTCCAATGGAAACTGACGACCATTATTAAGATACACTCCGGCATCCTAACATTGGGAAACGGAATTTAGGTACACTGAACGACGACAGTAGGTTGTATGGGAACGTGACCAGAGGTCCCGTATTTTACGGGCTTAGCCGGTTTTTTTAAGATTTTGTCCCTTTGTCTTAAATTTAGTTTGGGATGCAAAACTGTCCGTACTAATGCAATTTCAAGATAACTATTTATCTGCATTTCTTAGTTTCAATTCCACCCGTTGAGAACGTGAGAAACTCTGAAAATATAAACGTATTTTCACTTTCAACATCTGCACGGAACGATTCTGCAGTGAGATATTGAATCATTCGTCAAGTGTTTCTGGACTATAAAGTTATGAACACGTTTCCAACAATGGATATTAAGCTCGCGTTTAGACTTAAATTGATTATTTACTACGCGCAAGAACGTCTATTCTTGTATCTGCGCTTGTGTGTCCATTACAATTCAACCTAAAGAAACACTTTCTTTATGTCATGATGTAATTATAAAAAATTATAATAATAATAAGGAAAGGGACTTTTTCAGTTGTAAATGTTTTATGTACTAATGAAAAAGTATATTCAAGTTTGAAAGTGTAAAAGCTGTCATTATTGCAAGACTCACTTTTAAGAAGTATCCTGTACTGCGTTTACAACATATTTAAGCAGAATACCAACCTCCTTCAAGAAAAATTAAATCTTCAACCAAATATCAGACTGGAGCAATCGACAGCAGTGAGCAGAGCCTTGAAGTTCATCTGCTTCTGAGTAAGAGTGGCAAAGAGTGAAAGAGTCTATGTCTTTCAAGTAAGTAAGTGATACAAATAATAAAGTATTGGTTGATTTCGTCCGCTGCAGTATGTATCGTATTTTTATTTTCAAAATCCGGTCACCCTATCCAGAATTTTTGTTTTGTTATGAGGAATATAGCTTCTAATTGTTGACAAGTTGATGGTAGAATTTGTGAGACGATAAGTTGATAGATGCAGTCAACCTGATGTAATCAGTAGCGTATGGAATACAGCCTGCTTTAATTGCAGGATGAGACAGCTTTGTTAACCAAGTGGTTACTACATTCAGGATACATTTACAGTCAAACTTTTTAATGCTTTTTTGAGTATATTAGAATTCTTTGAAAAAAAACCTAAAATAATAAAATGAATAAAATAAAAATAAGTCTATTTTTAATTGTTTTTTAAAAAAGCTTGAAAAAGTTTTTAAGATTATTTCAAAAGTGAATTAATAATTTATTAACCTTCATTATTGGAATGAACAAAATGTTCTTTAAATTTGTGGAAGCCCAATTTATTTGATGCCTAGAACACCCTAGAATTTCAGTCCAGATTGCAGCATTTGACTAAGTATAAAGATTACAGATATGCTCTCAGAATTTTCATGCGGAACACCGATGATATTCTCGCGGCAGACCGGTTGAATAGCATATTGTACTTAGATATAGGATTTTGTTTACGTTGAAATTGTTTTACCATCATAAATACACGAATGGGGCCTTCTTTTTTGTTTATACTGTTTAACTCATAATGACCCACAGCTTAAATTTTCCTTATCTTCATAAGTTACCATATGTACTTTGTCGTAAACCTTTGACCGTAAAATTTCAGTGCCGTCATTACGATGTATTATTATCCCATCTTGTTTGCCGTGCACCTAGAGCTAATAAACTATTAATTGGATCTGCATTAGTAATCTTCACGTCGTTGCTTATTTACGATGATGGTCGGAATTAATTCCTGTGTCATTCACCTGGGCTTCAATATCCAGATCATTAGCTTTGTAAATATCTGGGCCTTTGTAGAGATTCTTTGCCGAGACAACTGCTCTGATATGAACCCCTGCTGCATCAATACCTGCCTTCTCCTTCATTTCGTAAGCGTTCTTAACAATTCTACGCCCCGTGTCTCACTCCCTCTCTCGGTTGCCACGGACAACTGTCCTTCAAGACATTGACAACTACTTCGATCCACTCGAATCATAACAACACAGACAAAACAAAAGAGAAAAACAAAGAAATCTCATAAATCGAAATGAAATCTGCTCAGCATGAAGTTTTACCTTTCGATTTAGTTATTGTGACAAGGATTTTATTTTTGGATTTATTGAACATCAGGATAAGAACAATAAACATCGCCACTCCAAAAATATTGAGTTTCAAGTTATCAACTATAACAAATAAAATCATAATCATCAAATTATTCATAGTGACGAAATAAGTATTAGCCAACACACACATATCTTTAAAAATAACAAATATAATTAACAATTTTAAAAAAATATACCTTATATGCTCCAATAGAGGCCCCCGGCGTTTATTTGCAAAACTAGCCTCGACCCACGGCGCTTAATAGAGACCGGCTGCTATTAGAGGCCGGCCATTATTAACAAAATCCTTCAGAATGCAATATTTTTACACATAAATACCGACTAATATTACAAACAGCTACTTTATTTGAATTTCACATGCTACATAAGACTGTTAAAGATAAATGGCAATGTTTTTCTCTACCTTTCGCTGGGATTCGTCGTCCGAATCCGCAATGACGGGCGGGCACCTCACCGGAAGTTTCTTTCGCGTATTCCACAGCGCGAATCTTAAAGGCAATGTCAAATGACCGTTTCGGCGGCAATTTGTAAAGCAATGTACCGTAAGGTTTTAAGCACATCTATAAAGATACGGACGCTTACACTAGAACCGGTAGGCAAATATCAAAGACCCGGCTACTGTTAGAGACCGGCTACTTTTTGCCGTATTCCCTCTGCAGCCCGGCGCTTATTAGATACCGGCGATAATAAGAGCCTCGGCGTTTATTGGAGCATATACGGTATACGTATTCTGGAGCTTTCGAGCTGCTTATTTTTTTTACAGTATACTCTCGATATCTCGAACTTCGATATCTCGAAAACCTTGATATGTCGAAAAAATTATTTCACCCCTTGATATTACATATTCATCCAATGTTAATTTTAATTCTTATGTCACTCAGAACCTTGTTATGTCGAATATTTTTCGAAGTAAAAAAATTAATTTTTGCGGAAAAATTGCCGTTCAGTTGTGTCGAAGCAAATAGAGGTATTTTTTAAGAAATTCTAGCAATGTAAGTTCATTGTATTTTACTAATTCTTTTCAATTTAATGTAATTATTTTCGGCTACTTTTAAAAATTGAAATTATCATTGCTATATTAGACTTATTATTAACTATCATTACATATTTATACTTATTCTCATCCATCAAGACTCTAATGTTTAGAATATTATTCCGTATCTTGTGTTTTTACGTGAATTTTAATGTTTTGGTTATGACATTGTTATCTCGAAAACTTGCTATCTCGAATTTTTTGTAGCATCCCTTGGACTTCGAGATATCGAGAATATATTGTATATTGTTAACTATTTTTTGTTATTTTTAAAGTTATGTGTGTTGGCTAATACTTATTTCGTCACTACGAATTAATGAGCACACGTAAAAAATTTTCTGCTTCACTATGAAATTATTCAAGGACAACCTAAAATGTCTAATGAAGAAAAAGTCATAACTGATGAAAAGATTACAACCTTTTCAAAAGTTTTTTGGCTACAGTTCAGCGAAAATCCAAGCTCAATATGATGTTTCGCTGAAGATGGGTAACTAGAAAAATAAAGAAATTTACCATGCAGAAAAAAATATTCAAAATATAAACCAAGGGCTGCACAATGAATAAACCAAAAGGCCTTTGTGGTTTATTATCAGAGGGAATCGCGAACGGCCGTTTCGTCCTGCTTGGGACTCATCAGCCCGATCCGCCCTTCCCTGATAACAAATCTAGAAAGTGAAAGAGAACATAAGTGGAATTCTATGGGTAATAGAACAGATCTGTGTGTGATAAGCTAATCTTCCGAAAATACACTGTACAAACAGTGTTTCTATGTTTATACACAGATGTGTGTGTGTATGTGTTTCTACGTATCACACACATACATCTGTGTATGTAAAGTTGAGGTTGGGGCATTGGAGGCTCCACCGACCCACGACCATCAGGTTGAAATTGAGGTCGGGTGGTCACTTTGATGCCATCCGGATGAGTCACTTCGATGCCATCTGCCATTCACAACGGGAAAAAAAAAACCGAGCCCCATTTTTCAGACGGACCCTAGGATCCGTAAGACGTATACGTACAGAAACCGTGATCTTACAGCCCGCAGTCCTACATGTTACACCACTGACTATCGAGTCTACACACACACACACACACACACACATATAAAAAAACACACATAAACATACATATACGCTTACATACTGAGAAAAATATATATTATGCATATTTTTTTTTCAAACTCAAAAAAATGCAAAAAGTTGGTGTTTGAAAAAAAAAAAAATATAAAAAAAAATGACAATACTGATCTTAAAAACTGTAGTGTATGATAGTCAAGCAATTAATACTATCTTAAACAGATCTTACATTATGATGAAATCTCCAGATGCAATTTTTTTTAACTAAAACGTCTTTTAACAGTCTACATCAGGGGTTCTGGATCTTTTTAAAGACGCAAACCTTAATAGCTATAAGCATATTAAAACATGTCATAATTTATCTTTAGATGCTTTGATTTATAAATAGAGAAAGAAAATCAGAATCGGACAACAAATATGCCTTCGCACATTGAGTCAACATCAACGGGAATTCTGTACAGCTGTTTCATCTTTTTTAGGAATCACCAGCAGAATTTACCCTTGATGTTTGACTAACTTGCTTGGAAGCTTTATCTAAAAGCATTCTCGATCCCGGGAATGGGCCGCCGAGATAAAAAACATTCAAATAAAAAATAATCATGTGAAATCCACAGTATTAAACCCTTGTCTTTTCACTGAAAGGCTCTAAGGAATTTAATTACAAACAAGAAACATCATAAGTTGAATGAAAAGCAAATTTAACGTCCGTAATTATTCATAAATGGAGAGAGAAAATCAGAACCGGACAAGAAAGATCATCTACCGGTTACTTACGTACTACTAATTCTTCCTTCAAGTAACATCTATGGTATGTGCAACCTCAGTTGAGAAAACCTGGTCTGCACTATCTTATCTAATGTCATATAGTAGTAGGTGTAAGTAAAGGAATGAATTAAAAAAAAGTAATTTTTCTTTCCCAATTTAAAATGCAGGTACATTCGTATCTGGAAATTAGAAAGATAATTTTCATATACAAAAAAAATATCTGACAATTTTATTATTCGAAGAAATTAACAATAATTTCTCCGGAGGTTCAAGTCTTCTCCTTTCGTTCTGCTAGACATTCTCCGAAAACTGATTTCTTCGAGGAAAATACGCATGCGCATAAAAAACACAAGAGTATGTTTACAGCATCGTAGCTGTACTCAGACTGCAGCTGATAAGAGGATTTTACACTGATTGATCGAGAAGGTAGTTGCCAGAAATCTTTCTTTAGCACTATGCTTTACTAAAAGAATGAGCCACAGTTACTGATTCTATTAACAAAAAATTAAAAGAACAGAGGTAACCATTTGGTAAAGAATAGAAAAATAGATTTAAAGGCGATGTAACTGACAGAGCCGCTTCGGACATTTTAACTATAGGAAGCAGTAATTATTTTTGGTAATCTTATCAGTTTTCATAAACGATAGCGGTTCTAATTTTCTTTCTTTTTTCTTAAATGTTAATTTAAATGTTAATTCGACTTAGTTCTGTATTCCCCTTCGACCATTCCAACCAAAAGATAAAAAAAAAATAATGAAGACCGTAAAACCGTAGTAGTATGTGTATGTGTATGATAAATCATTAAAAGCATGTTAAAAACATACATAATGTACAATTAAAAATATTTACGACGAGCCCAGTTAAGATTGGTGCAGAACGAACCATAATATTATTGGTATAAGCTTTTCATTGGCTAACAAAATCCATAAAAATGAGTGGCTACACACTTTTTTCTTCGCAGGGTCTGAGGATGACGGACCATGAGGGTAGTTGAAACTGGTCACCTTTATGTTATTTTTAATTCTACATGTGTTTGTTTCTAACTTGCTTTTAAAGGTAATGAAGACCCGTAGTTCATACTGCACTCTACAGTTTACATTCCCGTTTCCTCGCTTCTATATTTCCGTTTGGCTACCCGGAAGCGGCTGCTTCACTTTGGTCTGGATGAAGCACGTACATGTGAAATGATGTGAAAATGTATTTTACGTTAATATTAAAGCGTAGCTACGCTTATTCAGTTTTACTCTGAAACAAAGAAGAAAAAAGAGTATTGTTAGCTTCGAAAACTACCGATTACCGCCATTTTCTAACCAACATTAAAGCAAATCCTGAACCCTGAACGAATATATAACAATGAGGCTGCATTATCCATTCGCTGAAAGGAATTCCAACAACGAAAGCAAATTACTGGCCACAAAAAAAAATCAAATCGATTTTAAAACTTCTAGAATTATATAAGTAAGTAATAATAAAGAAAAACTTAACTCACCGAATTTCACTCCAACACATTTTTATGAGTAAAGAGATTTTTTTTAAAACCAAAAAGAGCTTTCCGAGTCTTTAACAAGCATGGTATTACCGTAGTCGGGTGAACGAGTCTTTAATTTCGTTGAAACCTGTGCGTTTATTGATATGCGAGGCACTGTTTAGATCTGGAATGCATCCAGAATCAGATGTGCTATCATTACTCATTTGTTTTCAAAAGGCAAAGCAAAAGAACTCCAAGAATCATGTGCCATTAATTCTTTTTCATCTACACATAATATTTTGGCAGCAACGACGATTTCTCTCCAAAACTAATTTGTTGGAACCAGCGAGGGAAAAATTATTTAGTTAAAGTTGAGTTATTTTCCAGGGAATAAGTTATTATGGTACTAAAATAAATCAAGTGTGTAAATTTAGATAAAGCGAAGTAACATTCGTCACACACATTTTTTTCAATATATGAACGTATCTTTTCGAGAATAACCACAGTTAAAAAACATTAGTAGATGTTTATTTCAAGATTATTTTCATCTGTAACTAAATACTTTGTAATAACTTCATTTGTAACATATAATAGCGTCACTTGCCGTCCAGGCGGAATGGAATGGTTATACCAAATATAGGCTTTATGGTATGAAGCTGGTTTTTTGTTCCTCGAAGCACAATTCGTCATACACATTTTTTCAATATATTAACGTATCTCCTCGAGAATAATCACAGTCAAAAACGTTTAATTCAGAATTATTTTCATCTGTAACTAAATACTTTATAATAACTTCATTTGTAACATTATAATAGCGTCACTTGCCGTTCAGGCGCAGTGGAGTGGTTATATCAATATATATTTTATGAAGTTGGTTTTTTGTTCCTCGATGTATTCTAGTATGTTCTTTGAGACTTGAATTAAAATCTGATGATGGCGGAAAAAAAAAAAATTTCTATACAGCATGTCGCGTGAACAGCAACCAGGCAGAAGTTCACGCTAGAAGCGAAATCAACGAAAAAAAAAAGGAGACACCGGAGAATAAATTGAGCTCCTTTTTAATGATGTATTTTATTTTTCTCCGGGGCGCATCTAATTATTTATTTCCTAATATGTATTCTTGTTGTATTTCAATTGGAAGTCCTACTTTTCATTGTATTGGACTTTCTCTCTCTTTCTTTTTTCGAAGAAAAAAATGCTGTATTTGTAAGAGAACAGTCGTTGCAGGATTGTTCTGGATGATTTATTTATTCTACAATTCTAAATTACACTAAATGACTATAATATTCCTTTCATCGAGGGAGGTATTGATTTGAAGGCAGAAAAAAAATGGTATTCTTAACAAGGAATCTCACGAGGAAGTTCTGATTCCCAGAAGGAACTGCAGCTGACGGCAATTTTTCCGATCGAATTAAATCACGTGAAATTTAACGATTCAACCACAACATTAGAACAAAGGAATTGTACAACAGAAAGATACCGTATTTCTCTTGTATTAGCCGCGCCCTTCCATAAAACCTCACAATCATATTTTGAAGAAAATATTGAAAAGCAAAATTTAAAGTCCATAATAATTTGTGAATCAAGAAAAAAACCAAGTGAATATAATTTTGTGCTAAAGCATAGATTTAAGGGCGACCCATAATAAATAAATAAAAATATATAATAATAAAAGTTAAGGGAAAAAAACTTTAGGAAAATAAGAAAAAAAAAACCCTGCGGAGATTGAGAAAAAAAAAGATTTAAGAGAAAAAAAAAAGATTGATGTAGAGATTTGAACCGATAACCTCGAATATATGAGTCCGAAACCTCAGCCATCAAGGTATATCTCACAAGTGAAATGAGATGGTAGCATTTCTAACATTTAAGCTAATAGCGGAAATCTAATAAAAGCATTGGAAAATATCTCGAACATGGGGGGGGGGGCGTTGGTCCCTGAAAAATACCCTCTTCTGACTTCAACGGGTTTCAATTTTTTCTTTCTTGATTTAAGAAAGTATTACATGATATTACAACAAAATTACAGTCGATTTGCGAATATCACATAGAAATCGTACATAAATACGGTGATTTTCGTTTTACTAAGCTACGTATTCGTGGGAGCTTCACGTATTACTTCAAAATGAAAAGGGAGCTGCTAATGAATAGTGTAAACTTGCCATTAAAGCTTCAACTTCCTAGAATGGATAGTTTTGTTTTTATTTATACTGATTTAAAATTTTGATATTTTTTTATTTCTACGTAACGTTATCTTAATATTTTTTTTGTTATCCATGCATAGTAACAGATATTGCAAATATTACATCAAAACTATAAAACTATTTGATATCACACTTTTAAACGTATAATCAAGAAGGCCTTGAATGAACTTGAAGCCTACTTCCTTAAAAATCTTTTTTTTTTTTTTTTTTTTTTTTTAAAGTCTTAAAATCATACAACAAAAAGGCCCCTTTATTTTTTTTAATTATATCTGTTGATTGTAAGCAGATTTTTTTTCTTTTTTTGCTTATGAAAAAAATTAATTAAATCCGCATTATTTACTTACTTTGTCTAAATGTAAGACAACCTCGAGTGTTGTCTGAATGAAATCTAACAGCTCGCGCATACTTTAAGAGGATTAATAAGAGGGTCAAATATCCACTGTTTAATATGCTGATATTTAAAGCCATTGTTAACTTCTAAATCTTGTGTATGGTTTTTATTTTCTGTGTCATCTTCACATGGTAATTTCTCATGGTAATATACGAGAAAAAGGAATGGAAAAAATACAAAAGTTTGATAGTCTCTGTCCTTAACTGTGTATGCCAAGTTTCAAGAAGAATTGTACATCGGTTCAAAAGTTTTAAGGGGTTAATAAGTTCAGGGATTTGATGAGTATCAGTAATAAGAATATTAAAGCAACGTTTAACATGTGCGGGTTGAAATCCGTATAGACAATGACATATCGTTTAAAAATCATATTAAAAAATGATATATTCATGTATTAAATTCAAAAACAATAAACTACTTATCAAGAACAGTCACCGGGTTGAAACTGTTCTTGATAAGTATTTTATTGTTTTTGAATTTAATACATGAAATCAATCTTTTTTTTTTAATATGCGTGCTCATTATTTTTAAAGATATGTCATTGTCTATAACTAATAAGAATACTTTTAAAGGTAAAATAATAAATGAACAAATAAATAAATAAATAAATAAATAAATAAATAGTTAAAATATATGGTAAGTCTTTTCCAAGACTGCAAATTTTGATAGCAAACATGAACTCCAATCCAATACGCTTCCTATTCTGGTAGTATTCATACGGTTTCCATTAACCTATGTGAAAATGTGAAAATGTGTCTCCTTCAATGTGAAAATTTTTGCGGGTAGAGTGTTTGAAAACTTGTTAGATAAAAAAAATAAAAATAATTTATCGTCGTCAAGGTCTGAAATTGCACGGTCATCACAATCTTTAATTTAAATTTTACATTAATCATAGATTGTAAAAAGTATTGCCTCGGTTTCGTATTCTCGAAAAACGCCACTTCATACTGAAATTAAAAGGTAAATTCGCATTAAGTAATATCATCATGTATCTGAAATTTTTGAAACAACTGACAGAATTAGTGCATATTATCTTCTAAACGGAATTGCGAAATAACAAAATTCAGTAAATCCGAATTATCAATTAAACGTAGTTTACCTCTAAATAAAAGATAATTATCAATAGGATTGGATCCTTGTTATTTTTCCTAACTAATTCATATATACTATGATAATGATTGCAGAAAATACGTAACATGCTGTTAGCAAAAGTGCAGTGCATTTGTCATATCTTGTAATAAATGTTGATATATGAAATGTCTTAAAAGACCTTACATGTCAAAACTAAACCAGCTTCGCAAATATAAAGCTTGACCTATTCTATTCTATTCTGAATTACGCTAAGGACATAGTCTATCCCTACTTCATAGTCTATCCCTACCTCATAGTCTATCCCTACCTTATAGTCTATCCCTGCCTCTAAGTCGCAAGGGCTATTCTACTGATCGCATAATTAGCATATAACTACATTAACAAAAACTGTAAACAATTATGCTGCTTCCAGGATTTGACTCAGACATGGCAGGTAAGTCAGCATGTCACTGTGTAGACCACTCGGATACGTCTGACTGCCAAAATTATGATCTAAGTAGAAAGTATTAGAATGTTTTATCTTGCAATGAATTTTAATATATTTAATATATGGAAAATAACGACAGATGGATTTAATAATATTCGTTACGACTTTGTGAAACAGTCTACATTTTCAGATGTTTTTAGATATAAGTTGAATAAAATATCACTCAACGAAAATTTGAATTTGTACAAGAACATTTATACATAGGAACCTTTTATTTTTAAAAATATTGATTTTTATTGTTGTTTTAAATATTTAATAAACATTAGGTTTAAAATAATGTAATAAATATTTAATATGAAAATGAATGTTAAAAACTATGGACTTAAATAATTAAAATATTTTTACATTAAATGAAATTGTTAATTAGAATATTATTTAATCTTTTACAGATAATAATTGAAAAATTAAAAAAAATTATTAATATAATTTTGTTTTTTTATTATCTGATTTCTTCCAATTAATTTTGTAAATACACTGTTTTCATACATGAAGTTAATGTATATTGTAGAATAAAACTATAGATAAATAATAATAACACAAAAATTGAATGATTCTAAACAATTAATGTTTATTATTCTCTTATTTAAGAAAAGAAATTCATTTTTATTGACTGTAAGAGAACTCTTCACAAATGTCTCTACGTTGTCGTTGTGGAGATTTAGAGCAGCCTTTCAATATGGCGCCCTTCAGACATTCTATGTCACGCTAACCCTATAATATTTAGATTTTATTCAGCTGTGGGTGTTGGCGCCAAACCACAGAGCATTACTTAACCCTGTACCAATGTTAACTCTACCATGCAGGGATGATTGATTAGAGGAAACCGTGCAATATGCTTATAAATTGTAGGGAACTTGGCTCAGTGCTTGTATTCGAGTAAGGAAAGAGGCACGGAAAAAACTCGCCAATTCATACATAATATAAAAAGGGCTGATTCATTCAAAATGAGTAGAAAACAAGAATGGAGTTGTAAATAGAGGGTTTTCTTCTTTCGTTTTTGCAAATGTGAAATAAAAACTTCGTAAAGTTATTGTTTATGTAACAAATGGAAATTTGATTTTTTTTTTAATTCGTAGAATATTTTTAATTATAATAATGAAGTATTTATATGCGCACAAAAGATTAATTCAGGATACCAAAAAAGGTAGTGATAGGGATTAGTAAACCAATCACAATGGCTTCTCATACGTATAAGAAAATATAATAATGCTATCTCAAAGTTAAACCATACCATCTGAAAATTTCATTCCTCCTCAGAATTTCATTATTTCATATTTAATCTTGAATTGTTTGTTTAATTTATGTTGAATTAGTGCTTTAATTTCCTTATTATTATAAATGTGATTGTTGCGAATGCAAAAGGCGCAATTGCTGCGATTGTTGTGATTGTTGTGCTTAATGATAATTTAAGATTAATAATTTGAGATTTTAAAGATTTTTGTTCACAGACGGACAGCCAAAACGAGAATATTAGTCTTCTGATACTTAAAGATCAGAATAAGCTGGCAAGTTAGTAATTTTCTAATTTACTAATATACTCTTAGTAATGTTTTAATATGTTATATTATATTTTTTTGTAGAACTAATAACGCGACTGTGAGCTGGAGGAGCCGGTTTCAATCCTCATAGAGGGGATGGGGTTTTTCCATGCTGAAGTTTCCTCCCAACCAGTCCTAGGTTCTACCCAGCCTTCTGTAAAAGATGTACCAGAACACGCGATAAATGCCTGTAAGCTGTTCAGAATACTGTTAAATATTATCACGAGAACTGAGCGAGAAGTGACCGCAGATCGGAAATAGTAAGTTTCTCCTCTTTCCTAAGTCATAGCGGTTCCAATAAAACATCACTCATGTCTATCCTATTTTGGTCTGTAGAGTTATGACGTACGGACGGACAGAATGATTTTAGGAGCTCAGTCCCTCTTAGGTCTTAAAAAAAATATGCAAAAAAAAAAGATAGCTAAAGAACTTCTTATAGTTAGAATTACATGTACTTATCATAAGGAACCGTATTTTGAGATTGCTATTTTAAAGTAGGATTATTTAGAATGGCTTACGTAAAGTCAGCTTATAACTACGACAGGATAAGAATTAAAACAGGTCAAGTGCGAACTGGACTGAATCTATTTGCAACTAAAACCATGAAAACCGGTTTTCGCTCTGCAATTAGAGTATCCCATTTATCTACGGAATTTTTCAACTTCCTAACATAATTGTGAAGATTTCAAAGGAAATAAATACATGAATTCTTTTTTTTTTAAAAAAAGGACATTTTAGTTTGTGACAAAGTGTTCAAGAAGTTGCTAAAAGAAAATAAATAAAACAACACCATTCTGGTTTATAATGAATTTTTTTTTGGTTGGAGGATTTAAAATTTTTCTTTGGAAATCCCCTTTTTAGTGCCACCTTTTAGTATACGAAAATTAAAGGAGCAGGAGTTCTTACCTCCGTTCTGTCAGTTCGTCGGTCTGTCACAGTTTCTACAGTCCAAAATACAAATCGGATAGACGTATATGTAAAGGTGAGGAAAAATATACTGCTTCCTGTCTGGGCGAAAATGAAACATGCACTGGATCGCTAAGGTTTCGCCTATAAATTGAAACCAGATTTTTGCCTTGTTTTGCCCTTTAGCTTCTTTACTTTTAAAAGCTCATCAAATGACAAACCTAAAACAGAGACCTGCTAAAATCAACTTCTTATAAGTAGATGTAAGTAAATTCGGAGAAGAAAGACTTTATTATCTTCTAACTCACGTTCTGTCATGCACAATAACAGAATTTTGAGCACAACGTTTTTTGGTTGAAAGTTTCTTTATGAAGTAAAGTTTCTTTACGTTTCATTTGTAAATTTTATATTTGTTATTTCAAATTTCTTGTTTTAAAATTTAATATAAAGTAAAATCTGATCTCTACAACATTGAGTGACTCTAGCTGATGAGAGATAACGATCGAGAAACAGTGGTATTGGAGACTAAAGTTGAAATAAAGTTTTTAAATGAACTGTTAGCAGACATTTTTTTTTATGGGATGATATTGTACTCTTAAAGTTTTACGTAAGTCAATCAGCTCTTCTTTTAATAACCCAAACAAACGTAAGATCTGTTCCGTGGTTCAAACGTTTTAGAGAAACAAACGCTTATTCACAAACACTATCGTATTCAATTAAACATAATCTAAGATGACAAATCCAGACCTAGTACTCCTACACGGCAATATTGTAATTACAGTATTTTAAAATGCTTTATTCTGCTTGTAAAGTTTTTGGATATTCATTATCCATTCGTTTTATTCAATTAATTTGATCCTTCTTCTATTTCGTCTTTCCTTTCCTCCACAATCTCATTAGCCTAGTTCTTCAGCAAAGGAATCCAATATCTTTTCTCATCTCCCTTCAGCAAATTAATATTTAATTGAAAGAAAAGCTATCAATCTCTGATAAAACTAAAAAAAAAAAGAAAATTATTCGTATTTCAGCTCAAGGAAAAATGGAATTTTTAATAGATATTATTTCACAGAAAAATTATTTCAATTAAGAAGATGGCATTCTGTGTAAATGTAATTTACCTGGGCTAAGTTCTTTTTCTTGTGGAAAGAATAATTCATTTTCATGATTCCGTTAAATAACAAGGTAGTGACAGCGATTAGTAAACCAATCACAATGCTTCGCAACAGCTTCTGATACCTTTAAGACCATATAATTGATATTGCTTTAATTTCCTTATTATTATAAATGTGATATAATACATTTGCATTCGCAACAATTGGTTGCGAATGCAAAAGGCGCAATTGTTGCGTTTACTTTGATTGTTGTGATTGTTTTAGAGCTGTAATAAACGTGATTGTTATAATGATTGTTATAATGTGATAATTGTTATAATTATAATTGTTGTAATGTGATAATTGTTATGTGATTGTTGCGCATGCAAAAGAGGCAATTGTTGCGTTTGTTGTGATTGTTGCTAATGATAATTTAATTACTTGTCCACAGACGGATGGGCAAAGCGGGGTTATAAGGCTTCTGAAACTTGTATCAGAAGCCTAAAAAGTGAGAAAATTGCCGAATTCAAACAAAACTAAGATAAGATAAAAAAAAAATCAAGGGTTTTCGCTGACCGGAACTCCTATTTTCCCACCTCTATAAGGGCTCCAATAAGATATGACCCGTTGCTGTCGGACTTGAAGTTTCGGCTGTAGAAGAGATGTGACACTTGACATCTGTAGAGATGACATTTCGGCCATTTGCCGAGAGACTAAGAGCCCCCCTCCCCCCTTCCCTTACATTTTCATGTACAGAATCATTACAAATTTACAGACGGCGCATCAACTTTCGAATACGGGTTGGAAAGAGTTTCGTCTGTTAATATCCTAACAGTGAAATTGGGCCATTTCGTGAATTGGGCCAATTTCCGTGAACTGCATTTTTCGCTTGCCCATTTCGTGGACATGTTTTCGAACAACTCAACTCTGTCGTTACGCGAGGTACAACTGCAACGAAGTAAAAAATACGTTGGCGACTTTATTTCAATCGATAAATAATCTGCAAGAAGTTTTTCAATTTTCAGCGCTAACTATTATCGCACTGAGAGTTTTCAATTTATTTATAATCTAATCCTTTATTGTTCTTTTTAGAAATTTCCAACTGATATCACTTATAAATTTGAAATTGAATGGGAAAGGCCCCACTGAGAATCACAAAAGCCAAAAACTCTTGGGTTAGTTGCTAAAGAAAGGTGTGTGTATGTTAACGCGCGTTTAAATGTTTAATATTAGCAACAAATTACAGGTGCAGTAATTTTTATTATTAAGTAATATTATTATAACAATTGTTATAATAATAGATTATAATAACAATTAATTTTATTAATGGAGGGAAAACGCCAACCGGACGTTTGGCGTTTTCCCTCCATTTATAAATGATTACGGACGTTAAACTTGCTTTCTAATTAATTTTATTGATGTAATATTAATTTTTACTGTTGAAATTATCAGAAGTCCTCTGTTGCAGAAGTGAGTAAGTTATTATTATTATTATTATTATTATGTAAAGCTTCAAACCTTGGGTTTCCCCAGCAAAGACAACATGGCGGGTCAAGGACCAAAGCACTTATTGCCAAGTGTAAAAACACTAAAAAGTTTGGAAGAATAGTTAGGGATGTGTGGTTGTGTCCATAAATTTCCTAACTATGCGTGTTGTGTTTAAGAGTAACATAGCCTTCTGGAGTTGTGCATAAGTGTTTTTGTGAAGTCCTAGTGTGCTGAGACTGTGGTGCAGTGTGTGAGGCACCAGACCAGTGGCGGACAGGACGATGGGTACAACACGTACTCGGTCCTGCCTCCACTGCTTCTGGAGCTCGTGTGCTAGGTCTGTGTATTTACTGATCTTGTCTGCGTGAGTTTTCTGCATGTTCTTGCTGATAGGCACTGCAATATCAATGAGATAGGTCTGTTTGTTGACCTTATCAGCAAGTGTGATGTCAGGTCTGTTGTGATGTATAGTTTTGTCTGTGTGAATGGGACGGTCCCAGTACAGCTTATGTGAGGTTGACTAATACGCTTTGTGGTGTGTATTTGTAATACGGGACCGTGTTCTTAAAAAATGAGTGTTTGTGTGATAGCTGTTGATTATTATTATTATTATTATTATTATTATTATTATTATTATCATTAGGTATCCAGCATATGAATGAACAAGAAAAGATGCCAGTTCACTGCATAACCAGAAACTTACCAGATTTGCCCAATTTGCTCTGAAATAGTCAGTATCACGAATTGTGGTCCGTTCATTATATCTGTGAAGACACTTGATCACAGTTAACCAATCATTATCATTTCCTTTCTTCACTAGAGTTACTGCTTGGTCACGTCTAGAATGTCGTTGTAAGTTTACTTCCAATGTTTACATCCTATTTGTCCTCGTTCTACAATGTTTTATTTTTATTTTGTTTTTATTTATTTATTTTCGATTTTATGAAAAGTTTATTTATAGTCATCCATTTCTGTCATCGATACCGGCTGCCCTTTTTTCTTGTCCGGTGTTTCAAACAATGGGCTAGGCTTAGTGGTAAGCGAGGCTTCGGTTTCCTTAACAGTATTGAACACTAAATGAGATGAAATACTTTCTGCTTCAGCCGTTTTACGATAGAGATAGACGATTTGAAATAAAAAATAACATTCCAAATGATTCCTCTCGATTGACCCTTCAAAGTTTTGTTGGCACAAACGAACAACGCTGTGTGTTCAACAGCCGCCATTTTCAAAACGGAAGTACAGGGAATAACTAATGCTCAATCGTTCACCATATATGGAGTTATCATGTGTCTTCACATATATAATAAACCGACCATAATTGCAACACATATCATACATAAATACAATTTAGTTCAGTCGGTCTGTCCATTTATGAGGATCTGGGATTTCGGATCTTCGTAAATCTCCATCCTGTACATTTTCTGATAAAAAGAAATGCGATGAGGTACAAATTTTGAATTTTGAGCTGTCTGCATTTGATAATCTCGTGATTTCATATCCTTCTGCAGATTTTTCTGGATTGATGCTGTACGGAATTCACCTTAGCTGGAGTTCTGACAGTAGTCCCTACTTGTCTCGCATTATCCTGCATTGATTGTTGTCTCTTGGAAAACCGCTCATGCCACTCAAATACCTTACACCAACCCCGTAGGTCCTAAAGATTTCGGTTGGGGAGATATCCAAGCGGTGACTAAATTTGATGAAGAGCGGCCCTCAAACGCTGACATGGTATTTTAACGACACGAAAACAACCACAACAATGGTTTTAATGATTTTAATGAGTACTAAATCCATGTACTTAACGGTTAATCTTGCACACAGCTGAGATGGTGCTGTACATCGTGATAAAACAATAAAGTGTTTCCCGGAATTGAAAAAACAAAATAAAATCAATTTCGTAGGTAGATAACGAACCCTACACGCATTTTTAAAGTGTTTCACGTTAGCGTTTACGTAGTTTAAAAGCATTCACTTAGTTTGAAAGCTTTTACGTATTTTTCAAAGTAGTTTGAAAGCTTATTTTGAAGACGTCATTTACCAATTTCATTTGAATGGAGTAAAACGTTTTAGAATGAGTACGTGGGAAAAAAATTAAAACTTTAAATAAATATTCAGTTTCTTAAAACTTAAATAATTAAAAGAAATCTTAAATTTCAATTATTTGAAATCATCTTTTTTAATAAAACCATTAAATGTCCATTAAAATTTAATTTTATATAAAATATAGAATTTTTCATTACATTTAAATTCTTTCTAAAAATAAACATGGAATTCCTTTGAAAAATTGGAATTATAAAATTACAAATAAAAAGATTTTTTTATTTGAAAACTAATTATCGAGAGATAATAATTAGAAAATAATTAGAAAATAATTAGAAAATAATTATAATAATAAAAAAAATCTTCTTGTTTTTTTGTCCGAGACTTTAAACACTGATGTTTAATTACAAAATTGTACTTTAATGATAAGTGTTTCATTATTTAGGTTAAATTTGATGGGATGTTTTGAATCAATATTGAAGTTATAAATAGAGTTAGTTGAATTTAATAGGTCGAAAGTGAATGAGTTTGGCTGCCTGTCTCGAAATTTAGTTTAATTAATTTGAAATTAAAATGAAATATTATTGAATCATCGATATTAATTTATCAGTAATTAAAAATAAAGAAGACATAATCTAATTCAATATTCACTAATAATTATATATAGTTAATGAAATTAAAGTGATATTAAAGGATGTGATAATGAAGTGGTTTTGATAATATTTTATAAATTATAAAAATGGTTTAAAAATAGCAAAATCAAAAAAATTACTTTCATTGTATAAAAAAGCTTATACGATATACAGTTATTTTTCATTATATAGGTATATATAAAGTTAATATGTCAATGCTTATGTAATAAGTCTTAATATATCTCATATACTACATATGTCGCAGTCACATGCGGTAATTTAACACTTCATGAAGTGTCTAGACACATCGCGAAAAGCCTAATCTTACAATAGACACATGCTGTAACTCAGTCTTCAAATCAAAATTATCGTATCTGTCCAAAAATATTAGACACTTCGCGAAGCGTCAGCAACTGTCAATGCTGTATTACAACAACAGTCCAATCGACATTAGACACTCCCCGAAGTGTCAGGGTGGTGTTAGACACTTACTGTAGAAGGCAATTCATCGACCCATTTTTACACCATGTGTCTCCCAGCCCATTTTAGACACTTCCTGAAGAGTCCCAAGATGTTTGGACTGATGATGTATATACAATGAACAAATACCAATAAAATGCAATGCAAATACAATAATAGACATGACCATTGACACAAAAGAAAGTTATTTTAATTATTGTATTTTATAGGATTTTAATAAAAGAGACTAATTAAGATATTGTAAAACTGTAGTCTACGATCTAAAAAAAAAAGGAAAGTACAATGCAAATAAAATGATTTTATAAGATTTAAAAATACCAGAAAAAATACAATGCAAATACAATAATAGGACCAATAGAAATAAAAAGTAGAATAATAGAACAATATTTCCTATGTATGTTTTTTATTTATTAATTTCTCCCACCGAAATTTCCCTTACTTGTTAACATGGCATATTATTATGGCACCTGCTATTGCACTGCTTTCCCTCCTTCTTACAGATACATTTCCTTGTTGGGCATTATTTGGCGGACGGTCTGCAAGAACATTTAAAGAATCCTGTCCCTCTTAAGTTGTTCTTTACGGCCTCCCTCACTCAGAGCTCTTTAGTGTAGTCTATCTGTATTTCGTTAACTCTCCACCTCTACCATCCTTTTATAACATCACTCTGATATACTCCGTTTTTTCATTAATGATAATATACAAGAAATTTCGTCTCCAATGGAAGCTTTAGGAAAATGGAGATTTTTTTATCCTAGAGCACTTTGCGCGCGCATTTCCAGATACGGTAATTTTTGATTTGAAGATCGAATTGCAGCGTATGTCCGTTGTGGTTAGACTCTTTGTGATGTGTCTAGACACTTCATGAAGTGTTAATTACCGCATACCGACTGCGATATATTGTGATGATTTTTGTAGTTGTATTTTATTTATTCTATTTTATCTTATGAAAGCTTAAAATTTGGACTTAGATTGAACATTAAGAAAACGAAGATCATGACAACAGGAAAAATAGGAGCGCTAAAAATCGGAGATGAGGTGATAGAGAAAGTCTCACACTTTGATTTTCTGGGATCAAGATTGGATGAGGATGGAGGATGCACAGAAGATATAGGGAAAAGAATCTTGTTGGGCCGGCGAGCAATGTCGAACCTGGAGAAAATAATGAAAGACAGAGACATCTCTAAATCTACCAAGATTAGGATTGTGAAAGCAATAGTCTTTCCCAATGCGAAAGAGGGAACGAAAGAAAATCGACTCCTTTGAACTCTGGTGCTGGAGAAGACTTCTGAGAGTACCATTGACTGCAAGGAAGACTAACAAATGGGTTTTAGATCAGATTCAGCCAATCTATTCGTTGGAAGCATTGATTTTAAGGCAAAAACTATCCTATTTTGGCCACATTATGAGAGCGGATAATTCCATTGAAAAGATAATCATGCTTGGGAAGGTAGGAGGGGAAGAGAAGAAGAGGAAGACAACGAAGAAGATGGTTGGAAGATATAAAGGAAGCGACCGGGAATTCTTTGCAACAACTAAGATATACAGCAAATGATAGATCTGTGTGGAGAGCCTTAGTACATGAGGTCACCAGAAGTCGTAGACGACTTGGTGGAACCTAACAACAACAAATTTTATCTTATATATTTTTACTGTTCTGATCGATCATTATTTAATCTAATGTACATTTTAAATTTTTCCGTTAACTGTCAATTCTGTTTGTTTATTTTCTATCCGTTGGTGTGCTCCCATAATTCCCTTTAATTCAAATACTACAGTTACATTCAGTTATAAATCACATGTCTTTTAAATCCCCCAATGAATTGTTAAAGCACACCAACCAATCACGATCATTATACATAAGACTATTTAAACCCTTGATTTTGTTTTTAATAAACAGATGAGTTCAGATTCAGCTAAGACTCAATCGACCTTCCTTTACAAATCAGAATTAATTCACCACAATATCTATATCTTAGTACACACATTATTTGCTTTCTCTAAGGTACATTTTTATCGTTATTTTGTTAGTTTTTGATTATAGGGACTTCTTCATCTTTTCAGTCAGGGTTTCAGTCAGGGGTTACACGAAAAAGTAAAAAGCAAAAAATCGCTACAGCTAAGTTTTCTCTCTGAGATTACTCTAAAACAGGGGTCGGAAACCCGCGGTCCGCGGGGCGTCTTAAGATTTTCCTTTTTTTTTGGTTGTTAAAATAAGATTTTGGCCCTTTTTGGCCCAAGTGCGGCTCGCAGTAATCCCCACATAAAATATTTGGCCCTCTTACAACAAAAGGTTGCCGACCCCTGCTCTAAAATATAGAATTTACTGCATTTAGATACTATTTTTGTGACTTCCTCGATTTAACGAATAAAATCAGCAGCAGCAATTAAGGAAGTTAAAAAAAAAATTAAAAAAGTTTTATTAAGTTGGTTCTAAATTCTGTCTGTTTCAATAATAAAGAAATAATTGTGATTTATAAAATAATTAAAACAAAAAATTAAAATTTAAATAAGACATATGTCATGTCTTTGAAATTACGTTTAAACTTTGTTGGAATTAAGGGATTTTACTATGAGATGTACAACTTAAAAATTATGGATAGAATATTATCTTAACAGACGTTGAAAATGCGAAATTAATTACGGCTCTAAGTGCAATTAATAACTTTCTCGATTTAATGAACAAAATCGTTAAATCGGGGTTAACTTGTATTAAATTACTAAACGAAGTAAATTTTAAATCATTCTATAGAGAATAAAAGCCAAAAGTAATAAGCTATTTATTCATTTCTCTCTGAAATTACGTCCAATCGAACAGCGAAAGCGTGGAAGTAATTATGTAAAAGGCTCTAACTGTTGAGTAAGAAGTCATAAAATTTCCTGTAGCCGTAATGAATCATTTAGTCGTATCTGTTAACGTCCTGACGAAAATTAAATCATCAATATCACTGAAGGCTGTATTTCTGGGGATGCTCTCAATTCATCTCTCGTCCCAGCAGCGTTGATCACAACCTTATGATTTATTTTGCAAACTCGAGATGAATATCAACAGAAAGCAATTTAAAGCTGGGCTTGCGAAAAGTTAACACAACTCATCATCAGCTCCTATGCAGTCGAAACAATCAAGTATCAACTTCGGGAAACAAGTTGAAACTTCAGGGTTTGTTCAGGGAGATGGAGTCATTTCTGCTTCTAGGTCTGTTTCAGCAAAATGTGTTTTAGAAAGAGAGCAAATTTCATTGTAAACGAACTTTCTACAGATGGTGCAAACAGTGACCGAATGAGTCCCGGCCATTTACAGCAATTTCTGTATTAGCTTTTATTTATTTTTATTTTTTTTGTAGTAAATGCACTAAGCTGTTACAACTCAATGGAATTATATTGTGTGTGTGGGTTTTTTTTTAAATACATAATGTAAAGCTAAAACGTGAATAAAGAATGTAAAGAAAAAAATTCCATTTACTTTGAATAGTTTTCGAGTAGCTTATTAAAAAAAAATAACGAGTTGCGGAAATGGCATGAATAGATTTCTAGCTAAGACGCTAAGATGCAGGCGTCTAGCTATAGTCTGACAGATCAGTCTTAACGAACGAGATTTCTTGAGATTCACAGGAAGCCCGAGATCTTGACTTTAGCCTCTTTCCAAGGTTTAAAGAAATATAGTAGACTGTCTTATCAGTAGAAATGGTACACGATGAATTTATTTTTACATTAAAAGAAAACGAAGAACGCACATAGCTAAACAAAACAAAAACAAAAATTCACTGAGCTATTTTTGGTATTTGTACTGGGAATCGGAGACAGTACTGTTTCGAGGTTTGTTAACCTCTCATCAGTCCGATCCTCCCAGTATATCTAACTCAGTTTATTGTTTGACTGTTTTCGTGTTATGAAAAGTAGACTAAAATAAAACAAAAGCCTCGTGCATTTTCCCATATTTCATTTCATTTAAATTTGCCAACTGAAATTTAGACATAAATTGAAATGAAACATTCAATCATTTTTTTTCATTTTATTTTTGTGATTAGCAAAGGAAATAACTGAATTCTTTCTAAAGGTGTGAGAGGTCCTCCATTAACTAATTCCCTTCTAAAATACTCTTCTACTTGCAATATAATTTTGCATGGGCTATTTGTAAAATAGTGTGTGTCGACATTTTGCGAGAAGCCTCGGAAAGTGGATATTGTCTCGGACTATACGTTAATCTCGAGAAATCTCGTTCGTCACGACTGATCTGTCAGACTGTAGTTTCGGTGAGTGCTGAGCCATTTTATCTAAGATGTTAAGAAGAACTACATATAAATTGAAACTCATATTCCTCAGCAGCAAATATGTTGTGCTAGACTCTTGAAGCTATGCAGTCTGATGCCCTGGCATACTTAATTCAGTCTGTAGTGCAACCATTAACAATCGTCCAATGTTGAAATAAATGCAATGCTGTTATCATTTTATTTTCTGAGTTTTATTTCTATTTAAGAATTGCGCTAATCTTCTAACGATGACTGTGAAATCGGGAACTATTCAATTGAGAACCTTATTAAACATTTATATTCTTTGAACATTTCACTTTTTTTTTTCGTATAAGTTATCTATAAACTTTTGGCTGTTTAATTAATTTTAGATTTATAATATTCACTTCTCCTTTAATTTTCTATGTTTCTACAGTCTCGGAAGCCTTCGAATGTTTCAGAAAAATGAAAAAAAAAAAAAATCACGTAAAGTCACGATTGCCAAAAATGGAAAAAAAAAAAATCGTATCAAAACTTTTAGAGCACTGTAAGTATTTGATGAGAAATTGGAACATTTCTGTATAATCTAGTAGAGAAATCAACATCTTTAGGGCAACTGGAAAGTGTTTGTTAGTTGTCAAATTAAGGGTAATATTCTCAAGTTGGTTTTCTGATGTACAAGGCTTCCCTGCTGAAATTCTATTAAATATTATTTATTTTATTTATTGTTTACAATTTAAAATATTAAATAAAATAATAATATTCTATTAAATAAATTCTATTGATATTCTACTAACTTCGCAAACTTCAAAATCATTTTTTTTATCTCAAAAAGATTATTTTTTGCTTTTAAGTGAAGACCTAATAAATTGGATTTATATAAAAAAATAATACTGGAAAACTTTTGCAAAATTTTCAATGAATAAACATATAAAACAAAAAAAAAAGAAAATAACTTCAAATTGGTGGGTTAATTTTTTTGAATATCTAATATTAAATCTAAACATGGTTAAAAAGAACATGATGATAGAAATACATCATTAAAACATCAAACAAAAGTAATTTATTAATATTGTCAATTATTTTTAAATGAATAATGATTTTTGGTTCAAAAATTAATTATTTATACCCTAATGAACTGGAGTAAAAATAAAATATTACTTAAAATTTTACTTCTTAAGTAGTTTTGAATTATTGTCTTTTTTACCATCTACTATACCTAAAGAACCATATTTACCAAACAATAATAAATTGATTGGGAATTTAACATTGACAATAAATTATATTCAACTAAAATTCAGGACACACAAATCTTTTAGAATGGCCTTTTCTAAACATAAAGAAAAGCTGATAGAACAGTTTCGGTCTGTGTTGACCACGTGGCCATATTCAGATGAAGATGAGCCGAAACTGTCCTATTAGATTTTATTGATGTTTATAATAATAATAATAATAATAAAAAAAAACTTTTAAAGATATGCGTGTCCTGAATTTTTTAGTTTAACAAACAATAATAAGAAACCAATAATAATAGGAATTTTAATTGGCATACAGAAATAGATTGTTTTTGAATAATCTTGATTGCAGATAATGATGTACAAAAGCTTTTCAAAATTTTTTTATTCTGAACTTCTTGTACAACTTTAAGGATGCTACAAAATATGCAGTGGTTATCATAGCTAACCACCATAAACTAAAACTTAATTCAAAAACAGTGTTTACTTTTTAAACTCAAGTAGTAATTTATTATGTTAACTAGACAAAATCACAAATTAAGTTTAAATAGTCATTTGTTAGTCCAGAGTTAATATTTTTTTAACAAACTTGTTAAGAAAACCTTAAGAAACCGACTACTAATTAAAGTTGTAAAATAACTATTAATAGTAAATCAATTTTCAATCAATTTACCTACTAAAAATTTGAAATAAATCTAAAAATTGAAAAGTCTTGCTAATGATACAATGTGACACAAACTGACACCATTGATTTGTAGTGGATAAAAATAGATTAGTGTCAGTATAAGTAGGGATTTGTGTCAATATACAGTAAGTAGGGATTAGCGTCAGTATAAGTAGTAGGATACTGATAGAATTCAGCGCTTGTGAGATGTGTATTGCATTCACCAGTATCTAAGAGCATAATGCCACTATATTGGATTGTAATTGGACCAGCGTCTACTAAACAGAGTGTTTCTAATCCCTGATCTTCAACACCTGAAACAAAACGGCTGGTTTCTCTAAAAAGTATTAATATTAGCTCAGGCCAAACTTAATTGGATATCTGGAAAAACTGGCTACTCATACTGCATCAAGCAACCATCATGGGAATATGAATGGCTGTGAATCATATTAAAAAGAATTCCTTCTGGCGTCCTTGAAGCTCCTTCCAGTATATATACACATTACTGCCGTAATGCAGAGGTTTTGATTTGTGATGCAGTCTTGTGTTTGAGTGGAGTTTATTAACAGCCAGAATAACATGTGCACTTCAATGTCTCGATGCTTATCTGCAAGTATGTCTGCTAGACAAAGACACAGCAGTTATTGCCTACCTACTGTAAATCAAATCAGCCATTTTCCAAACTGAAATTCACTTATTTCAGCCATAAATTATTTGAAAAAATTAGTTTTAAGGCTTGAGTATTTCTGGATCTGTCCAGTAGTATTTTAAAAAATAATAATATTGAACATTTATTTATTAATAAACTGTAAAATTCACCATCCAATGACTACTTAACTATTTAGTTTCAAAGATCGTTTATTTATTAATAAACTGTAAAATTCACCATCCATTGACTACTTAACTATTTAGTTTCAAAGATTTAAAATAAAGGGAAAGGAGCTTATTATTTTTTTTCTATTTATAAGCCTCTACCCATTCTCGAATATCAATACGAATATTTACCTAATAATTCTTGTAATAATTTCAATATTTTAAGATCACATTATCAAAAATACTTTTTCATTTTTTAGGAAGCAATTCCTAGAATTTCCTTATTAAAATTCATTAACATACGTAACCTAATGGAATTCTAAGAAGATATTTATTACCAGTTCCGTCTCTCTAACTCTGTTTTGTTGATTAATGCTCTTTCTAACATGATGTAACATCATATCTTTCATAATGCTCAAACATCAAGTGCTTCTATTCAAACTTTAATACACAGAGTTTAATTAACTTTTACAATCATGCATAAATTATATATTTAGATATAAATAATACTTACCGAATATTGATTTAATCCAAGGATATGCAATACGTTGATTTCATAATTAACAAACATGTTTCATAGAGGTGATGTACATGTTCACATCTTAAAAATATTACTATTAATTAATAATATATTTAATTATGTTTAAAAAGATTATTAATTCCACTACCAGCCATTTGTTTAATTAAATATTTAAGATTTTATTAGATTAGTATTAAATAAACACACATTTTATGATTCTTAAGATTGTAATGAAAGGTAAGGGATCGTTCGTGATCTATCCTATCGCATAAAGGGATAGCTGTACTGCTTTTATTTATTCGATTTTGAAAAATTTGAATTTTATTTCATTATTGGTGGAAGGATGTTGGAATATAAATCACGAAGTAACTAAACTTTTATATTAAGATTATTTTTATTACACAATACACAACTATATAGCTAATGTGTGTTATACTATGTTTTTTTTAATTTTTTTACAAAGAAATTGGGAGGAAGCAAATATTTTCTTTTGTCACAGGATGGAAGAATTATTCTACTAGATTTCACACGAAATAATGCGATCAAGCGTCTATTCATCAATCATTACTTAGTGTTGATTTTTTCTTTTGATCAGACTTTGTGTTGTCATTCCGAAGTAAGACTTTTTACAGTATAAATTTGTACAAAATAGAAACAAATAAGATATTATGCGAGGGTGATTCAGAAAGTAATGCCTCCAAGGTGATACCTTCATTTGTGTGTGACAGATAGCACCGATACAGGTATCAGTGGAAAGCTTGCAATGTCAGCTACAAATGGTGGCATCATTTTTCAATACAGTCCCCATTAATGGCAACATACTTGTGCCAACGCGAAACACGGTTTTGCATGCCGTCGGCGAAGAATTGTGATGGCTGCTGGCGACACCACTGCCGACACCACTGCTGCTTCTACCTCCGCGTACAACTGTAGCGTTGACCCTTGAGGTGATCCGTAAGTTTGTGGAAGAGCCAAAAGGCGCAGGGCGCAAGATTCGGACTAAACTGCAAGCATACGGCGATGAATGTTGCTGGGCGCACAACCTTCCGCAGTCAGCAATTCAATGATAGCCCGTTTCATTGAAACCGCATTGTTTCAACCAAATTGTTGTCAACCGAATTGTTGAAAACCGAATTGTTTCAACCGGAGGTCACCACTGGATGTCATAGATTGCTCCATTACTCTAGAACTAGAAAAGATAGGAACGTGCAACAAGTGACATTCTATAGCTTAAACATCAGTGAATTAATGATAAAAAATTCAGATTGTTTGCAGTACTATTGGCCAAGTATTGGACTTGGAGGCATTACATTCTGAATGCCCCTCGTACAAGAGAAATTGTGCTCAGTTGTCCTTTAATGAAATAGATTTTAATTAATACAAGGCTTTACTATTTAACTGAAATTGATTTAAAACTTTTGGGTTTTATTGTGGCATTGACAGCGGAGAAGCGGAACAATATTAAAAATTTAACTGTGCTTTTTTCTTCTTCTCCGAAATGTTGATGTTGTTACTTTTATCAGCTTATAAAGTTTACAATGAACTTTGATATGAAGTTTTAAGGGCGTTGAATTGATTATTGCATTTTTACAGTATATTAACTTTACAGCGCTTTCATTCGCTTCGAGGATACAGAGCGCCGTTACAGCGTTCTCTCGGGAGCGGTATTTTCGAAAATAATTAGATTGATTGGAAAAGTGATTGAAGGAAGCTGTGCTCATCCACAGCTCTAGAACCTTCGTCGTAATTAAGATGTGTCATTTCAGGCTGAAAATATACTTTCATTTCCATATTGATGTCTCACTACGATACAACACAGTGTCCCGTTAATGTTTCAATCAACGCTGTGCGGAATAATTAAGATAAACCCCCTTCAATGTAGTGGGATATTGTAATGAAAAGATTTTATGGGGATCTTAATTAGAAAACGAAGAAGACTGCCTTTTTTTTCTCCCCGTGTACTTTTAACGTCATTCACGATTCGAACGGATCGAGGGGGAAAAAAATCATTGTTCCTGTCTTGCTACACAATTACTTTTTTTTTTCTTTTTTGGTTTAAAGAAAACCTGCTATTTAAAGAGATTCGTAATTGCAAATTGATGTATTATTTTTTTAAAGGCTTTTCTCTGTCTCAAGTAGTCCGCCTACTGTTTATGGCCTTTGTTTGTTTTTTAAGGCTATTTTCCAAGTGAAGTGAAAATCTCGTCAAATTAAGAAGACTCTGTTTCACCTAATAACTTTTATACTACGGGGTGAATCTTCTTGAAATTTGGCAGACATATTTAATAGAGATGGGCAAAGTCGTTCTTTTTACTGAACTAGTTCTTTTGAGATAGTTCTTTTTATTGAACTAGTTCAATGAACTAGTTCAAATGAACTAAGTCGTTCTTTTTACTGAACTAGTTCTTTTGAGATAGTTGTTTTTATTGAACTAGTTCAACGAACTAGTTCAAATGAACTAAGTCGTTCTTTTTACCTTAACAACCAAAAAAAAAAGGTTCCATAATTCTCTCTAATTCTCTTTCTTGTGTACATAATTAGTAAACTTACACTCACCTCCTCAACTCAAAAGAAATAAATACGATATTCATACAAAAAAAAGGTTCTCAAATACTTAATATAAAACGAAATAAACCAATTCCAATAGCCAATAGTGGAGTGGTAAAAGAACGAACTAGTTCATTTGAACTAGATCGTTCGTGAACTATAGTTCTTTTCATGAACTAGTTCATTTGAACTCGGTCGTTCATTGAACTAGTTCTTTTATACGAACTACCCATCCCTAATATTTAAGGACTATATACGATCGAACTTTTTTATCTAGCTATTCCATGATGCTTCTAGTTAAGAAATTAGCGCGAGAAAATGACTAAATTCCTACAAAAAAAATGGTAATAGGACAAGATACGGCACCTCTACAAAATTAAACTAAAAACAAAATAAACATTAAAAATAAAACGAAGAAAATTCTTGTGCTGTTCTCCTAGAGCCTCAAATAATTTTCTTTGCGCATCTTTAAGAAAGAAAAAGCGCCTAAAATGGATAAACACATTTAAAATGGTGAGACCAGGTTTACAAATGACATCCCAAAACAGCTGTTTCACTCTCAATTGGGGATTATCAATTGAGAGTAGTCACTGTAAACACCCAAGGTCTCAATACAAACGTGAAATGGTAACAGGACAAGATACGGCACCTCTACAGTGACTATTCTCAACTGATGATCACCAATTGAGCGTGAGACAGCTATTTTGGGATGTCACTTGTAGACACTGGTCTCACCCTTTTAATGTCCTTTAAAAAAACATTCGAATCTAAACATTGGATTTCAATCGGTCTTAAACAATAAAATATTAATCTTTCTGTTAATCCATTAATTTTTGCATAATTTAGATGTGATTAAAATTAATCGACTTCAGACAACTTAAATAAATAATGAGGATTAATTAATTTTTCATTTCTTTTTTTTCGGAAAATGGAAAATTTATTTGCGTTCCGTGTAGGTTTTGTTAAAAATTTTGGCTTTTCGTTTTTCGTTTTCAGTTTTAGAAAAAAAAAAAAATATACAAAAAAAATAAGAAAAGTGTTGTTGGGAAAATAGACCTCAATTTCTTTCAGCCTCTTCAATTTCTATTCTCTAAATACGGATATGTCTAAATCCTGTTGTTATTGTTATACACATAAATTATATGTGTATAATTTATACATATCCACACAAACTCCTGAATCATTAACAAAATTTTAAAATGACAACTTTAATCCAAACAAAGCTGAACTGAAGGAAACTTGATATTGTAATGTTGCATTATTTTGTAAAGACAACTTTACTAAAGTGATCTCGGTAACTGAAGGCACAGATCAACGCCATCTTGAAAACAATTTCAAGATGGCGTTTACATAGATGCTTATTTGCGCGCCTAGAAGTGGCCTGTGGCAGTAGTCATTTTTCTTCATATTTCGAAGAACGGAGGCTTTATTTCTCTTATTCTTTAGTTAAATACTAGGATTCAACCTGACTCTCTGTAAAATAGAATCAGCATTGTTTACCAGGATTTTGGGCGAGAACTACCTTTCCGCCTCAGTTCCTTGTTTCACTTTTTTTATATCTTCTGTGTCCAAGAGAGCTAAACGAATTTCTTTTCTTTACTTTTTATGTACAAAAAGGAAAATTGAATAACAAGAAGTATCCTGTAAAATGTTCAAGCCTATTACTCTTAAAATCTTGCTTTTACTTTCAATTCTTGCTTCTATTTTTTTTTTTTTTACTATGAAAATAATGCAAATAAAATGTCTCCGTTCACTTTTTCAATTGTATTATTTGGTCAAACAGTAGAGATTTATTCGTAACAGAAGATAATAAATAATACGCGTTTTTTCGTTAAATTGATGAATCCAATTAATTTTTAATCACGTCATCACTCACGCAGACATTAAGATGATTAACAAGCAGATTAATTTCCTTTTATTTAATATACCATTCTCACATATTTGTGTTTTGATTCTAATGAATTCCTGAGGGACATTTTACGATAATTTCTCGACAAGAATTTAAGTTATCTCATGACAATTCATGATTAAATCCTTTTTTTGGAAGTTATGAGTTTGATTTGATAACTGTCATTTAATTTTTAATTTATATTTACTTTATTTATTTTTTATTTTTTTTAATAAAATAAAAATACAAAAAAAAATTATGTAATATAAAAAAATACACAAAAAAAGATATAAAACGTTAAAAGAGTAAATTAAATAATTGCGTTTTTGTATTAATTTCAAAATTAATTTCAAAATTTCTCAACAGAGGCCGCTGATGACGTGGTGTTAATTTGTTTATCACCATAGAAACAGTGATCTGATTTTTGATATTTTGAGCAGTGATTTGTTTTTTGTAATTGGGTTTTCAAATTTCATATCACTGTCCGGCTATATATATATATATATATATATATATAAAACTTAAATCGTAATCTTCCTTAATGTTCATGCTAAGTTTTAAGAAGATGCGTCCATTAGTTCAAAAGTTATTAGGGGTTATCAGGGGGAGACAAACACAGACAAAATGACACACAATTTGCCGATTGGACTAGAGCTACTTTCTTATAAAAATAGGTTGACAACAATCTTAGTAGAAATCAGAAGAAGAAAAAAATGACAGCAGGAGATTTTGGAAAATTTTTCATCTTATCATAACTCCAATAAATCTAAAGGAAAGTTAAGGTTTTTTTATGGACGAGAATAAAGAGATTAAATATAGATAATTTAGACGAGCAAAACGAGTCTCTCCATTACCAACTAGATCACTTTTTGTGAACCTTTTTTTTCAAAATCTACAGTAGCTAGAAATATTCAATTTTGCATGCCCACGTAGAAATCCATGGAGAAGTGCACAATCATATTTTCATCATATTTTCAACACAAGAATTATTTGGTTAATAAGAATTATTTGTTTTTACAAAAAAACGTGAAAAAAGCCATAAGAAAAGCCGTAACAAAAGCGCCATGTGTTCTGAAACGGAAACAAAACTTTGTAATTTCGAAACATCCTACAGCGTCGTAGCATTAGTAACTTTAAAATGCCTCGTCCTATATTCGCTGGCTGTTGGCTTACTCACAAGAAATCCATGTAAAAGTGCACAATCATATTTTCTACACTTAAAATAATAAATTTTATAAGAATTATTTGTTATTAAAAACTTGCAAAAAGCCATAAGATAAGCGTCATTAGTTCTTAAACCGAAACAAAATTTTGTAATTTCTAATAATCCTACAGCGTCGTAGCATTAGTCCCTTTTAAATATCTTCAATGTATATATATTTTCACATTTATTATGCAAATTTTCGGAAGGTGATTTTAACAGTGCGTAAGTCTACTCAAAGCCTGGCTTTTTGCTTGTTATTTTCCTGTTTATTTTTTTGTTTTAGATAGTATCTGTTGATTTCTTTGGATCTCATTTTCCATAAGGAATAGATTTTCTAGTTGATGTTCTGAAACTTACTTCGCCAAACTCTTTTCGGAGATTTAAAAAAACCCGGAAAAACTTCGGAAAATAAGTAAGCGTCGACCGTAGATTCATAATCGATAGAGAGAGAGAGAGAGATTCCAACACTTTGTCCGGATAGAATTAAAGAAATTGTTGATAATCCTATCTGTCGTTAGTTTGTTTTTGGCTTCGAGGTGACTGCGTTGATAGACGTCGATATTAACTCCGGAAGACGTGCTGATGAGTCCGAACGGAGATCGAAACCACCGATAAAAATCCTCTGCGGATGATCGATTACCAGCGCCGGGGGATTTGCTCCGAGTACAGTGGAAGCCCCGTGAATTCTAATGAGTTTGGGAACCGTCCAAAAGAAAATCTTCTACTCAGGGGTGAGGGACCTGTGTCCGGACCGCGGGAATTCTCTACGCGGATTCGTCCGCAACCGGCTTCTAACTTCCGCATTTGTTTCACCGAAAAGACAGATTTGAGATTCCTGATTCATTGTAATATTCCGAAGGTGTTTGAATAAATATTGATTGCAACATTTAAATATCATGAATTAAAAGTATTCACCTAAACTCTTATAGTTGGAAGGAGATTTCGGATCAAAAGTGTCAAACTTTACAGGAATGTATGTAAACCTCAACATACTGCTAAAATTAAACTCACACAGTTCTGAAGCGATTATTACATCACTTTAGAGACAACGTACAGTGCAGCTTTCGTAATGTAACTAGATAAACCTAATTGTGAAAAGCTTTTTTTTTTTATATAAATTCGACACTGAGTTAAGAGTTTTTATCTGTGTGTAATCTACTGTGATCATTTAAATTGTATGATTTTTGGAAAATTTATTTTTGTAAAATGGCTTTTCATCTGCAAAGGATCTAGTTTTTCTTCCAGATTTATTCTTATCCAACTTATTCTAAAATTCACAGGACTTCACCTCATATGTAGAGACATCTCCAAAGTAAATAGATGTCCTTGGTTGGCAAGTATATTGAAACTAAATAATAAACAACTTTATGCTAAAGCATAAAATTACGGGCGACCCATTAAACCCCACGCGGACATTGAACGTGTGCATAATCAATTTCAAACAAAAGACAACGAAAATTTTAGTTGCCGCTACACGGAATTTCCGAAACAAAATAAGTAAAAAAATAAATAAATATTGTATTTAAGGCTAGGATTCGGATTTTCAATCTTTTGATTCTGAATCCGTCACTTTATTCACTATACTACTTCAGTTTTTCTGAAAGTAGATTAAGAATTGGTCTATTTAAAAAGAATCTCCAAAATAAAGAAAACAAAAATAAAAAAAATAAATAAAAAACAAAACAAAAAAGTAACAAGACTCAACCAAAAAACTTTAAAACTCGAGTACGTCGAAATTATTTGCACACAAGAAACGAAATTACCCCATTCCTATGGTGTATGGGCCTCTGAACACGATGGTGAAGTCCGTTTGCTGATTCGAGCTTCAGTTCGTGAGTTATTAGGGGGGAACAGACACGGACGGAAAGCACAAATGCAATAGCACCCTTCTGAGGCGTTAGCTCCCAAAGTTCGCTGGCTCCTAATGAAGTACGAGGTTCCTATCAATAATAACTTAATGCGTAGTATGAGTTTAATTATAGCCACCTTATATTTTTTTGTGTGTTATTATATTGGAGTGCGCAGCCGAAGCGCTCTGCCTGTTGTGCGAAAATATCTTCTACCAGCTCTTGTAGTTCATATTAATTCATGTTAGAGTTTCTGTTCTCTCACCTCTGAGTACCGGGATTCGATTCTCTTGTGAGTTTGGTGATGGTGGACAATCCGCGCTGGGCAAGTTTCTCGAGGTTCTCCCGTTTCCTCTGTGCTTCTCCCATCATACTTTCTCAGTCTTTCTCTCCGTCTGTCCTCATTCCCGTGAGACAGCACAATAGACCTAGAGGTCGCGGTGCTTGGCTTCCCTGCCACCCACATTCACCAGAATCAAGATCAAGAGTTTCTGTTGAAATCTAGACATTTTCATCTTTTTTATCTAACAGTAGTGGATAACCGGATAAATCGTTAGACAAAATGACGGATACATGTATTTATACTTATCTTCTCGGGAAAATTATGGAACAAAGAAAGAAGAACATAAGCATCTTTCATGTATCTTGTAAAAAATAATTACTCTTAGAAATCCTATTAATATTATAAAAACTCTTTTATTCCACAATATTTCGTCCTTCTTAGTGAAGGACTTCTTCTGGTGGCACCAGAGACAAGGAACTAATTTTCTTTCCTCTGCATTTCACAAGGATTACAAAATTAGAACTAAAAATAAAAATAAGACAAATAGAACTTGTATATGAAAATGTTTTATTTTTAGGTCTTATTTTGTAATCTTTGTGAAATGTAGAGGAAGAAGAATAGTTTCTTGTGTCTTATACCACCAGAAGAAGTCCTTCGCTGAGAAGGACGAAATATTGTGGATTAGAAGAGTACTATAATATTAATAGGATTTCACGAAGTAAAGAAGAGCATAATCTTAAGAAATTAAGAAATATTATTTTTAATGAAATTTTAGAAGTACTTCATCAATATATAATTATTATAAATATTAATTTGTTTCTCAAAATGTCCACTCCTCACCTTAATCATGATTCCAGTCCATGCACATCTTCTTCCATTCTCGGCACAAAGCTCTCTTAAGAGGGGAGATGCTTATATGGGGTTTAAAGCAATTCTTCAGCTCCAACTTCGACTGTAAGGAATAATTCAAGGTATTTAGATCTGGTGATGTGGACGGCCACTCGATGCTTGTCATGAAACTAGGAATTTTGTCTTATCAATCAAACTTGAGATGTTTTCGGTTTGTAGGCTGGAGCAGAATCCTGCTAAACTGTCCATGGACGTCCATTGAACAAAGAAAGATGTAATGGCTTCACAATTGATGCCAGAATATCGTTTAGATAAATTTTGCCGAAACTTTAATTCCTTGGTAAAGAAATGGAGTTTATATTTGCCTAATCACATGTCCCCTGTCTAAACTATCAAATAACCTGGATTGTGGACTTTTATGGCTGCTTTTCACGTTCTCGAAAACTTGTCACAAACTGGCAAGTGGCTCGAAAATTTCCCACTTGCTTAAATACAACGAGTTCTAAATTCAGACAAGTATTAGATGCAAGTCGATACATGCATCCTTGGCGCTTTTATCCATGCTGTTGATGCACACACATATTCAAATAATAAATATAATCAACATGAATTATTAATGGGGGTTTAAATTTATCTTAATTCTTCTGTCTTCATTCGCAGGCCTTTTTTGAGCATACGTTGCATGGTTTCTCTCGAGACATTCATCTGCATTTTCAAGTAAAAAGTAAAAATCAGAAATCCCAGAAGTTGCTTTACAGATTTGTAGAAAGCGAGCGAGGAAAAGATGCAAACATGCACGCGATGTGCACTTGATACGAGACATTTGCACGCGAAATTTGTACAGAGCATTATCAAGGAGAAAAAGAATCTTCCTTTATTTTGACTTATTCATTCATAAACCAAAATTTTTTGAAATAATCGTCGGAAGCGCAGTGGTGCCTCAAAAGAAGAAATCTACCTATATAAAAAGAAAAGTCCTGACTCACTGACTGACTCGTCAATGCCCAGCCCAAACCCTTGGACCTAGAAAGCTGAAATGTTGCACAGACGTTCCCTTTATGATGTAGACAAGGAATAAGGCCGGAGTTTTCGAAATTCCCACAGGATAGGGAACAAAGAGGATTTATATTTTCGCTTTAAAGTTGCCTTATCATTATATAGGTGTGTGGCACCAACTCGCAATACATCTGAGTTATCCGGAGAAGGCCACAACGGGCTGGGAACTCGTCTATTTTCCGATCTCGATATTAATTTGCTAAATAAATAAAGTTTTTTTTTTGTATGCTATGTATGCAAAGGTTCCAGAGCGAAGCGACGGTATCCGGCTGGTGAACAATAAAAAAAAAACTCACTAATGAAAAATTAGTGAAAAAATTCAAGTGCCGTCTCAGTTAATATTTTTAAAGCATAAAAAAATTCAATCTGCGCATTGAATTATTAATAAACAACGATTTAGTCATATCCATTGTTGTTTTCGAAATAACTTAAAGAAATTCCATTAACAAATACTTTTTTTTTTCTTTAAGCCAAGAAAGTAATATAAAAGAAAAGTATTCTTATTTACAATTTATAATGTTATAATTTACCTTTAAATATTCCATTTCTAAAATTTGATGAATTTAAAAAAAAAAAAAAAAAAGCCATTAAGTCATTAGAATTACAAGCACACCCAATTTCAAAAGTTTTACGAAGTGAAGTAAGATGCATTCTTTGCCATATCAAATACAATACTTAAAGAGAGTTAAACTTAATTTTAGTTTTTAATTCATTTTTGTGAAATTGTTCTCATCTTAATGCACAAACTTCTCCCTAGGATCCAAATAGAGAAATTTTCAGTTGAAAAGAGAGTACTATCCATAAATATGCAGATCAGATTTTAAGAAGATCCTTGTATTTATAGATCTTTGTATGTATAGAGATAGATGGAGATACACAGGTATACTGATTTTTACAAGCCTTACTTTCATAAATCACCTACAAAACGGGTCCTAGGGCTACTCAGCCCTTTATATAATGAGTACCTGGTTTCTTTCCCGGGAGTTAAAGGAGGGCACGCGTCGGGCTGACCACCCGACCTCAACGTAGTCCCATTGGTCTTGAAGCGCCGGAAGCCTTAGATCCCTCGACCCAAGGGCTTGCTTAGGCCTATAGTGGGATATTTTAACTTTAACTTTCATTTGAATTAATAGGGTGGGGAGATATTTTTCTCCCTCTAAATGACATGTTAAAAACACATTTTCTCCCTTAAAATACATATTAAATGAGATGATGCTTATGATCCGTATTACAAGATTAGATCCAACAAATTTCACCCAATGTCCAGGATCCAACATCATTACAACAACACGCTATTCCTAAAGCTCAGAACACCTAGGATACTTTACAAAAAGGTAACTCTTAAGAGCCGGAAGTCTCTCTTTAATTTTGAATACACATTTAAATTTCAAAGGTAATTAGACCTAAACGTACAGAACATTCTGTATGTATGAATAATTTAAGTCCGGGCTTTGGATGCAGCTTATTCCGCGTTCCATAAAGTTTCAAACTTAATGCAGAATTCTTTCATGACATAAATTTGAATATGCAATTTCATTCATAGGAATTGAGAAACTTAATGGTAGTAGTAACCGTCCAACCAGCCTTAAAGGTAGGTTAAGAAGAAATTCCCTTTAAAGAGTACAAACATATACTGAAATTACACACATTCTAAAATAATAAGAGGATGAAAAAAAAAATAATTATACTTCTGAAGCATAATCTGAACTCTTATTCTCAATTATTTATGTATTCACATAGTAGTGAACTATCGCAGGCTGTTGTAGTTTTGCTCTAACATTTGCTCTCCAATATAATCTGCTTAGATTAGAATAAAAAAAAAAGATCTAATACGGAATATTCATCAGCCAGATTTAGCCTCGATGATCAAGCTCAGAACTCGTGAAAGCCTTTAGATCCTTCTTCCGCTTTCAGAAACAGGATCCTGCAAAACCAATAGTAAGTAGAAATACCCTTGTCCGTCCGTACATCCGTGATCACTCAAAATCTAGGCTTCCCAGAAAGCCGGTATTTGGGGAAGGACTAAATGATTGTGCAAGGAAGATCTCTGTAAGGTCTGAGATATACACAGCCAATAGAAAAAAAAAACCTAGGGACAAAAAGCGTTCACTCAATACCCGTTCAGTGTGCTAAACTTCAATGATGTTTTAGGTTTCATCAGAAAGAAACCTATTGATTTTGAGTAATACTCGGACCAATACGAAATTAGCAGTATGTAAATAAATAGTATGGGCCAAAAAGTAAATAATGAAAAACTCGTTTTTTTAATAACTTTTTACATTTATTTATCGTAGGAGTATTCCAAAGTTCAAACGTTAACTAGACCTTATTAGATCTAATTCCTAACGCTTGGCGAATTTCCATATGTAATTTTTTTTCTTAAATTGCGAGGATATATTTTCACAAGGCTTAGTTGCCAGAGGCTCATTTTAGTCTGTTTGTATCCTAAATGCACCGTAGATTAACAGGATTCTAAAACAGAAAGTTCTAGAAAGAAATTTGAAGTCGAAATATAGTTTGTCCACACAGCATCACAGTAATTGAAAACTTATCTGTATCAGATGACTGAAACTTTTAGTTAATTAAAACCAAGTCTATAGATAAGGAATCAGGCGCCAAAAAAAAAATTACAAACACTTCTCCATTTAAGAACACAAAAATAAAGCCGATGCACCTGTCTAGTCTCAGAACAATGAATTTGATACAAATATTACAACTATAGTTTCCAATACACTACGTGAGTATTCATTTGCAAGTGAAAGAATTACAATAAAAGTTGATAATATATAAAAGCTTTTTAATCTTCCCAGCATGGGCTTGGAAATTTCCCAAAGTCCAGATTTCCTAAGACGTGTTTTTTTCACTTGAAAATGAATACTCACATAGTGTATTGGAAACATAGTTGTAATATTTGTATTAAACTAGTCGGCTACCCGTCGCTTCGCTTCGAAAGCCTCGCGTATGTAACGGAAAACAACTTTTTATTAATTAAAAAAAACACAAATTACATCAAGTAAACTAAAACTAAAATTTTTTAAAAGTTTTTTTTTTAATTTAAATTTTGATGTCTATATTCTCTCAATCCACGACTTCTTTTAGAACCAGCGTGTGAATCATATATCTATGATATATTTTTAGTTTTTATAGAGATTAGAATGTAGTCCTCGTGGTCTAATCGCTAAGATGTCTAACTTCGGAGCAGAAGATTGCATGTTCGATTCCCGTAGCGAACTTGTAGAAATTATTTCTATTTTCACAAATTACAACAATTGCACCAGACAGACAGAGAAAGAATAGATTTTAGTAATATAAATATACTTTTGTTATTATCGATAGTGTGTGCAATATAATTATTACAGGACCATACACACCAATAAAAGAGAACTAACTTTATGAACCAAGACATAATACCAGTAACATGTTTCGAAGAATTTTTATCCTCATGTTTTCCATTTTGTTTACAGTCTGAGGATGAAGATTCTTCGAAACATGTTACTGATATTATGTCTTGGTCCTTAAAGTTAGTTCTCTTTTATTGGTTTGGTTTTGTAATAATAATAATAGATATACTTTTCAGTGGTTTTTGAGTTACAAATAGTATTTGGTTTGTAAGTTACAATTAGTGATTTTTCAGTATTCAACCTAATAGAAATAGTGCTTCTTTCTTTCTTGAAACTTTTTTTTAATTACAATTGCTACCTTTCAGTGGTTTTTCAGTTATAAATAGTTATGGTTTTTCAGTTACAAATAGTGATTTTTCAGTATTCTATCTAATAGAAATAGTGCTTCTTTCTTTCTTGACTCTTTTTTTTATTCAAACATCTCCCGTGTACACGTGCTTGTTTTTCAATATCACATAGAATTTGCTTAAGTAATAATATTATACTTAAAATATTCCAACATTTCGGCAATTATAGTTCTAATTGTCATTTTCGAATTAAAAATAAACAGAGTTCCGATCGACGGATAGGAAATAAATAAAAAAAATCTTGAGATTCAAAAAGATTGAATACATTCCTTATTGATGGGGAATGGGGAAGGACATATAAGTCAAAAAACAATATGAAGGCAGTAGTAGTCACGTTGGCTTAATGGATAAGACGTCTGACTCCAGATCAGAAAGTTGTAGGATCGAATCCTGTCGCGGACGTTTCATTGTAAAAATTATTTCTATTTTCCATTCGCTCAGGAAATTACGCCGGACAGACAGACAGACAGACAGAGAAATAAAAGATTTTAGTAATATAGATTCATTGTTCTCAGACTAGACAGGTACATCGGCTTTATTTTTGTGTTCTCAATGATGGACAGTGCACGTAAAACTACTACTTCTTCTTCTCCATTTAAGTTAATAATCATAAAAATTAGTATGCTTAATTAGGGACTAGAGAAGATCCAACTTGTGTATTTGAAATCCTTCATAGGTCGAGAAATTAGCATCGAGAAGGTAATAAAAAAATGCCATTTGTACGCGTTTAATCTGAATAAAATTAATCGGCTTTAGACAACTGCAGTAAATAAAGAGGATTTATTTATTTATTTCAGAAATGGTAATTCCTACAATTTGTATTTAGCTGAAATTGTAATTTAAAAATAAATAGGCTTTTCAGTTGTATCATTTGACTTTTAAAGAAGCAAATTAGTAATGGTAGTAAGAAAAATATGTCACCTCCATAAATCTACGTTAAAAACAAAATAAAGATAAATAAAAATAAAATAAAGAAAGTTTCATGATATGGTCCCCGGTAGCCTCAATGAATTTTCCAGGCACATTTAAAGAAAGAAAAAAGGACCAAAAACTGCATAAACACACTAGAAGGGAGAGACCATGGTTTACAAGTGGCATCGCAAAACAGCTGTTTCACGCTTAATTGGCGATCATCAGTTGAGAGTAGTCACTGTAAAAACAATACAGAGGTTGCAATATAGAGGTGAATAGAAATGATTGTAGAAAGAAATACGGCATCTGCACAAAAAAAATTAGTAATTTTAAGGAATTGCAGTTGACGGAAAGTAGGTTTTAAGTTTTTTCCGAACTTCGTGATTATATCTATATTATTTTGTAGGCATTCCTACATGAATGTGATTGATATCAAACGAAATTAAAAATTGTTAAGAAAAACTACAATAAACTGTACGAAAGTTATTGCAGAAAATTTCTTTGATTTATAATCAAAATTGTTATAATTTGTATGTATTAATTATGAAAGTAGTAATCTATAAAAGTAGTTAGCGCAATATTCAAAAAATTATTGTTAATAGACAATTGAATAACGTGATTAAACCTCGAAACTAACAAGGGTTTAAATTTGCTTTATACTGTATGTAATTCCAAAATTCCCAAATGATTTTTGTTTCGAAAATCTTGCAATTAAAAGTTTCAGTAGAGTTACGGGCCTATTTAATTGTTTGTAATGGAATGAAGTTTGAGATGATCAATTTTAACAATGCCTAAGTTTCAGTAATCTACATTCTTGAGAAAGTATTACTTTGTACTTTCATATTACATCTAATGTACTTTAAATTAGATGTAATATGAAAAACAGAAAAAACGATGAAAATGCACAAATTCGTTTGCTTTCACGCCTTGAGCTATCATCGACGGCAATATCGGACAGCTGTTTCTTTAGGACTCATCAGCCAGATTCACCCTCGATGATCAAACTCAGAACTCGTGAAAGCCTTTAGATCCTTCTCCCGCTCTCGGAAGTGATACTCCGCAAAAGCAAACAATAATAGAAAAATCGCTGTGACTAGTATAGCACAATTACTTCAGCCCCCTAAGCGCTGGGCACTAAAGGCATTTAATAAAAGATTAAATCAACCTCACAGGCGAAAAATTAGTACGTAAGAAGGTCTAATGTTCTTTAAATGTAAAAAGAAGCGGGGTCCCATTTCCAAGAGCCTTATTAGCGATGGAGTTAGGGATTTTAGTTCATTTTTCAAGGGATTAGCAGGGGAGAGACCAAAATACATGCGCTCGTGTCATAGTTACAACCCTCTATAAGTTATTGGTTGGCCAAAAAGTTCGTTCGGTTTTTAAGTAACAACAAAAGACATTTTCATTTTTCATTTTCACCATAATTTCATTGAACAACGTCTTCAAAGTTTGTTCCACTATCTTCTGCCATCTTTCAGGCAAAATCATAATCCCATCTAATCGAACCTTTTTATCTTTTTGTGCCTGTGGAGTCTTCCAGGGAATTGAATTTTTCCCATTAAGAGAATTTTGTAGAGACCGAAATAACTGGAAATCCGAAGGTGCAATATCTGGTGAATAGGGCGGATGAATCACAACTTCCTAGCCAAGATGTGACAGTTTTTGCCTGATCATCAAAGAAACATGGGGCGTGCTTATTTTCTTCCATCTTCAATATTAAATTGGCGACACAAAATTCACCAATAAAAGAGTTTTTGTAGTAAATGCACGTTGATATGACAGCTGTCAAAATATAATCTAACAAAACGGTGTCGAATGACTTTAAAGACACCTAAGCACTACTTGAAGCCAACGTACGTAAAGAAACTGAAAGAACTTTTTGGCTAATCTAAAAATATGAAGAAAATCCGTCCAGCTGTTTCAGCGTAATGCGCTTAGAAATAGATAAACAAAGAAGAAAAATGTAGTAGTATATCTTCGCATGCTCAGTCAATAACAAGACAAGACTCTATTTGTTGTGAATTTTAAATGGAAATTCCAGAAGAATCACTTTTTTTAATTTGAAAAGTTTAAACATGGGTTTTTTGTTATCTCTTTGTCTTTCTGTCAGAGTTCACTAGGCTTTATTAAACATTCGTGGGAAAATAAATTTCTGTCTGAATGAAAGTGTGCCTCTCCAAAAAGCAGAAGAGTAGACGGCGGATTATTGAAATTCAGCGTCTGTTCTTCGTCGATGGATAGCGTGCAGATTAACACTTCATTTGCGCGCGAATTACGACCTAGAAACCGTTATAGTTATCGAGAAATTATTAGAGAAATGAAATGTGGAGAGAGCGAGGAAGAAAAAAATCATTTGAGCGCCGTAGCCAATCTGATTTTCCATCTTTCCCTTTTTTTTTTCTTTCATAATTTTCGGAATTCGGCCACCAGTTGGCGCTCGTTGCTAGCGCCGACAACTCAACGTAATCTGCTAATTGACTAATTGGGTTAAGCAGGGGATTGGAAGGCGCTAGAGCGATTAGCGCAGGCGGCGGGTATTAAGTGACGGAGACGATCTCAATTGGAGTTTTACGAGAACCCAAGAAGTATCGTGGTTGGCAAAGGCGTTAAGAATATGCTGCAGACATTTCTGCACGCAGACGCTTACACAAAGCTAATTTTCACCTGTTTATTCTGAATTACAGATGTATTTGGTCTTGATAAACATATATTATGGAGGATAATATGAATACAGCGAACTTCCCCCAGCTACCATTGGAACTGGTCCACTACAAGGTTAAGCAAAGTATGAAATTGGTTTATTGCTACTGATTACAATTACATAGAATGAAAGTTAGATCTAAAGCTGTGTGATTGAACAACTCTTGGAGATTAGTACAGTGTAATTAATGCATGTATCAATACATTTTCCCATTAAATGAATGGGATTTTATCTCCACTGCATCGAATATACCAGTCTCTGATCTCTCTGTGCTGTAAGCCAATCTGCTCTAGTTTCGTTAATTCTCACAAAGGGACGCTAGTAGTTAAGTTGCTATAATAACTAGATTATTGTTAAGTTTTGTATTAAAAAATGATAGATTAAAATTTGTTTACAGTTTAAATTAATATTTGGTCATCTTCCAAATCAAACACTAAGTTGAACCACTAAATGGTGTAATGTACCAAAAATTAAAAATTAAAAAAAAAAGCTTTCGTTTTATCCTTTAATGAAAGATTTATACAGAGGGTTTGATTTTCTGAAGAAAGAGAAAATAATGTGGATAAAGAGTAAACTAAACGAATTCTAGAACCAGTCCACTTCTAGCAAAATTTTAAGGTCACTTAAGTGTTTCCAAAAACTAAATTAGTATTAGATGTTGTAATATATAGTAATTTCTAAGAAAAGATACCAGTTACACAAAACAAGAGAATTTTATTCTTTATTTCATTCAAAAAGTCACTATTGTTGTACAGTACTTGCACAGAGACAGGTTAAGAGGTAACTATACTGACTTCAGTGACTAACTTTATTCATAAAACAGAGGATTCCCAGAGCCAAAAACCAAACTCACCTCGGTCCGCCTGTGCTGAGGACCAATCAGATTAGATCTCGATTCTATGATCTGTCGAAGCCCGATAATCTCTTGACCTTAAGTCCAGGAACCACGATTCCAGATAATTCCTTAATCTCTTGAACCAAGCATCACTATTTTATATTTAGATGTTTCCATGCGAACTGTGTTTGCCAATTAAAATAATTGAAGATTTTGGAGATAAAAATTTCTAGAAAAATTTACATTTATTTTAGAACTACAAATTCTGCAAAACAATTGAAAACATTTTTAAGTTTTGAAAAATTTCTAATATTATCCCCTCATATCATTCCAGTCTGTAACGTTTTCAGCTATTGAAAACGATATATTTTAGAACAATTCATGCACTGAAATTATATTCTATGGGTCTTCAATCTATATGTACAACAATAAATGCTTGTAGATTGTTGATCTATGCCTTTAGGCCTAATCAATTATATTATTATGTAAAGTTTCAAACCTTGGGTTTCCCCAGCAAAGACAACATGGCGGGTCAAGGACCAAACACATACTGCCAAGTGTTAAAAACGTGTGCAAGAAGGACTAGGGATGTGTGGTTGTGTCCATGAATTTCCTAACTATGCGTGTTGTGATGAGTACCACAGCCTTCTGCAGTTGTGCATAAGTGTTTTTGTGAAGTCCTAGTGTGCTGAGGCTGTGGTGCCTAAGTGTGCTGTAGTTTAGGCACCAGACCAGTGGCGGACAGGACGATGGGTACAACTTATACTCGGTCCTGCCTCCATTGCTTCTGGAGCTCTTGTGTTGCTGTACATGTAAGATAATAAAATAAAAACTGTAAATTAAATATTATTAACATTTAACGTAAAAATGTTAAAATCTTACAAAAGCTAATATGGCGAATCCACGACAGGAATCCCAATTTTAACACTGAAATGAATGTTCGCCTTACGACCAAATAACGATCGTGTTTCAAGAGCAATCTTCAAAAACTACAAGATCTTAAGATCTGCTTTTATTGAATCTCTCCTTTTCTTTTATTTGTAAATGGTTCTTGTAATTTTTCCTAAGTGATCTTTTTCTCCTTTCTTAGCTCCAACAAAATCGATAATGCATTCAGATAAGATCTACAGAAACTGAAATTGATTTTCTATTTTTTTTTCTTCTGAAATGACTCTGTTAATTGTTTCTTTTAAAAACGATTGGTACATTAATTTCTTTGTTTTTTATTTCTGTTTGTTCTTTTATAGATTTTAAATTGCTTTTGTGTTGAAACTCATTTAATTCCAAGAATAATTAAAACAAAACCCTTTTCTCAGCTGTTAATACTAGATTAATGCTCTTTTCCAGTTGTTGTAATATATATCGTATATGCTCCAATAGAGGTCCCCGGCGTTTATTTGCAAAACTAGCCTCGGCTGCCGGCGCTTAATAAAGACCGGCTGCTATTAGAGGCCGGCCATTATTAACAAAAACCTTCAGAACGCAATATTTTTGCACATAACTACCGGCTAATATTACAAACAGCTACGTTATTTGAATTTTACAAGCTACATAAGACTGTTAAAGATAAATGGTAATGTCTTTCTGTACCTTTCGCTGCTAATCGTCGTCCGAATCCTCAATGACGGGCGGCCGCCTCACCGGAAGTTTCTTTCGCGTATTCCACCGCGCGAATCTTAAAGGCAATGTCAAATGACCGTTTTGGCGGCATTTTGTAAGGCAATGTACCGTAAGGTGTTACGCACGACTATAAAGATACGGACGCTTACACTAGTACCGGTAGGCAAATCTCGAAGACCTGGCTACTGTTAGAGACCGGCTACTATTTGGCCGTGTCCCTCTGCAGCCCGGCGTTTATTAGAGACCGGCGACAATAAGAGCCTAGGCGTTTATTGGAGCATATACGGTATATATGAAATATGTACATAACATCCGTTCGCGCAGTACATCCGAGCTCCCATAACGTCAAAAAAAAATATGACACTGAAGAAAAATTTTATAAAAAAAAAGTTTAGAAAATTAACTAAAAAAAAAGAAAAGTAATATTTATATATTATTTTAAATTTCGTAGTCATAAGTGTGTTTTCTAATAAAAGTTTTTACATAAAGTTTAAAAAGTAAGAAAAAAACCATTAATAAATAAAAGAAAAAAAGTCATTTACTGTAATTTAAGTGTTTAAACGGGGGCCCGGTGTCGGTCGGGGGTGGGACACTTAGGTATTCGTGTCGACATCCACCCACCCAAGTGTGGTGTCCCTGTCCCTCCCATAGGAGAGAGAATAGAATCATTAGATGCAGAAATTTAACGTGGATGAAATTAATGGTGTAGTTTAAAACACATTAAAATCTCAAACATGTTTCAATCGGACCAGCTGATCTTTTTCTTTATGTTTTTTAGTTATTGTTTGTTTAGCCTTTTTTAAAACTACACCATGTACAATCATTAGTTTTAATTGTAATAAAGTTTTAATATAACAGTTTACAGTATTACAGTATAATTTCATCAAAACTCACCTTACATTTACAGCCTCCAAAATTAATTAATTTTGCACATTGATGCTTGAAAACTACAGCTCTACTCGTGGTAAGTATAGATTACGTATCATATTTTAAAATTCAAAGTGATTTAAAATTTCAGCTTTTAGGATGATACTGCCCCAATCTCTTAGTTTACTTCAGTAGTCCATCACCGCCTGGTCCTCCTGACCAAATAATTTTATTTTATTGTCTATTCTCTATTATTGTTGTTAGTATAGTAAAGAATAGTACTGTATTAGTCAATTGGAATAAGTATAGCATTATGGCTGTTTATGCAAGACAATATAAATTAGGTTCTTTTCGCTTAATGTCCTGTTGGATAGAAAGTAACCCGATGTTAACGACATTTATCTATAGGATCTCAAAAAAGATGTGCAAATGAAAGTTGTAATATCTAAAACTAAAAATTCATTAACTTAAAATTTAACTAAATGATACTAGACGCCTCTCCTCCCTATGAAGAAAGCATAATAATAGTTGTAAAAACATAAATGGAGATTTGCAAACAGAGGCGTGCCCATGAATTAGGATTTCGAGATGTTATAATGATTCGATCATTCAGTCAAAAAAAGAACAAAAAAAAATAAAAACAAAAGAAACGTTATATGCTTTATCCAAATAGGCAGGAGGGTCCTTACTGTATCCCTTTTCGGATGCAGTGTGTGTCTGTAGTTTATCTTTACAACCCCTACCAACATCCCCTGGGAATTGCAGTGCTGTCACATTATGCAATGATGTTCTACTGTATTTTATTTTTTCGATGTAGGGAACAAATTTATTATTTTATTATTATAATATTATTTTATTCAATCTAATGAAGAATACAATGGAAATCCAATGCATAAACGTAACTATAGTGTATACACAGTGTGACAATTAATGAAAATAAAATGTGGTGTTATTTCAACAACAGCAATACATGGGAGAAAAAAATCGAAACATTAGAATGAATGAATTTGAATGAAACTCTGTAAGCAACTTGCTTCCCATTGATTAAAGTTTAATTATCATGAAACGTCACCACCATGGTTGAATGGTAGTTCATCTCTTTAGTCCACATAAGGGCCCTCAGAATGTTACTAGATTCCCTCTGCTTCGTTGAACTGTTGCATTCATTAATATCTCGATGACGCCTTCGAAGATCCTTTACGAATAGTTGCAGGACTTTTATGACTGCAAAAAACCGACTGGTCAAGAAGGCTCACCATCTGGATGGTAATGATGCTTGAATCAATGACTGAGTGAGATCACTTATTCACGTTGACGAGCCAAACAGTACCACTACTAGAGACTAATAGGTTAGTTGTGAACTCCTCCGATAGCCCTAACTCCTCCGATAGCTTCACTGTCCACCATCCAGAGAGAAGTGGCATACTGTATTAACTGGTTTGTATCTACGAATTGCAGACGGGCTTCATTCCCGTGGCCCCTTATGAGACTTTTAACAACCCTGCACTGGAGTGTTGCCGTGTCCGAAAGGCATGATCTGCTCCCGAATGATCTCATATTGTGTTTGGTGATGAATCCCGCTTCTGTCTTGTAGCAGCTGATCATCGCACCCGGTTACAGAGAAGACTGAACAGCGCTCAAATCCTGGCATTGTTGTTGAAAGGCGCATATCCTTTACAGCTGGTTTATGGTGAGGGTGTCATTTCTATGACAGCAAATTTCCTCTCATAGAGATTCCAGGAACGTTAAATAGCATACACAGCAATATATGGAGGAGATGGTGCACCATTTGTATCAGGCCTGTCAGGAGCAATTTTCCAATAGGATAATTCACGTTCACGCACTTGTCCTCAGACTTGTTCCCGCATGTAAGGGGCATACTAGGAAGCCAACTGCATCCATCATTCGATATTTGGAGCATCAACTGCACAAACGTGATCTGCCACAAGACATGAGAACTTTGTTTCACTCCATGCCACGACATACATCAGCATGCATAGCAACCAGAGTTGGCTCAACATAGTACAGTATTGTCCTCCCAATGAATGATGGCCGCCCTGTTTTTGTGAGATCTGCGCATGTATCATCGATTAGTCTGGTCAGGCACGTCCGTCTGAGTTAATGAAAGGACGCCGCCATTGTGCTAATCGCTTGTTACTTTGCAAAAGAGCTTTGTATTTATAAATAATATATATTTATTTATTAATATAAATACTTATTGTTAGCAACTGGTATTGAAATAGTCGAGAGAACGCTAAATAGTCGAGAGAAGTTTTAATTTGGCGTTATCAACATGTCTTACTCAGTGAAAACAGACTACGTCATCCATTGTGACAGGAAAACATAATTGATCAGCTACCGAAGGGCTGCGCAGTTCAAACTTCCGCCGGTCATCTTTCATTTTGAGGACAATAGGACCTTGATAATCCGGTATGCTCGGGTATCTGTCAATGCCAGAGTATCAAATATGCCGGATTACCAAGGCCATTTTTAAAACCTGGTTTAAACAAGGTATATATATAAAAACTGCAGTTTTAACATATAAAAACGATTAATTGTTATTTAGTAAACACAACAGAAAACATTACAGTAAACAAAACAAAAATTAAAAGTATATAATACTGCTAGTTAAACTCGTGAACTGTGGAACCCGGTAAATTTAAATCAGTATTATAAACAGTAAATTAAATAAAAGAATTCTGTATTATTTTTGTGTGACGTGGTTTATTTTACACCATAAACAACTCATTTAATAAAATTTTATTAAAAAAACTACGGATAACTACACAAGAATTACTAAATCTTATCTTCCCTCTTATCTTACATTCGAATTACCCTCGCTATAGGTTAACAAAACAGAGCAAGCTTTCTTTTTAGTTAAACTAGTTCACTTAACTGGATAATAGAACGCAACTTACAATTTTACACCGTTAAACGTATCTTTTTATTGCTATTTACAGTGATAGTTTAGACCTACAGCGTAGTGTATGATAATTTTCGTAGAACTGTTTTAGTTTTATTACATCAGGGAGAAAAAATCTAGCAACCCTCTATTTCTGATGCGTGCCGGACTATCGGGTCTGCCGGACTATCGAGTGCCGGATTATCGCGTCTTACTGTACTAATAATGTAACAATGATATTGCTACTGTATAAAATTTTATTTTTTCACAATCAATTCCAATTTCCTTCCTTCAAATGGCACTATAAATTTTTCATTCCAATTTGACAGTTCATGTACCTGTATTTTGTTTTGGTACGAGCTAACAGGAAAGATTACAGTAGCCTGCAATCCCACCCTCCTGGCTGTGTCTATAGTTCGTATTTTTATTGAAAGCAATGTCAATATCGACAGTATTTATTATAAATTTTCGTTAATAGATAAAGAAATTTTTTAACTGAAATAATCATTAAATTAGGAAATGGTAAGGAGGTCATATAAACAGATACTGGTGAATCAGTGATGACGTCATATCGGAAACGTCATATCGTATTGCATCTGAAAATGTAAGTTGTTGGGCTTCCGCCTTGTTGTTAGAATAAGGCAGCAATTAAGGATACAAAGTTACAACGAAACCCCTTTAACTTTGTTGGCCTTTGATTTGGAATAACTAAAGCTTTCCAGGTTCAACAAAGTATGATGGAAAGAACTAGAAAATAACAAGGAATCGTTCTATTCTTAGAGAAGGTCTTTCACAAGATTTAACCCTGTTTATTCGAAATTTTACCTTGGGAATCTAAGAACTGCAATTGGGACTAGTAAGGTAAGTCAATCATTTACAATCAAAATAACAAAATTTAATAATTAATCGATAAACAGGCATGTAATTTATGGCTTAAAAAAATAGAAAAGGCTTTCTGAAGTACAAAGCTATCTTGAAATCTGTAAGATGGAGTTATTCAACTAAAATGGCAGAAAATGCATAATGAAAGAAAATAATATGGAAACACAATCACGTCACAAACACGCATCACAAATATATCACAACCGTGGTGTATCAATTCCTTCCAAGAAAATGTATTTGAGAGCAACATTACTGCTTCGAATCAGAAGAATAATAAATCTCAAGTCCGGTTTAAACAGTGCTTTTGCAAGAAGCAATCTGATAAACCTTGCTACCAATGGCGAATAAACATAATACAGACGAAAGCTGATAAAAAGAAGTATGGGGATTAAAAATCAGCAATTATCTTACTATACTATATTTTTTCTTAAAATCACTTCTCTTTCATATTCTTATATAAATAAGATTCATCAGAAATCTCCTGAAAATATTTATTAAATAAAGATTGCAAATTTTCGGAATTCCACATCATATCTTTTTCAAGCTTTTTTTTCATTAACAAAGACTAAATTAATAATGAAAAAATATCTGGAAATCACATAGCACCAAATATCTCCATACTTAATAACGATTCATGATCTAACGATGTTATTGCAACAACTTCTTTGTAATTAAAAATAATCATTGTAATTAAACAATCTTCAATTAAAAATGATAGTTAATAAACCAATTCTTTGAACTCAATTGATTGAGAGAAATGTAAACACACTTTGGACTTTAACATCTATTTAAATTCGAAATTTTGTATTTCTAATTAACAAGCAATCCATATTCTTTGTGTTTTTACTATCTTTTTCATTAGCTCGATATCTTAACTTTGTCGTTCATTAAATGTCCTCTATTTATGCAATGTTCTGCTTTTTCATAAGTCACAGATATTTGTCAGTGTATTTGTTCTAATATAAAGAGCATGTTCTTTGATCCGTTCTTTAAATGTTCTTTCCGTCCCTCCCAAATAGAATGTAGTACAGTTAGAACAATCAATTTTGTTTATTATTCCCCTTTCCCATAAACACGAATATTACAGACATGCAGTCGATTTTCTTATAAGTTGGTGTGTTTCAATTAGACAATTAAAAATTTTTTTTAATGTTAATAATAAGCACAGTGAGATAAAATTCCAAATGGGGAAGGAAAAGAATAATAAATTATCATTCCTCAACCTTTGTTTAAAGAAAGATGGCAACAATTTAATTGTTCAGAATTACAAGAAACATTTTCAAAGTAAAATGATTTTGAATTTCCATGCAGAACATTCATTAAATATAAAACGAAATATAATCAAAAATTATATAAGAAGGTCAGATAGAAGCTCAAGTAAGGAATAAGATTTTGAAAAGATTTGTAGGATTTAAGAAAACTGTTAAGAAAAATGATTATAACATAGGTTTAGTAGATATAATTATAAAGGAGAATATACACTTAAAATCGCAGAATTAGAAGAAGAAAATAATAAAATTGTATCATAAATAATTATGGTAGAAACCTAGGAAAAATTTGCAATTAAGATAATTACACAAATACAATAATAGGTTTAAGAATATATTGTGTTCTAAAATTAATAGAAGTGATGTAAGCAATGAAATGGGAATAATAAATAAAATTGATTGTTCGAAGTGTGATAAATCTGTAATATATTTGGGAGAGACGAAAAGAACGATTAAAGAAAGGATCAAAGAACATGCTCTTTATATTAGAGACAAAATATAGTGACAAGTCAGAAGTAGCAGAACATTACACAAATAGAGAACATTGAATGGACGACAAATTTAAGATATTGATCTATGAAAAGGATAGCCACAAAGAATATGGATTGATTGTTAATTAGAAATACAAAATCCAAAGATTTAAATAGATATGATGGGATCATAGACTGAATATTTTAACAGGACGTGACAGCTCCGAGAAAAAACGATCAGGTGGGCGTGGCTAAAAACCAGTGCTGCGACTAGTGTTTAGAAATGGAACTACACCACGAAGAATCAACCGGATTTTCGTTCCAGAAGAATCAACCAATCCGATAAGTCTGTAAGTCTAATTTACAGGTTAGTTGTTGTATTGGCTAATCGAGTTTATGCTGTTTTTGAATCATGACAGCCGTCATTTGCAAACGACTTTTCATTGAGGATTCTAATTTTTCGCTTATATTGTAATTGTACTTTGAAACAGTGGCAGAACAATATCGCTCTGAAGGATTCATGGGGAAAAAGATAATCTACAGTGACGACTTCGACATATTTGCTTTTATGAAACTTTCAAATATCGTTCCTTTCCAATCTCGTCTTCAAAACTTATTCAATAAAATGATTTTTTTATTCCAATTTCTGGCTCAACGAATTCTAAAAGACAAAATTGCTTGAGGAATTTCAGTTTAGCAAATAAAACTAAAATTTAAAAAAATGCCAAAGAAGGGGGGAGGGAGATCGAGAAACAAACGTACCGGAAATGACTTGGAAGGTATGTCATCCTCCCATGTCCTTAGTACCATTCCTTGCCACAACTATCGCTGATGTCGGCCAATCTGGTTGCTGGGAGTCAATGGAGGTGTCACGCCTAGTCATATTTAGTCTATGGATGGTATAGACGTTAATGTCCTCAATGTTTTCTTAGCTAATAAGAACTGAGCCTTGTTTACATTCCTCTCAATCAATTGAGTTCAAAGAATTGGTTTATTAATTATCGTTTTAATTTGAAGATTGTTAAGTATGAAGATTATTTTTTAATTATGAAAAAGTTGTTGAGATAGTTAGATCATGAATCGTTATTAAGCTGTGGAATTATTGTAGTAAATGGTGAAACGTCATTTCCATATATTTTTCCATTGTTAATTTAGTCTTTGTTCATGAAAAAGCTTGAAAAATAAATGATGTAGAATTCCGAAAATGTGCAATGTTTACTTAATAAATATTTTGAGAAGGTTTCTGATGAATATCTTACTACGAGTTTAGGTATCAAAAGTTAGACCATAAGCCAAACTACTTAAGAAATTGAGAACATTTTCCTTCAATTATAAACATCTTTTTAAAGTGTAAGTTATAAAACCAGATACACGAAAAAAAATTATGTTAATTCGCACTCACTCATCTATCCCTAGTTGTCGGGTTGAGTTTCTATGGACCTTGTCCATGAAAGATGTTGGCGTACGAAGAGCAAGGGGATTGTCCTTTCTCTGCTGTACATTTTTTAGTCAGAAGAGAAACATACACTGAAGAAGAAAGAAACATTATAGCCTCTCGCCGGATTCGAACACGTCTGCCTGTTCCGACACAGCTGTCTCGTGAAAGGCAGTCACCTGGACTAGGCTCTGCCGGAACGGCAGTAATTTAATTACTATTATTATTATTAAGCTATTTGATTAAAAGAGTTGATTATTTTAGCTTAGGTATTCTACTCTCATTCTAATTCTATCTAAAAATAGAACGATTTATTTTTTTCTTTCTTTCTATTATACTTCATTGAATCTTGTGTTGTTACATATTAAAGGCCAGTAGTGTTAAAGGCATTTTGTTGTAAGTGGTTGGCCTTCGTTGCACTTCGTTCTCTCCTAATAAAAAAGGCGTAAATCTATCCCTGTAGTTTCTGACACAGCACGGCATCGATTTCTAACGTTTCCGGAAAAGTGTCATTGCGGAATTAACAGCTTCCGGTTTTATGACTGGTTCTAGTGACTAGTTAGCAATGCGTCATCAGCATCAGTGTCTTATGTCCTTACTTAGTAATTTATTTAAATTAATAGTCTCGTTATCCATTAAGGATAAATGTGGTTTCTTAAAACAAGAAATCTCAATAAAAGAATTTCTTGAAAGAACATAAAGATTACTTTCCTTAAAATTTAATTTTTAAAAGCATCCGGAATTAGTGGATTAGCTAAAAGAATAAAATCTATTTTTAAATAACATTGTTTACATTTTAATGATTTTGTATGGACATTTCGTCATCTTCAGACTATGATTTTCTAAAAACAAAAATAATCAAATGTAAAAGTTAGATTATTATCTAAAGGACAATGCACTATCGATGATCATTATTATTTAAAGGCTTGAAAAAAAAGCATAGAAAGTTTAAGAAGACCCATCGGTTCTAAAATATTAGGATGGAGCACACACATGCGCAAAGCGTTATGATAAACCTCACTATACGAGGAAAGTAGAAGAAAAACAAAATATTTCGATTTAAGAATGTAATTTACCATCAAGGTTATATAACTTATTTTTTTTTTTTGAGTACATAAGAATTTCTGAGTAACCGTGCCGGCATGGCCGAGCGGTCTTAACGGCAGTCTGCCGTGCGGGCATTGTTGGCACCCGAGTTCGATTCCCGGCCGTGGCTTGGTTATTTCCTTTCCTGTGTTTGTCGACCTCTTCTTCACTTTCTCTTCGGTCTGACGTCAATCCTTAATGGCGTCCTGAGGAAGGCAACGGGAAACCACCGCAGTATCTTTCCCTTGAAATTCTAGGGAGTATTCTAGGGGTTCGCCATCTTGGGAACACTATCGCTCCCTGGAACACGGATGCTTCGATTACGAAGCTCGCACTTCGGTGCGTTCCATACTCACCACCACAAGGGTTTCTGATATAACTCATTCATTTCACAAATATTGTAACGTTAAAGAATCTTTTCAGAAAAAAACGAAATTAAAGGTATCATTGTTATTATTTGAAAAAAACTTACAGAATATTTTAAATTTTAAGAAAAAATACACAACTATTACAAAAGTTACGACTGCTTAAGAGAACGGTTTTCAGAGCACTTGAATACAAGAGATTAGAAAATGAAAGATCTGAAAATTTATCAGCTGAAGAAATAACAGGAAATTACAAAAAATAATGAAAGCTATATGTGTGGGATATATATATATAGCAAGAATGAAAGATTGGAAATAACCAATGGTAGTGAAGGAAAGTTATTTAATGTAGGATTATCAGATCTTCGATTTCGATGTTTCAGTAGATGATGGTAAATCATGAATGAAAAATTGTATTGCAACATTTTGTGAATGAAGGCGAATTGATCAGGCGTATATGCACGATCCATGAGCATAAATTTGTGCTATATCTACTTGTCTCTTACATACGTCTATTACTTTATCATGTAATGTTAAGTTTCAAATGTATTTCTCAGCATTTTGTGACCAATCAAGAGTTTCCGACTACAGGGAATGGATGATACAGATTATTCTTACATATTCACAAAATTCCTAAGCTTACATACGAAAAAATACGGTACCTGGTTTTAAAATAAAAAACCATTCAAAGAAAAAAATCTGTGTGTAATCTGAAATCTGAAATCTGAAATATTTGTGTGTATTTATATCTATGTATACAGAGTGTCCCATGAGGAAAGGGAGGTGATAATCTCGGCTATTTTAAGCAAAAAATGTCCTATTTCGAATGGTTTCCGAGATAGAGCTTTTAAATGTACCGTTTCAAATTGAATGATAACAAAGAGATACTATGTACTGTTTCTAATATTTACTGACCAAATTACACATTTCTTACAGTTTATAATTAAAGTTTCAAAAATTCCACCACCAACATTATGCATTTCTAAACTCTTGTGAGAACATGATGTGTTGCTTGTCTGAGTTCATCGTGACGTTCCTTTATGAGCGGAAAGCAACAATTACGCGAGCGAGCAATTCGTCTCGTATATTCTACGTCTGTACACTTCACTCTTCATTCAACCCCATAAACAGAAATTCAAGGGGGGTTAGGTCTGGAGATCTTAGCGCCGTTCTGTGGAAGAGAAGGAAAAAAAACGGCCAGCAGGCACAGTGACAATTACGTGCCATTCAATTATCTCTCCTAGGACACCCTGTATATACAGGATGTTTAATTAAAAGGTCGTATATTTTCACAGCAGATAGTAGTCAGTTCATTAAAACAAGAAAAAAAAGTCTAATAAACGTGGGTCCCGCAATTAATATCTCCTTACTTGAAATCTCGTTTCAGTTTTGGTGATATTATAGTTTGGTTTATCTTCCTACTGCAGCTCATTTTCCTCTTATTATTGGTCGTGTTATCTCTGCAGCGCAGTAATCAAATGAATATTTAAAAGTTTGCAAACAAACACAAACAACAGCTCGCGGCGGAGATGCTCAGAGGTCCGCACGCCTCTATATATCCGCTCCTCGATATTGAAAAGAGTGGAAGAACATCCTGAAACAAGTGTTAGAAAAATAACCTGTCCTGAAGGCATCAGTCATTCTCTTCATTTCACGAAGTTATTCACGAGCACTGTACAACGAATGCAAGCTCGTAAGCCACCAGATCATCATACCAAAGTATATTTCTGTCAATGTCTTCTAAGAAAGTGTGTTGAAGACATATAGTTCGCAACCAGCATTTATTTATTGATGAGGCGAGCTTCACAAGGAATGGAATAGTCAATTACCATAATACATAAATGTCATCCGATGAAAATCTTCACGTGATTGTAGAATTGAGGCATCAGCATCGATTTTTTTCATCAGGAAAATCTGGGCAGGAATTGTAGATGACGTAGAGCCTTGCATTCCACCCAACAGATTAACAGTTGCTGTTTTTCACCATTCCTTGTCACACAAATTACCTGCTCTACTGGAAGACTTGCCCTTTCGTGAAACAACGGATGTGGTTCATGCACGGTGAGGCACCACCCATTTTTTATTCATCGTCCAATAATACCTAACGCAGACATTTCATGGGCACTGGATTGGTCGGGGAAGTTTAGTAGTTTGGCCAGTGCGGTCCCCTGATCTTCATCCATAAAATTTTTGGCTAAGGGAACACTTAAAAACCCTTACCTTCATCCATCGATGACGTCCAAACACTGCAAGAGCATGTATTCAATGTGTATCAGCAAATCCGAGATCTATCAGATTTGTTCGCAAGAGTGCTTGATTCTCTGAGACGGAGGACTGAATGATGTATGGCAGTGAAGGGAAACAACAAAAAAGACTTTTTACAGTGACGATAAACAGTGACCCATATTTCAACAGGTATTTGTTTTAGGACTTATATTCATTAGATCTTTTTCTTTTATTTCTGTTTTGGTCAATACTACCTACTGTGAAAATATGTGATGTTTATGTTTATGTAGTGAATGTGGGTGGCAGAGAAGCCAAGCACCGCGACCTGAGGTCTATTGTACTATCCCACGGAAATATGGACAGATGGTATGAACAGAAAGTATGGTGAGAGAAGTGCAGGGGAAACGGGAGAACCCCGAGAAAACCTGCCCAGCGCGGTTCGTCCACCATCACGAAACCCACATGAGAACCGAACCCGGTACTCAGAGGTGTGAGGCCGATGTCATGAAAACATGTGATACTTTTTTTAAAAAAACACTGTATACAGAAATCACTTCTTTTCTGTATCTTCTTTTTTTTTTACATGTAACTCCTGAAATTATTAAAAAAGACTGTGAAGCACAGTCTTCGCAGCGGTCGACCATAAAAAAAAAAAAACACCCAAAAAAAAACCCAACAACCTGCAACTTAATGTTTAACGTTTTTGTAAATTTCAATTTCAGAGACTTCAGTTTCAAAGAAAGCCCCGAGTTTTCTTCAAGTTGTTGTTTCTAAAAGTTCAGGCTTCTACATGATTGAGCAGGCAGTAATTGCTTTGCAGAATTTTGAGAATATTCGTGAGACGGCCTGCACAGTGGGACGCCGAGTCTAGAAAATCGTCGACAACAACCATTCATTTCTTATGGGTCGATGCTTCATTATGTTCGTTCCCATAAGAAAATAAAGCATACGCCCGTAGAAATATCAATAACACAATTTAACTACATTTCCCAAATTTAGCGATAACTATATAATGAACAAGAAGGTTTGGAAAAAAAGCTCTGACTATTTTCAGCAAAATATGTCGTTTATTACTTGCAAAAAAAAATATAACGAATCAAGTGAAGCACTTGCAATCACTAATTCTCTGCTACCGATCGTTAGAGGTTTCAAACTTTTTAAATTTAATTAATTATTTCAAGTCATTTAAATTAATTACTGCAATTATACTTACAACAAATCATGCCATTATGGATTTTCTGTAAGAATTTTCTTGATTTACATTTCCCAGTAGAAATACAGTATAAGCTATTTATAAAAGAGATACAGTCTTTTAACTTACTTGTGGAAAGCAAGTTTCAACACGAGTTTAAAAATCATTAGGGAGGAGAGAAGGACGAATATAAATCGCCTTTTCCTTCCGGAGGATACAATAAAACAGGCAAACAAAACATATTGTCTTAAGAAAACAACATATTTAACTTTGAAAAATATCTTACGAAAATATTTTCATCTTGTCTTTTAAAAAAGAGAATATCCTAAGAAATATACAGTACTTTAAAAAAAATTAACGTGTATTACATTTAATTTAATAAAAAGATGAAATACACAAATAATCACATTTTAAAATATTTATAAAAAAATTCTTAAACAAAAGGTGTTGAAAAGGGATGACCGCATAGGGACCCGAAAGGCTCCATTTTTTGTTAAGTATTTTTTATAGATATTTTAAAATGTGATTATTTGTGTGTCTCATCTTTTTACTAAAGTCTATCTTAAGGTAGTATTAATATTTAAAAACATCATCGGAAGCGCAGTGGTGCCTCAAACGAAATAATTGAACAATAAAAAAACTCATCAATTAGTGAGAAAATTCATGTGCCAACCGTTCGCCGGCCTCAATGATTTTTTTTTAAAGCGTAAAAATTCAAACTTCGCATTTGAATTACAGTAAAACCTCGTTAAGTCGTCACCCGGATAAGTCGTCACTCCGTTTAAGTCGTCGTTTTCCTTTAGTCCCGACAAGGTCTCATATACCCTAATGTAAAATAACCCTCCTTTACTCGTCACCAAATTTAATTCTATTCCAGATAACCCGTCACCCTCAAGCATTTTTCTTTTCCATTTTTTATGCCATCGTGTTGTCTTTTGAGCCCCGCCCCTTCACTTTAAGAAAGCCAAGCCTTTACGGAGAATTTTCGACCACGTCTATCACTTCATTCCTTTCCTACCCCTCGGGTTCTTGGAATATCGCATGCAAAGCACACTTCTCGCTGCGACTCTGTCGAGTGTAGACGTTTTTCTTGACCGCTTCTGAGTGTGACTTCATTTCAAAGCGAGTAAGCCCCTCTCTAAGGGCTATTTTTTCTCTTGCAATTTCGTGGTTCGATTACGTTTTTAACCTGCTAGGGAAACGAAAACTTACCTCGTTATCTTTTAAAGATAAAAAAAAGAAGATTTAATTGCACTTTTAAAAAATCAAATGTTTCGAAAGCAGCTTTTGCCAAAGGACACCATATTCCCAGGACTACATTAAAATACATTAAACGATATTCTTTCATCGAAACAAGTAATTGAAGAAGCCGACTGCAAGACAAAAGAAAGAGAATGAGAAAATCGAAGTTTGACGAGATCGAGGAGGTTTTAGTTCGATGGCTAAAACATGCCAGATCGCAAAATGTGCCGATTTCTGCCGTGATTCTCAAAGAAAAAGTCATGGGGAAATTGCTAAGGAGTTGAACATTGAAGGCTTCGGCGGCGGCAATGGTTAAGTCGCAAAAATGTTTGGTCCCTTGAGTGACAACTTAACGAGGTTTTACTGTATTAATAAACAACAATGGATGAGACCAAATTATTTATCGAGTGACATCCTCCTTAGGATACATTTTGTATACTTTTGTTGATACTGGCTTTTTTGGGTTTGCATTTTTACCAATTTATAATATCATTTACCTATCATTTTAAAAACCTGAATATCTTATTTTTTGTAAAGCTAACATGAATACTATCAGCAGAGTATACATATATTTAAGTTTCATTAAAATATATAAACATTAAAAATAAATCAGAAATACTGGAAGCAGCTAATGAGATGGAGATATATTTAACTGCTAAATAATGCTTTGCAAATCTCCTGTTAATGATGCTGAGGTCTGTTGCTGTCAGTTTATATTCAAAGATCACAGGTCAAGAATTAAAAGTGGCCATGGCTCATCCTCCACAATTACTGAACCTGTCCCTCTTTCTACCTAACTTTTTTTTTTTGTTTATTGAGAATTCGAATCTGAAATTTGTATATTTCTAAATGACATAATTTGGTGATTATTGAATATGACAGACAAACATGAAGAAAAACATTGGGATAATCTATCTAACTGTTCTGAGGAAAAATAAATTAAAATCACTAACCCTATGCTGTACATTTCTCACATTCCGCTATTAAAATGGAAAGCCTTTAAAATAATCGATTAAAATAATCGGTGTAATATTAAGCTATTGACTCAATGCATTATTTTAAATTACCAAACACTTTATAACAGACCGAGAACGACTTTTTTTTAATTTTAATTTCAGTTAAGTCAATCTTTTTTTTTCAAAAAAATTCAATTAAAAAACTTTAATTAAAAACTTCATAATTTTCGTAACCTTTTTACTAAATTCAAAATTTATGGACAAAATATAATTAATATTTCGAATAACTAAACATAAACTAAAATACTGAAGAATTAAACTGTTTTCAATCAGATTTTGCGACCAAATTTGAAGTTCTTGATACCCTTCGCAGTGGTCATCCACAAAAATAACTACAACTGAATTATGTTTTGTCCATTAAATCTTGTTGTATAGTGATAAATTTCACATTTTACAAAAAATAAAATGAATATAGTAATTTTTCTGTAGTGAATTTTCCACTTTGTATTTGTAATTTTACAGTATTCGCCCAAACAAACGATACTTTTTTATTGTTGTTTTTTTTTGCTTTGAGGCGCCACTGCGATTTCAATGATAAACATATGCTTTAGTTTTTGTTATTTCCACGACTTTAAAAAACATAAACAATAAAGAAATTTTAAGGACAAATATTTTAAAGTTGGTAGGCTTAAAGTTTTTACAAAACTCAAGTTAAATATTACAACCATCTCTATATCTTCATTATCATCTAAGGACGGCTAAAGAATGGGTGGACGAGCACGTCCGTGCTTACCGGAGAGGAAATAAGAAAATTTCAGAATGGGCAGATCATTGTCTGGATAATGATCATAATCTAGACCCTGTAGTACATTTAATTTACAATGTTAAAGATGAGTATAAAAGATTTGCCTTAGAGTCTTGTTTGATAAATTGTAGCGTATGTTTCAATAAGAATAGGTCTCTAAGAGTTAACAAGATTTCTTTAAATATATATAGGAAGTCATTGATGAAAAACAAAAGATTGAAAGGCATTTTAAAACTTATTTGATATTATTCACATGTTTATTCATGAATCTTTATTTGTTTTGATTGTTAAATTTGTTTTTAATTATTAATTTCACATTGATTGTTAAATTTGATTTTTAATTGTTAATTTCACGTTGTAAGGTCTCGTTAAAGAGATTTTGTTATTATCTTGTTTTGTTAGGATTGAGAAAAAAGGTTTTTTTCTCCTTTCTTTATATTTATTTTTTTGTTATTTAAGTTTTTTTAAAAAAGAGATCTTGATAAAGTCTTCGAAATAACGAAATATTAAAGGACGAAATATCGAAGTTTCATTTGATGGAGTTTGGAGTTTGATTATTAGTTTTCTTAAATATTACAAATTTCTGCCATAAAAAAAGTGATTATTATTTAATGTATTTCAGACTACACAACTAGATGTTAATATGTCTAGAAAAAATTTTTCATTACAGAATCTTCCGGAAGTTAAATTTGATAGACTATCAGTAAAATAAGCCACGTCACATTGAATCTTGAACAACCTCCGCAGAGGACATCTTTAATACGATAAATTTTTGCTTGAAAATGAAGTCCTCACAGAAGATCCTGCAGATTTCTTTAATATACCAACTCTATTAAGATATAATTTTCACGAAAGGTAAATCAACGGAAGTTGGAAATGAAATGTCATCTTCCCAACCAAATAAGCTTTTAATAACGTAATGTGCTGTTCGTGCCACTTCTTCAATTATTGTAAGTACTGTTTTCTACCAGTGAATAAAGCGCCCAGGGGCACAGAATCAACTGTTCATTATTAAAATCCAATATTCTTAACTGAAACTGAAGTCATAATTCATCTGCAGTTCAAAGTAATGTTCTTTAGGGATGTCAAGATTTCATTAGAGGATCATTTGTGAGAAAGTTGGGGGTGGAGAGAGAACATTAAGGAACCCCATTAGGGAACTTGAAGCATAAATCTCTCGTCTCCAAGTGTTATTTTCACGCCATAATTTCAATCTCGAAAATGAACTAATTACTCCCACGTGCGATTTTGGTCAGTGGTTAGAGGTTGATGAAAGGCACATATAAGA
>JAFIDM010008419.1:51426096-51444785 GCA_023159025.1 Thereuonema tuberculata | reverse complement strand
GCGTTGCCCGGTGCTAGAAGAGAAAGAAATAACAACAAACTTATACATAAGGTTTTTTTGCGCTTATAAACGATGTATAGATAGAATATAAGTAATTCGTGTTATTATTAGTATTATAATTATTTACACGTAAATATATAACAATTATTTACTTAAATGTATAAAATTAGACAGAGCAAAAATAAAATAAAATAAAATTTGAACAGTAAAAAATATTCTAAAAAAAATATCGCCCAAAGCATACAACTTCAAGAAAGGTCCCTAGTGGGTTCCCCGGTTTCCCCGAGAAAAAAATGTCTTCTTACGTCTGTTCCCTAAGGATAGAGAGATGATTTATACCTTTAAAGAAGCACTATTAAACCCTTCAAAACTCAGAAAAACGCATCAAAGTTAACTGAATTGGTCGAAAGTTACAAGTGATAATTTGTATTAATTACAAAGAACAATACTGAAAAGATGTAGCGAAATTATATTTCGTTTTCGGTTTTCAAATCGCTTTTATGTAATTCATACAATCCCCATGAGACTTTTAAAGCTTTTCCTTAACTGTTTGAGTAACTAAGATAGTAAAGTGATGCTAAGTGGCCATAAACAATCCTCGCTATCCCTCCTACATGGAGGATGGTCACAACTACATTCAGTTGGATCAGTACGTTTTAAGTTTTAAGGGAACAAGGCATCTTTGTTGTACAGAAAATGACTCAAATTAATTCAACTTATTCTTTTTCTCATATCTATCTATATTTCGTCCTGATTAGAGGACTTCTTCAGGAATGTAAATAAAATTAAATTACAAGATAAAAAGAAAGAGAAAACCCTTCTCTTTCTAGTAACATAATCGGAAATAGCAAAGTAATCTTAAACAAATGTACCGTATTACATAATCGGAAATAGCAAAGTAATCTTAAACAAATGTACCGTATTACATAATCGAAAATAACAAAGTAAATCTTAAGCAAATGTACTGTATTACATTCAAAATGAAAACAACAAAGTAAATCTACTGTATTACACTCAATAATAAAAATAACAAAGTGAATCCTAAACAAACATAACATCTTACTTTAATAATTGAACAGACTTGTGGATTTACCTAACAGATAACAATAGATTTTATATACATTTACTTAATGTTAAATACTCTTTAATTTTCTTGTTTTTTAATAATGACTTCTTAAATATTCCCAATGAGACATCGTTGACTTTGATAGATTTGTCTCTATTCATACATTCGAAATTATTTACATTCCTGAAGAAGTCGTCTAATCAGGACGAAATTTAGATAGATATGAGAAAAAGAAGAAGTTGAATTAATTTGAGTCATTTTCTATACAACATGACAAGAAGATATATATATAAATTATGATGAAGGCATCTTTGTGCTTTACATTTTACGTACATAAAAATTTGTAAAATTATCTTAAAATTATAAATCTTAGTTTTAGTTTATACTGTAAGAAAAATGATTTTGATAATTTGTTGAAGCAATAAAATTTCAAGCAATTTTAAAAAGTTACTATGCTAACTACAATTTTATTATCAATTTCTTTCAAGCGTTTCTTTCGTTTTATCTGTGTTCTTCGCTGTAAACGAGTTTATGGATGAAAAATGCAACTCTTTCCTTTTCTAATCAATAGAACAAGATCTAATTAATTTAGCGCTTTTGTTCATTTTTGGCATACTTAAGCACTAGATGGCAGAAATGTGGAGCGCCTTCCTGTGGAATTCCGATAACATCCACGATAACGTTTCATTTTTTTGAGATCGATAACAAACTGAAAGAGATCAAAGAATAATCGTTTTTGAGTGAATAACACTCAAATCGCACATTTTGTACAAGTTGCACAATTATGAGAGAGAATAATACTTGTTAAAGAAAACATTATGTTTAAAAAGATTTAACGTGCGTGATTATTAATAAAATTAAATAAAAGGCCAACACACTTGACTGATTTTTTTTAAAAAAACATTTAAACATTCAAAAAAATACAGGACACGACCGGTTTCGCCTCCATCACGAGGCATTGACGGTTTCGCCTCCATTTTGTTTTGTGACCATTTCTTTAAAAAAGAGCTGGATTAAGAAAATTATTGTAATAAAAAATTGGATCGTTTAACTGTTGTCTATAATTACGGTTTTCCATTTAATGGCAGGCTGAAAAACCTGACAGATCTTGTTAAATCTTACCAAATTGATAACTCTCACTCTGTACGATATCTCGTTAGGTTTAATTTATTATTTTATTTTTTTAATAAAGATTTTTTTTGTAAACCTAGGATGCAAAAGTAAAACCATACACCTGAATATTTGAGAAGTGATTTATACAAAAAATATATATATACGACGTTTCGCCGTCGAGAGACAGCCTCTTCAAGTCACGTAAAATCATGTTTTTTAGGCTACTTTCTTACGAAGTGTGGCTCTTCCGATCACTCAGATCTCGCTAACACCTTTTGAACCTCTGAATGGATCTTCTTGAAACTTGGTTTGCATATTTTAACTTTAATACTTTAATCTTTTTCATGTTTGTCCTTGTCGAGAAATAAGCACTGAAATGTAAACAATGTCTTCCTAATTCTATTAATATTGAAGTAGAAGGTTGACCGTTCTTCGATCCGGAAGCCTGATTACTCTTAATGAATGCAAACAACATTGCATTTATTCAGAAAAAACCTGACATCAAGTACAATTATGCGCACTAAAAAAAATCGGGCAATGCACTGTCGGCGGATTTTCTTATTTTTTTTATTATTTTAAGTAAATTATAATTATTAGTACTTTAAGTTACTGAAATGTTTTTAAGCAACCATGTAGCCACCAATTGATAAGATAGAAGAGAAATAAAATAAAAATAAAATTAAGGCTCACACGACGTTTCAGGACTCCATATTTGGAGTCCTGAAATGTCGTGTGAGCCTTAATTTTATTATTTTACATCTCTTTTATTTTATCAATTGGTGCCTATATGGTTGCTTAAAAATATATTTCATATCAAGACACGTTAATATTTTATAATCAATACTGAAATTTAAAAAATAAAATAAACAAACAAACTAACCTGTTGAAAATTTATTAGATAAAAGAAATTTTATGTCGTTATTTTGTATTTCCATTTTTAATTTAGTAATTTTTATACAATAGGAAATACGTAATATGTATTTGTACAATTAAAATTTATTTTAACCTTTACTATAGTATACTGAATGTAAATTACATATTTTTTTTTAGATAATTGTCCTACGATCTAGAATTGTATTTTCGATAGGTAAAATTAATACTTTGAATTATGTACCAATTATCGTGGGTATTGATACAGATAAATTATACTTGAGGGTACGTGAACAAAAAAAACGTTGAGTACTATTGCTCTAGATTAGGAAACAGTTCGATTGTGAAGTTCAGTTCACGAAAGAAAAGGTTTTGATGACGTAATTTCCTTATGGATTATTGTTTCCAGGACGTAACAGCGCCATCTATCGCTAAAATTCGTAGCTGAATCTTATAAACATTTCGAAAACATTCTGGTTTTCGTATTTTCTACAGTTACGAATTCCTTTTTTATATTATTATTTCAATAATTTATGTTTTGTTTAGATTATTTTATTGAAAATGGTTTTATTATTCTCTGTCCAAACGGTCGTGCGCCCTGGATGATTTGTAATTATTTTTTTTACTTTAAAATAAGTTTTTGTTTCTACTTTATTTCACTTATTACAATTTGAAGTAAATTGGTCTCTTTCATGTATTTATTGACTCTGAAAAGGGCCTTTTTTCTTTGTGTCATGAGGAATTCCGTGACGGGTCAACCATCCAATCAATTCGGCGTTTCTGTTGTTGCAGGTAGCCTTTTCAACTTCAAAGGAATGATACGGTGCGTTGTCCATTACAATAGAATTGGCGGGAATATTTGGAAGCAGTTGTTCTGTAAACCATTCTTTGAAACACTCACCATTCATCTCGTCTTGATAATTTGCTGAGTTCGTTCATAATTAATCACAGGTATTTATCATTCTGACTCTTGAAATATTGGGAAACGTTCCGAATTATTCCGTGGATTGGCTATTTTCCCTCGCTGACTGAAAGTAAGTCGATTTTTCAAAGACGCCATTTTTATGCTGGACGTCATGATTTCCAGGAGAAAGTAAGTGATCAGAAATTGCCAAATAAGGAAGTTTTTCTCATATGGTAATATGAGATATTACTATATATATTACTATAGTAATATGTCAAAAAATAACCCCAATAAACATTTCCTTGAAATTTCTGTATGATTTCAAAGTTACCACAGTCCATTTATTTTTCAAATAATATATTGAAAAATATATTTTTTTTTTTTGAGTTGACATTCTTTCCTTGCAAACGCTATAAAGATGAATATTTGAGTTTAACTGCAAAACTTAAGATTCAGGAAAGAAAAAACGTAGAAACCGTTTCAAAGCATGAAAATTTACTATTTATAAATTAATCTTTAAACTTTTAAAGACGTTGATGTATAATATATTGAGTGAAATAAAAATATGAGCTGATCCAAGGCTGTCCTAAAGTTAAAATATTTTAAATTCGTAATAAATTATATTAATAATTCGCATTATTAATAAACACCAACTATTCAATAATAAATTTGTTAGCAATATAGATTAAAAGAGTGGTTCAAACGTCTGACATTGTATCCTATATTTAAAATGTAAAAACATTGAAAGAACTCATCATACGTATTTCCAGAACTGTCTTTCAAATAAAAATCAGAAGTTGATGTCGAAGTCCCACGTTCTTTTCTGTCTAGTGAATCTAATTGAACTAAGTTCGTTGTAATTACTTGATAAATCCCGAAAGGAACTAATTATCAGTAACGTACAATCGTTAATTTTTGTCTCTCCCAAAGCCATAAATTCCTTGGCGCGACTTAATTGAGGCAAGCAGTCTTAGCTGTTTACCAATGGTAGATGATTTAACTGACAACTGTAACCGCAAGCTTTACATTGCCAATTAACATATCTTGATGGAAGAAAAGTAGTATTTAAAGAATAACAAATGGCCGAAGGAGCTTTAATCCTCCCTCTCTGTTGATTTTCCTTCTCAATCCCCCTCTTTTTTTTTCTTTTCTTTGAATTCTCTTTTCCAAGTGCTTCGAAGTTAAGTATGTTCCCTGCAATCCAACCAGACGTTCTTTTGTTCGAATCTGACGACGCTTTTCGAAAGGGCTTTCTATATCTTCTTTAGCAATTATTTTGTGGCGCTTAGAGGAGATGGGGGGATATGTTTTTTTTTTCCTTAATGCAAATGTTTTCCATCGCAAGCGTTTCGTTGAGTTTCTTCAATGGGTTTTCAGAAACAGCCCCAAATGGAATTTAACCAAAAAAAAGAAGGAAGAAACATCATCATTAGAGACTGCATATTTCTTAATTTGAAGGCATTCTATTGAGAAATAGGGAAAAAGAAAACCAGGCATGTTCTGAGAAACGAAAAAAAAAATTAATAAAAAAGTGGAATTTAAATCAATACAGAGGCTACATTAGGGACAAATTAATGAAGACAGTAAAAAAAAGTGAGCATTATTAATAGTTAAGGCAGGGAAAAAAATAATGAAATAAAAATAATTTAAAGAACCCTTAAAATTACTTTTTAATTAAGAAGAAAACCTAATTACAGAAGCACGTCTTAATGAGAGATGTTAAATAAATTTTGATGTGATTTCGACATAATATTTGAAAGGATTTTGCCAGAAAATTAACGTAAATTAAATTTTTTGCCAGAAAGTTTTGCCCATTACTGAATTGAGAAATTCTTCGTTTAGCTACATTTTTAATTTACATTACTGTGTCGAAAGTTATGAAAATATTTTTGCTGCAATTATAAGATTCTACTAATTACTGAACGTGTTATATAATCATAAAACTTGTTACACAAAATAAAAAAAAATCAGTTGAATTATATATCAGTCACATGTGATTGCTTACCTGTCTCTATATGAACTCATACTTAGAAAAATAGCAAATAACTTAGAATATAACTTGGAATGCAATAACTTAGAAAAACTGCATTTTCTAAGAATCTAGAATTTAATGGTAACTTGATCTTCACCTTACTAGTCTAATTTATTTAAAACAGGAAGCTAAAATGTATTGCTTTATACTTGGGCATTAAATTACGATACTAAAGTATTGCAATAATTCAAAAACCAATACGCTTTGGACGCTGAAATTTCAATCTACAATGAAATGTTTCCATGATCTTTAGCACATGGAACCTTAGGACTAAAATCTTTATGTAGTATCAACATCAAGTCAAGCAGAATCGTTCGATACATGTATATTTTAACTTTTTTATGAATGTGGAGTTGGATGGATACTATCAATATTTGCAACGCAATTCTTAAAACTTATTGCATTAGGCAACATGTTAAATTTTATTGATACAAAGGCGGGCTTTTTCGGGTGAAATTTGGATGGTTCTGTACAGGATATTGGCTAGGAATTTGCTGGTCTTCGCTTGTTTAACCGGTTTCCCATCAAAGTATTTTAAGAGGATTGCACGACCCAGCAAGAATACATCCACGTATCTGGAAATTACGTGAAGATCTCGTTGTTGATGAGATTCCAACATGGCGGATCGCTGAAATCGACAGAACCTTGGTCTTTTAGCACTTGGCAATTACCGTCATATCTACGTTTTGTTTACAAAAATAAACATTGATTTATATAAAATCATTTATTCAATGCATCGAATAGGCGAGAGAATGTATTTAATTAATTCAAACAAGAAGTATTTAATTGTTTCATCTTTTTTTGTACAGTATTTCTTTGTTTTCAGTTTCGATATTTCTCGTTAAATCTCTACAACCGACGATATGTTTTCGAGATTTCAAGGGCTAGCCGATTCAAATTTCCAGGCCGAAATTTTGTTACGAATTTGGTTAATAATGTAGGTTTTTGTGGAAGCATCCAGGAAAACATAGAGAAAAGATGACCTCTGTTCCTGAAAATCAATTTTGTAGTCAGTAATTTCGTATAAACAGATACAAATCGATTGGACTTAAAAAGTTCTTCAATTCCCCACCAGGAGCGCTGTTCGCTATCAAATCAGCTAGCCAGCAGGAATTCCCAACACAGAACCACCCAATTTTCACCCGTGTAATTCCCACCTGAAATTGCATAGTCAACGAAGCTAACAAAGAAAGACTTTGGCCAAGTCTGTCACTGATTTCTCTGACCATTGTTACACTTTGATACATGCAACTTCTTTTAAGATCCCAACGACTGATAACTGTAAATTAAAATTGTTTTGTTAGAGTATGCGTTAATGGCCATTTAAAATGATCCAGAGAAATTAAGATCCACAACAATAAGCCGCTTGACATTGTGCAGCTATTTAACACACAAACAAATATTTTTGATGACTTACTTACAGCACTTGATGTAAATAATTTATAAACATATATAATTTTAATCAATAAAAATTGTACTTCCTTCCAAATAAAAAAAAACAGAACACGCTTCTTCACATTGACTGAAAAAAGACTGAGATGAAGATGGCATCCATCCATCCGTAGTATTCTGTCCGAAGACAGGTCCAGTTCTATGGAGGTCTCACATGGATCTCCTAGAAACACCTGAGGAAAGATACTGGGGGTGGTTTCCCGTTGCCTGCCCGAAGATGGCATACAAGGACTGAAATAATATCAAACAGTGGCATTTTAGTCTTAATATGTATTGGAAAAATGGAAAAATAATGAAATTGCATATTCGTTTCTTTTAAATTGCTTTTACGACTTGAGCCATCATCGAAGGGAATCTGCGACAGCTGTTTCGTCCTTATCAATACTCATCAGCCAGATTTACCCTCAATGACAAACTCAGAACGCGTGAAAACTTTCTTCTGCTCTCGAAAGTGGGACCCGAAGGCAAACAACCATAGAAAAAAAAAGCTGTGACCAGTAACATTTTATTTTTATTCATATACAGTAAAACTCGCTTAAGATGTTCCCGCTTAAGACGCTGTTTTCCGTCGATATCTGAGCATTTCTTATACTAGTCAATGTAAAATACATCTGTTAAGACGCTTTGTTCCGCTCTGTATTTTCGGATAAGACGCTCTTCACTCTTTTTCTCCAGCTTCATAATCCCCTCTCCAACCGTTCTGATCAAAGCGAGTATTTGTTCTGACCCCCGCAACACTTCGTTTCTTACTTTGTTTCGTCCGACAAAAACACCTTAAATTGTAGAGGCACGTTGCCACACAGATGAAGGAGTGATTGCAGTTGTTTTGTTGACTCATTCCTACATCGGGTGAATGTATCGAATGGTTTAGTGTTGTTTAGTTCGTTGGAGAGTCTATCAGTGATTTCATTATGGCCAGTGTCAGTAGTAAAATTGGAATAAAACGGATAGCTTTATCGATTTCGGACAACCTGAACATTTTGAAAAAGTACGACGAAGGATATGCAGCTAAAAAAACAAACAAAAGGAAATCGCTAAAGAACTGGGCTACCTCCTTCCACTTTAAGAACTGTGCTGAAAAACAGATCTGAAATTGAACAAAATGTACTGGTAGGAGGAACCAACAGCACTCGGACTTTGGATATAATGATCGCTGATGCAACGATTGTGCGAAAGAGGAGGACGACGAACAAGACGACGACTACGAACCGGCGCCGATTCCTTCAGTTACTACTGGTTTGCAATACTTAGGTGAACTGCAAAAAGTACTGTCCTCTTTGGAACATGCTGAACAAATGTTGAGCTACGCCAACAAAATTGATATTTTCCTTGCTGCAACATATATCCAGAATCTCAAACAAACGAAAATAGATGCTTTCTTTCCCAGCACAACAGAAAAGTAACAAATTTCAGTATTATTATTATTATTATTATTATTATTATTATTTTACTTTGTATTATATTTACATTGTAGATACCTTCTGTAGTTTCTTGATGATGAGCAATACATATTTTTCTATTTTTTAAGCACTTGAGAGTTTGTTTTTTCCAATTTAACCATAAGACGCTTTCCCGCTTAAGACGCTCTTTCGAGCTGGTCCCTTGAAGAGCGTCTTAAGCGAGTTTTACTGTACTTCTCATCTGTACATCACTTTTCACCATAATCCCTTCAGGGTTTCATTTTGGATTCTGTCATTAAAATTTCGACATCCGAGGACTCTGAGCAATTTGACTGTTCTGTTAAAATATGCTATTTGATATATAACGTTCTTAATATCTTATCGTGTCCACTGGATTGAAAGAAGTAGACTGACTGACTGACTGACATACAGCTATTCAAAAACATCATTTCACTTCACCTGTTTACAAAACTTATTAAATGCACACTTCTCTTCGAATTCTTTAAATCAATTTCTTGAATGATCACAGCCTTGAAGAGAAAGAAAAATAATGAGCAAAAAACGTTGTCATTATTGTCTTTAGTTTCTCTTGTCTCAGTGTAATTGGAACTTCCGGTTTCAAATGAAAGTTTTAATTTAGTGAATTTATAATTGCATATGCACAGGAAGAAAATAAGGTCTTTTTTTTTTTTAAATCGCTATTAAAAGTCTCCAATTTCTGAAAGGTGTGCTTCGATGTGCATTTTCGTCTCAACATAGACGAGTTACTGCCTTCTCAGCGAAGGATCTCACAGAACACGATCTTATTAGCAACAACTTAAAATCTGCCTAATTAAGAAAAAGGATCTTCTTACAAGATGTAAGAAAACAAAACAATTCGACGACAAGGCAGAATTAAGCTTTATTTTCAATTTCCTTCTGCTCCTTACAATTGAAAGGCATGTTAATTAGATAGAGGATATGTAAATACGAAATAAGTCTATTTACTTATAAATTTATAAGTAATTTTAAATTTGGCTGTTATTTGGCTGTTATTTTTTAATCTAGTGTCCTAGAGATTAATTAGATCACTCACAAGTAAACCTTCTCTCCTTTGATACCGGTTTTCCGGAAACCCATAAATTTTCTGAAAGCTTATGTCACAAGTAGAAAAACTGAAATCTTAGGGGCAAAGGGCCAAGCGTTTATCAGCTGTAGGACCCACACAATATCAGTAAAGTGTTGGAAACATGACACCAAAAGTCGCTAAAATGCTCGTTTCACATACTTCAATGAATTATTAATATGGTAAGAAGGTGACATAAGCTTTCAGAAAATATATGGGTTTCCGGAAAACCGGTATCAAAGGAAAGAAGGTTTACTTGTCAGTCTGTATGTATGTGTATGTCACCCTAATAAATTTTGAAACGCTGGATGTTTCTTGAATCTTAGTATAGATATTTAAGGAATGAAGACGTTTTTTTTGTTTTTTGTTTGTGGGGTGAGCGAGTGGCAGGGAAGCCGAGCACCGCGACCTGTAAGTCTATCGTGCCATCCCACGGAAATAGACAGAGAGAAAGACTGAGAAAGAGCGGTGGGAGAAGTGCATGGGAAATGGGAGAACCCCGAGAAAACCAGCGTCATGAAATCCTCATGAGAATCGAACCTTGATACTAGAGGGTGAGAGGCCAATGTCGTAGCGACAACGCCAACCACGCGACCAGAAGGGGTTAATTTGAATCTTTTACAAATGGATTCTTCTGTAGAAAATAATGTGGGAGGTTGATAAAAATTTCCCTAAAAAAAAAGGCACAATGGGAATTATAACTTCTATCCTATTCTATTAATACTTTATTGTCTTGAATAATGAATACTAATCTTTGTAGCTGATCCTTTAATTAGCTAGAAGCTTAATTTGATTAAAATTAATGCAATTCGGAATAGATACTAATTAATTGATTTAATTAATAATTATCTCCTAGAAATGGAAAACTTGAATTATTTCTATTCAAAGAAATAATTTACAAAAAATAAATAACCGAAATAAATATCGGTTATTATTTAATTAAATAATAACCGATATTACATTTTGAATGCATTTTCATAACTTAAAAGCAAGAGACAGAGAAATTTTAAGAAATAATATCTTAAGTTCTTTGGCACTTCTTGTTGTATGCTTGTTTGGATTTTCGAAGAAAATGTTTTGATAAAATTTTTTGAAAATTTTTGGAACCATGTGGCTTTGTTTTCATTTAAAGTTCCAATTATTGATAACGAGGGCGCTTTAGTGATTATTGATTGGTGGTAAGACGGTGGCTTTTGATTGGAGCTAACTGCTTATTCTACGGGGTCTCCACTCCTCGTGTTTTTGGTATCTTCACGGTGAGCTGTATTAAAGAGGGTGTTCCATTGGCCCATCATTCACATTGAAAACGATTTGTAAATAGTCAAATCGAAACATGTCTGTGTTTTAATTTTATATTTAAAGTATTCTTTTTAAGCCTGTGTGTCTGGCCGTTTTATTTTGTCGATATTCCTGAACACACGTTAAACCTCACCCTAAAAAATTTTTTGATGATACGTTAAATAATACACCCCACAGTACAATCATGAAACCAGTTATTTATAGACACACTATATGTTTTGTCTTTGTTTATGTGTACCTTGATAACGACTTGGTAGCCATCGAAACTGTTGGTTTAATTTTTATTTTATTTTCATTTTTAATTTTATTGTGCAACTTTGATATATATTCGACAATTTTAAGTATAAATGTAAAAAACTACATTTAATATGAAAAAGCAAATTTTCAAAAAGAGTACGTCTTTTCTTTTTCAAGCCTAAAATAACAATAAGTTGAAGAACAATACTCCAAATTACATTAAACTCCTCGAGAAAATATTAACAATATCAATTACTTACAATCTTTGTTTTCTTTATAATAATACATGATACGGCTTAACAATTTAGTTCCTTAAGTGTAACCTTATTATTACATTTTGTGGACATTTTATCTACAAAACTTTTAGCTAATCTTATGAAATATTTCTCTTTTTCAATGCCATCATTCCTATTCATATTTTTTCTTTTTGTGTTCCGGATAAACATACTTTCTATTATCTTTCTTAGCTTGGTGTCTCTTTCAATATATAAAATTTGTATCTCATTGTTAATGCAATGATTTCTGTTCACACAATGTTCTGCCACTTCTGATTTTTCAATGTACTTGTTCCTAATGCTGGTACCATGTTCCGTCATTCGTTCCTTCACTGTTCTTTTACTCTCGCCCAAATAGAATAAATCGCAATTCTTGCATTCTATTTTGTAAATTATACCCATTTCATGTTTCTTAAAACTATTATTCAATTTGCAACATAAAATGTTTTTCAGTTTGTTGTTATATTCAAATCCAACATTCAAACAAGTAACTGAATAAGCAGTAAACATAACTGAATAAACGATGCTGTATAGCAATTGACTTAAAAGCTGATTACAGTAAAAGGGCAAACATAATCCCTACACTAATCATGCGGACATTGCAGTGGACTGGATAACTGCATTAAAATTGTACATATATACATCTTACAACAAAGCACTGACATAAACATGGCGGTTACAGAAAAAGAACTTGAAGCTTACTTTCATTAAAATCTTGGTTTGTTTTTAATTTTTTTAACTTTTAAAAACAAAACTAAAAAAGAAGTCTTTTTTTTTTTTTTGGAAATTTTGATATCGAATAGTAAAGTTGTTTTGTTTTTTTTCATTTTCGGAAAAAAACATAATATTGCCTAGCTTAATGGTAAATGTAAAGATGCCATTGATCTTTTTAAAATATCTCTTCATGACTAAATTTCATTTATAAATTTGTTCATTTACAAAATAATTTTGATAAATTATATAAATTTGAAGGCGACCCATAATAATAACAAAACTTTAAAATAATAATAAAAAAAGGAAGTACATTAACGAAAGGAAAAATAGTCGTTCCGGCGTGGCCGAGCGGTCTATACCTGGGTTCGAATCCCGGCGTGGGAATGGCTGTTTCTTTCCTCTTCTGTGTTTCATCCGTTTCTACCTGGGACTTACTATCTCAGGGTTATTCTGGACTTGATGTGAATCGCGTTCCCCTTCCCGAACTTTACTAGCTACACCGTGACGGTTATCATACTGGGCTATTGTACGTGGTCCTTAGTTGTCCCAAATCGACAAAAGGAGGAAGGAAAGCAAAAAAAAAGTTAGGAAAAAAAAAAAAGTAGATACATGGAATCGAACCGACAGCATATGAGTCCGAGAACTTACCGATCACGCTACAGCATACAACTGGAATAAGTTGGTTTCATTTCTGACATTTAAGCTAAGAGCGGAAATTCAATGAAAACAATCGAAATATCTCGAACGGAGGGGGGGGGGGGGGGTTGGCCTCTAAAATTACCCTAATCCTATGTTGTTTAGGCCTCTGAACACGATGATGAAATCCGTTTGTCGATCCGATCTTCCATTCGGGAGTTGATAAGAAGGTACAATGCCAAATATCTCGAACATCGGGGGGGGGGGGCGTTTCCCCCTGAAAATACTCCATTTCTAATATGATGGCAAAATCCGTTTATCGATTCGACCTTCCGCTCGGGAGTTGTTAGGGGTGGACAGACACGGACGGACAGGACAAACGCAATAGCTACCGATTTTGGTCGCTATTACTTTAGCTCCCAAATGGGTCGCTAAAAGTGTAACGAAAAAAATAACAACACTTTCTTAATTGTCAAAGTACAATATTCAAAATTCTTAAACATCTGTTATCATCGTAAGCTGAAACTTTAGATGTACATTTTGTTATCTGAAGCACTACCATATTTTCAAAAATTTTAGTAAATATAAAATATTACGTCTAAAAACACCACTTCATACGAACACTTTAATTTGATAGTTGCCATGCCAACTATCGTTTTTAATTTTACTTGTATTATTTTTAAATTCCTTAGATTAACCTAAAACAGTAAATCATAATAAAAGTTCGGAGTATTTTTATTTTACGGAAGCCCCGACCAGGCAACAACAAGAATAAATTTCCACCAACATATTTACAACCATGTTTTAATAGCAACTGCAGCAAAATGTTCCTGTATTCTTGGTATTTTGCGCTTTCCTTTTAAACTCCAATGAAGATTTAGTAGTTTTAATTTTTTCGTTTTTCCGTCCTTAGTGAAGAAATTAAACAAATCTCCTTCCGCAGGGGGGTTTAAATTAGACTTACGTTTAAAAGGTTTCATTGTACTCAAATGGTTATTTATGGTGTAGAGTCGAGAAACTTCCAGTAAAACTCGTAGATGCTAAAAGAATTAACTATTTCGTCTCTACAATTAACATAAGAAGCTTCTGAAGTTTTTCCACAGTTTTTGTACTCATTTAACTACAAGGAAAAAACAAACAAGAAATAGTATGAAAACAAACTTTTTGTAATTCAGAACTAGGAAAGTGTTTGTACTAAAAAAAAATAACATAACAAGGATAAGTTTTGGAAGAACTTAAAAATGTTGCATCTTTTTATTTTCTTTGTTTTTTTAGGTAATGGAACAAAATAAAGCTAAAAAGTTCTTAAAAGAACTAAAGGCCTACTTTCCTCACAGTGCTACACTGAAATTCTCTCTCTCTTTTTTTTCCATTTATTTGCAACTTAAAGTCGTTTAAATAGTACAAACGAATTTCGTTTAAAGTTTAATATCTGCTGATTATAATAATATTAAAGCGAACGCGAATCGATTATTAAAAAGAGTTTATACGGATTAGGTATGATGTAACGTGTGCATTAGAAATGAATTAAAGAACGCCGGCACACAGTTAAAATTGGCAAAAATTTAACGTGCGTGAGAGATATTTTTGCCATTGTATAGATGTTTAATTTAAAAATTAATCCTTTACAAGCTAAGCAGTCTGCTAGCGGGGATTAATTTGCTGCCCGGGGCAAATTCAAAGGCCATTATTTTGTTGATGCTTGTCCTTTGTATATGTTTGTTTGGATCCCACTGAGTTATGAGTACTGGGCGAATCAAACTGATGAGACCTGGGAAGGTCGAAACAATCTGTATTTTATTCCCGGTATAAAAATGCACAGTTCCCCTAAAAAATTCCCTAACAAATGTAACCTCTTGAGGATTATTTTTTTTTTTCCTACAAAGCACTGCTCTAGAGAAACAGAAAGATATCAATTCTTCCATTTTGATCTCTTGGAGACAGACTTTTTTTGTTATTGCTATTAGGCACCGTGTGAGAAAACTCATCATGAATTATCAATAAGAGATATCTACGAAAAACTAATCCATTCCTCTCAATTATCTCTTGAAAATGACATTTTAACTACAGTTTTCTTTGCTACTCACTTTGTGGAAAAATATAATAGATAACAATACACAATGACTCTGTGCAACGTTTGGAGAATATATAAAAAAAATGTTCTAAATATATTATTTTGATGACAGGCACTTTTCGAACAGAAGTGAAAAAGAAAACCTATTACATGAAAATTCGGCTCTTTTACATGTAGATCATAAACCTCCTCCCATTGCATTGTGGGATAACGATAATCTCCATCAGCAGATTGAAGTTGTAACCTTTCCTAAATGGCACTGATGAATTTAGCATATCAATCATGAATTGCTTTAACACAGAATTGACCTATGCTACGGTTAACACCGCTTCTGCTTCAACGTGCGTTATCATTGCTGCAATCCTTCGTCCAGGGGAATAATTGCTTGTTTCCCTTCCTGATTAATTGAAGCTAATAAAGCTCCTCCTACTAAATCAATGCACGCACTGTGTTACGACCAAAACCTTTTACATCTGTCAATGGTAGGAGACAATTGGTAATACAATTGCAATGTCAACACCATAATTGTCATTGACACCTAAGAAATCGAACACCAGTGTCAACAAACAAATAGAGAATAATGAATATAATTTGTATTTTTATCTAGAGGGGGAACGGACTGTAATTTTCTGTAGGATGTTAAACCTACGGGGAGCTGTTATAATATAAACCCTTGCTCCAGCAGAAGATTACTTGTAACTACACGCTATAAAAACTTTGGTGTGAAAACTAAGTTGTGAGAAAAAACGAGTAAGACAGATTTTTATACAACTGAGTATATATTCTCTTAAAAAGTCTGTTACAAATATTTTGTTGTCATAGTTCACTCATATGAAATTACTGCTTGTAAATCATATTCTTCTTAACTATTCAGTTATACCCTTGGATAACCTCGCTTCAAGATTAGGTTACAAAAATCTCTTTGTGAAATCTTTCAGTATAGTCACTTTGAACTCTTGACTCTTTAACTTTATACTCGTTACTTGTCTTAGCTAAACTGTTGTTCTTGAATGAAAGTCGATGGTCAATGTATTCGTGTCTATGGACCGTCCGTGTAAAGGAGAATCAAAGACATACCTACAAAACTCGCTGTTGAATCATCTTCGATCTAACCTCTTGAATATCCGATTACTTGAGTGGATAATTCAGTTCCTCTTCGTTGCATTCTTCGGCTTTCGAACCCTTTAGAACATTGTATAGTGATCGGGATTATTTCCTAAATCCTTCTCACCAAAGTAAACTTTAATTCTGCAGTTTAATACATATCAATTTTAGTTATGCATTTCCTATTGCAGGGACTAGGAACATTGGCTCAAGATAATTCCTATTATCTTCGATGAAACAACGTTGGAATACATATTTTCTTTTACACCTCGGAAAACAACTCCATCTTTTTCTTCCAACCTCAGAATTCATTCATCGCAACAATACGTCTCGAGTTCACTGTTCAAAAACAATCGTTACTACTTGGCATCATGTGTATCTCTTCTTTATTTGAACGTGATTGTTGCGTTGTTCTTTTGTTTTTTATTTCCCTCAGATTATTCACGATTATTTTGACTTCCCTTGAAATTGTCTCAGGTTTGAAATACGTTACAAAATTGTTCAGGTAAGTTTTTCTCAATTCAAACCTACAATATTGAATATGTTTATCACATTTACTTTACGAAAGTGAATCCGAAATTCACGCAAAAATGGCTGCTGGATGATTTTTTTTTTTTAAACTTGATGCTATTTATGGTGGAATTGAAAATATGAGCCGAGTTATTTCGGTATCTACTTCCTTCATCAAGCTCAGTCCCGGAAAATCTGAAGGCATTCCGTGTTTCTGAATCCAATTAAAAGTAATTGTAAAAATTCGAGGAAATCCGGGATGAATAAGTAAAATGAGAAAAAAAATAGTAAAGGAAATAAAATCCGGAGTTTCTGCCTACAAAAAAAATTCGCGATATAAGAAAATTTATCGTAATCTTTAATCATGTCTGGATGTCCACGTGACAGCAATTATTCAAAATATGAACTTACAAATTTACATTGACGTTTGAATTTACAATAAATAAATTACAGTAATAAGCAACATCGAATTATTTTTTACGCTGTCCGGTTATAGAACAGGTGCGGGGTCCAGTTGGAATTACCTCTTCAAAAACAAATATGGCCGAAAGATGTGAGTCACTTTTGGAGAATGCAACGGGACCATCTTGGATAACACGAAGGTTTCTGTCACGAAATGAGGCAGTTGTTGATATTCACTTGCCCATACACTTCGTCACTGTAAAGAATGTTCTATGGCCAAGTGATATCAATCGCGCCAGGAACTGAGGCGCAAATGTTACATGAATTTCCTTACTCCATGTGATATTTAGTTATAAGGTTTTTTTGAAGAATCAGGTGTATCATGAAAGATATCAAATTCTGTCAGATCTGAAGGACAGCATTAGATGTCATGTTCTAGCAATTTCAGCAGACATATTGCAGTAGAAAATGCCGTTTTGCGAATGAAAAATATTGTTGACAACAATGGAGGACACATTGAACTGTTGTAACGCTGTTGAAGTGATTTTGTATTGCTGTAGCGCCAACTATTGGCCATTTTTTTGTGCTATATTTTGTTTCAGTAAACGGCGAGCGCATCGTTTGAAGTATCTACTGTCCAAATTTCTTTTCATTCAGGGCCTTAGAACCCGCTCCAGAGTCCTAAGTAGAGGAACATTAATTTTAACAGCCCTGTACTTTTAGGTGGATACGGTTGTCCAGTGGTTAAGGCGGTGAACTGCTGAATGGAGGAACCCTGGTTCAATTCCCTGCGATGGTAGGGGATTTTTTTCACTGTTATTTCTCCTCCAAAAGGACCTAGGATTCAACCAGCCCTCTGTCAAGTGGATACTGAATTTTCTACACGGGAGTTAAACGGGGGCGAGGTATCGGGCTGACTATCTGACCTCAGATAGACCCGTTGCTCGAAAAACGCTGGGAGCCTAAACCTCTCGCGCACCCTACGACCTCCACGGCTTGTTGCGGTACAGTTTAACTTTTATATTTTTAGAGATAGGGCAAAACACGGAGTCCCATTTGTGGTCACTTCTTATTACACAGGAAATGGAAGAAGCCGACTATGAACAAGTTGCAACCTCTGTAGCCCAAACTGTAGTCAATCAGACGTAAGTGATACCGTATTAGATTGCTTATGGTTTCTAGATGTGAGGAAATTACGAGTTCGGGTCTATAGTCACGTCCTGTCTTACAAAAAGTAGCCGAAATTGAAACATGTAGGAGATCGTTGTTGTTTCGTGTGTAATATGAAAACCAGTTTTTCCTTGTTTTCCTTTCATTGTGCATTAGAATAAATTCCCAGCACTTTTCTAATGTCGTTCCGGCGTGACCGAGCGGACTAGAGCGGTCTGCCGTGAAGCCGCAGTGTTTCGACGGCTAAATGCTCATATTTCTCGCCCTTTATTGATGCCAATAGTTTAATACTAAAAGCTTGGACGTCGGCAAAAAAAAAAAAAAAA
>JAFIDM010008419.1:51411860-51426086 GCA_023159025.1 Thereuonema tuberculata | reverse complement strand
AAAAAAAAAACGATGTTCATTCCTTCCCGGACTCCTTTCGAACTCTGGGTCTCGGCACAATAGTATTGGAGTCCCCAACTAAATGGAGGTCCTGAATATAAATTCTCTTATGTCCTTTTCTTGTATATTTTTCTTATTGTTATTTTTCATATTTCAAGCCTCATCAACTTTTTCTTATCCTGTTCATCTCATTTCAATAAGTTCTCCATAAGCATAAATTAAAATTGATAAATAAAAGAAGTTTAACGTGCCGGAATAATTATAAGTTAGGTATCAAACCACGGCACTTAGCTAAAGTTAGGATTCGCACCTTGAGTTATCATCGGGAAGAGACTGGGACGGACCGTTTCGTCTTCATTAGGACTCCTCAGCCAGCCAAACTCCCCTGATGACAACTCAGAATGCGCGCAAGGTGTTAGTATCCCGCTTCTCGCACCCGAGAATGGGACCTCCCACCGAAGAAATCCTAACCAAAAGTTAATCAAGATAAAAAATACAAAATTTCCCTGACCTGCCTTCCGGCAAGCACAAAAGGAATTTAATGGCTGCATAAATCTAGTAAAAAAGCCAAAAGCTTATAAATAAAAGAAGTTTAACGTACCGGAATAATTATAAGTTACATACAATAATCTATCAATGTAAGTAAAAGAAAAAAAATTAAAATATATTACTGATTAAAAAGACAAAAACAAAATACTTTCGGTTAAAGCAAATTACAGTACATTTATCTATATCTATGATTAGAATATTTAAAAACAATTAAAAAGAATAGAATAATATTAATTTAATTAAAGCCAATACGCAAGATTACGATTAATAGCTTTAACACATTAAAAATACAAAACCACGACCGGTTTCACCTCTTGTTTGTCAATGTCTCGAACAAAACGCGAAACCGGTTGTGGTTTTGTATTTCCAATGAGTTAAGCTCACATGTAAAATTATTTTTTTACGAATAGAACAACAGTTGACTATTTATTTATTTTACTTAATTACATACCACAACGCATAGCACACGAAAAGAAACAAACCAACAAAAAAATCAAACAAACTTCTAATTCTTCCTGAGATAAAAGGTGAGCTAAATAGCAGTATAGATCTGGTTACTTATAAATAATTACAACAACACTAATATCAGACTAAATATTACTTTTCTCAAATGTTTTTAATTTCTGGATACTTTTTTAATTTAACAGAATCTGCCTTTGAGAAAAATCGCTAAAATAAAAAGAAAATCAGCAATAAAACCAAAAGATGAATTTAAACTTAATAATCACCATCAATTATTTTATATCTTATTAATTAATTAAATTATTCAAACAATAGAGAAGTGAAAAGTAGAAATAAAATAAAGAATCTCGAAGTTTTGTAAAATTCGTAAATGTCGGTTGTACTTTAAGTAATTTAAAGGTCAAAGGTTGCGGCGCACGTGGAAATCTACTTTAAAAGAAGTTTTGAAGCTTTAAAAGATTAAGGCATTCTTTTTTTGAGTTAAAAGGAAGACTCAAACTTTAAAGGCATTGACTAACTTCACTTAGAAACTCTTTTTAGTTAACAATGTTTTTAAATTTTATTCTAGTGTCTAATAAATATAGTTAGTTTCCAAAATCTAACTTTTAAAACTTCTCCAAAGTTAAATGCAAGGAGTTATACTTAAATAGTAAGACTTGACAGGATTTTGTCAGTAACGAATTCACTAAATAATACTTCCTGTTTCTTTCAACACACACTTTATTATTTTTCTGTCATGTAATATGTTAAGTTGCTGCAAAAACTACAATCCATCTATAGTGAACCAATGTTACGTAGCTAACGTTAATATTAATGTATTCATTTATTGTATTAGATTGTTGTAACCATGAGTGTGTACAGGGTAAGGTACTGAAATTTAGGAAACAACGGTTTTTTTTAGTTGTTGCTGATCAGTTCCTCCTCCCCCGCAAAATATTTTAATATTTTATTATTTAATAATAATATTTTACTTATATATGTTCCTAATAGATTAGTGGATTTTCGCTATCACTGTTCATGGCAATATCATTGTTATAGTGAGTTATTAATAACTAGACGAGTATCGTCGCTTCGCTCCGGAATCCTTGCATGTATAGCATTAAAAAAAAAACAAAAAAAAAAACGCCTTTATTTATTTAGCAAATTAATAGGGAGATCGGAGAATACACGATTTCCCAGCTCGTTGTGGGCTTCTCCGCTGATCAGTTCCTTCTCCCCCGTGTGGACAATTGTTTTTTGTAACCCGAGCGAAGAACAGGTCGTTTTGCTAGTATATATATAAAGAATAGGCAAAATAATTGAATAAAACACATGTCAATAAATAGCGAATGTGAATGACGTTAAAACGGCTGCAGCAAAAATTATTTTTTTTTGACTCTTATAACAATACAATGTTTACAATGCAATGTATTACGTTTTTGCGCAAAAAACCATGCATTTCTGGATCCATTAATTGTTTGCTTTGGTGTACAACACCATTTATTAAATCATTCATTCACTATTTTACTTATTTGAGGTTTATCTTAGGAATATTTGCACTACGTTTTCTCGCATCCTACTGTGCCATCAACAAAAAACAAGAACACACCTACATTGAATAACGATACAAGACGTTTTATTTGAAAACTATTCATTTCCGGACCGATGTCTATAGAAAGTTTTTTGTTTGGTTTCATGAGTAGAAACTACGCCTCACTTTTTGACCCACCTTATGGAATACCCTGTATATAAGCTAATTTGACCTCTGGCAATATTGAGAAAATCGCATCCAGCCTGTAAAGCTCCGGCAGCAGCAGTCTGCATAAGTGTAGTCACACTCAGCAACAGAGCATCCAGAGAATTCAAGCCAGCTTTCACGGTGTCACATTTTGATTTGGCTGCCACAATCTCATGCCACAGTCTATCCAGCTCACACTTGTCGTTTGACTGCAGATATCTCTCCATGAGTGAAATTGCACATTCAAGAGCCTTCCTGTACTCTGCCAGCATATCAATGGTTGCAAGAGCAGTCTGGGTCAACAGTTTTTTCTCAACTCTGGCAATATTGATAGTTTATAAGCTAATTTGACCTCTGGTAAATGCTAATAGTTATTATTTTGATTGATTGAATTGAATCTTCGTACACTGCAAGTTCGACAATCCCATTTTCCCATTAAATATATATTTTAATATCTTAGTTAAGATGAATTATGAACTGGGAGCTATGATTTTATACAGTGAGTTTTTCTTATTTCGTTTTTTGGGGTGCAGGGTACACATCATTAAGTATTTTATAAATAGAAAAGCTAAAAACATTGGTTTCTGTTGTCAGACTATAATTGAAAGCGGGTGCAATTACATACCTTGTTTCAAACTTTTCCGCTTTGAAGTTCATATATCATTTCGAAAAGCTCATTTTACATCGTTAGTCGAGTTTATTTTTCCCAGAAACTCCTGGAATAAACAACTGACTTTATATATAATACGATTTTAGAAAATGAGAGAATTTACAGTATTGTATCAGCTTTTTTGAAAGAACAGTAAAAAAAAATTAATAGTTACTGCAATTTACAGCCTGTCTCACATTTCTGACCAACGTTACTTCAGTAACATGACATTGACTTATGTTGTGTCGTCTTAATAACATAATAAAGTCATAATCGTAACAACGAGCTGGCTTTTAGAATAATTTTCGTACCCTTATGAAAATATATATAGATATACTAGTATACGCCCCTTCAACAATGATGGGATAACAATGTGAAGGTTTTTAGTTGAGATAGATTATTCCCCTGTCATTTGTAATTTCTTCAATTATATCGAGAAATGTCTCGAACAACTCTTAATGTCCTGTCGGCTTAGAGTAAATTTATTTAAGTAAAACACCAAGCTGCTGAATTCAATTTTATCTTCAATCTGAGCTTTAAAAGCCACTTATTGTATAATCTGGATTTTGTGATCGTACTGTATCAATAGTTTTTATGGATATCAAAGTGTATTACTCTTATTTTAATAAAAAAAAACCCAAAAGATGTTTTACCTGTTGTTAATCTCACGACGACTAATCTTGAGATTATGTGGAGGATGTCTTACCTATGGAAAAGAAAAGAAATTCATTAGGAAGGGGATATTAAGAATTTCCAATTATTGAAGAAAAAAAAGCCTTCTTTTAAATATAAAGAAAAGGGGAATTATCCATCATGCACATAATGAAAAACAAAAACAAATTCATGGCAAGAGCTTGTCAGCGAAGCGGAGTCTGATACGGCCGTTTCATCGTTGTTATGAATCCTCAGGCAGACTTACCACTTCGATGAGAAGCTTCGAAGGCATGAAGAATATGTGGAACCCTTACTCGCTCCCGATTACGGGTTCGACACAAACAAACAAGAAAAGAATATTATCTGCTGCTTAACAGGATTTAACAATGTGGCCCTCAACTTTCGGGCACAAGTGGCAATAAATTACAAACAAAAAGCCGCAACAAAGTAAAAGAATTTAATGAAACAAAGCTTAAACTGTAGATGAAGATGTAAAGGAAAAGGGGATTTACCCATCATGCACATAATGAAAGCAAAAACAAAAACAAATTCATACCAACATGGCTAAGGATTCATAACAATGATGAAACGGTCGTACCGTACTCCACTGACAAGTTCTTGGCTTGTTTTTGTTTTCATTATGTGCATGATGGGTTATTCCCTTTTCTTTAACATCTTCACCTGCACGTTAAGCTTTATTTCTTTAGAGCCAAATATACTTCGAAATTTATTAAGATTATGTTTTGTATACAAGGGCTTATTCATACGACGGGTTATCGCCGAGAAATGAAATAGAGCCTTTCTTTTTCACCTAAGAATGAATATAAGTGACTAACAGTGTCTTTAAATACTGTCGTACATTAATAGCATTAGTAGAGATATGCCTAAAAACACGAAAAAGTTTCAATGTTTGTAAAAATTGCGAGAATATACAGAGACATAGAGCGCGCAAATGTTATAAACAGATTGAATCACCGACAACAAAATGGCAGTCGACGATCTTCTCCTAAATCGGAAAATAGCCGTAAAAGCGAAACGAAAGAAGCGCCGAACTTAATGAGCTTGGACGTAATTGAAAACCTCCATATTCGTGGAACGCCGAAAAGTGGTACCTTACACTATTAAGCAAAGATACTAATACTAAAGTTATAAATAATATTAAAGATGAAATACTATGATAACAAACAGCGCTGGGAAGGAACGATTACTTTCAAATTCATTGTTTTTTAGTCTTCTGATACAAGTACCAGAAGACTTATATTCCCGTTTTGTCGGGACAAGTATCATTAAAATATCATTAGCAACAATCGCAACAACAATCGCAACAATTGCGTCTTTCGCAACAATCGATATAAGAATAAGGAACAATACACATAACAATACAAATATAATAATAAATATAACAATCAATATAACATTTATAACAATAAGGAAATTAAGGCAATATCAATTATATTTTTATAGACGTATCAGAAGACGTTGCGAAGCATTGTGATTGGTTTACTAATCGCTATCCCTAACTTGTTCTGTAATGCTAAAGGTCGATTCGCATAAATCGGAACGTTACGATCAGGCACGGACTGGCAGCGACAAGATAAATTATACAAAAGAACAAAAACGCACTACAAATAAAATCACGGAGCTACTTTTGGAATATTAGCCACCGGGAATCCAGGACAGTCTGTTTCAAGGTTATTATCTTTCTTCAGCTGGATTCACCCAGTGTCTGCAGCTCAGTGATATCAAAGAAAATATAAACAAAAGACAAGTAAACATAGGAATGGCCCTTCATATAAAAAACAACAAAAAATAAATAAAAAATAAAAAATGGCAATTAGTCAATCCCCGCCAGTCAACTACTGGCTAATAAAGGATTAAAGTATAAGAAAGACATATACATAATAATAAATTTAACGTGCATAGAAACATTTTATTAAGGAATAAAAACGCACTACAAATAAAATCACGGAGCTATTTTTGGAATATTTGACAGCTGGAATCCAGGACAGTCTGTTTCAAGATTATTATATTTCTTCAGCTGGATTCACCCAGTGTCTGCAGTTCAGTGATATCAAAGAAAATATAAACAAAAGATAAGTAAACATAGGAATGGCTCTTCATATAAAAACATCAAAAAATAAATTAATAATAAGAAAGGGCAATTAGTCAATCCCCGCCAGTTAACTGCTGGCTTATGTTGATATTTTCTTTGATATCACTGAGCTGCAGACACTGGGTGAATCCAGCTGAAGAAAGGTAATAACCTTGAAACAGACTGTCCTTGTATTCCAGGTATCAAATATTCCAAAAGTAGCTCAGTGCGGTTTTATTCCTTTTTATTCCTTTGTAAAATGTTTCTATGCACGTTAAATCTATTATTAAGATAAATTATTATATGACGATTGCAAAAAGAAGAAAACCATGGATTATGGATTACTACTTCCATGTATTCTCAGTGACATCTATCGCAAAGCATCGTAAATAATTTCTATTTTTCTGCACAGCAGAAGAGAACAAGATGGGTCATTTTTTTTTTTGTCTTTGCATCTTTAGCTACATACTGTTATTATTATTTTTCTATTTTTCACGTCTTTTATAAATATCATCCAAATTCAAAAGGCTTCGGACTTGGAAAATGAAATGCGTGAGCAAGGAAAAATTATCGTCGATTGCGTCTCCCGTCGATTTTGACTCATTGACAATTCGCTTCACAGTCAAATGTTACAAATTTGTAACAATAGCCGAGTCTTCCTAGTAATTCAGAAATACATATTCCATCACAATGTCTCTTAAAATAATGGAAAACGTTCCAAATTATAGCTTGCCTGTGAAGACCTTATAGTAAACTGTTCTTATGACCCGATGCCGCCATATTGCTTCTGCAGCAACAAGTTCCAGGATCAACTAAGTGATCCGTTTTTTGTTTTTCTTTTTATGTCAATTCTTCTTTCTCTGTTCTTACTATAGATAATAGCAATTCAACGGGATCATTCGTATCAACAGACAATGCCACGAATTTCGATTGGTAGTTTGACTTATATTTAAACATCAAAGTTATTTTTGGAAAAAAATGGCACACTATAAAATATGTAAAAGAAAGTGACTTTGTAACATGAAGAAAATACGTTGTATAACATTTCTGTAATTGTTATTTATAATATAATTGTAAATAACTGTTAATTTAAGTAATTTCTCCTTCTTCTAATGTATTACCTTCCTTCCTTTATCGAATTTGGCCAACTAGGGACTAACTATATTTTTTTATTAGCGATCCATTTGGGAGCTATTGTGTTTGTCCTGTCCGTCCGTCGGTTCGTGTCTGTCCACCCATAACTTCCGAACGGAAGCTCGGATCGACAAACGGATTTCACCATCGTGTTCAATGGCCCAAACACTGTAGGAATGGGGTATTTTCCAGAGACCAACACCCCTCCATGTTCGAGATATTTGACATTGTTATCATTGGATTTCCTCGATTAGCTTAAATATTAGAAATGCTACCATTTCATTTCTATTATCAGCTATAGCTTGATGGGTTAAGGTTTCGGACTCATATATTGAAGGTTGTCGGTTCAAAGATATATATCTTATTTTTTTTTTATTCTTCTCTTAATCTTTTTTTTCTCAATGTCAGCGTGGGTTTTTGTTTTTGTTTTTCTTATTTTCTTAACGTTTTTTAATTTTTTTCCTAACTTTATTATTTTATTTTTCCTTAGGTTATGTACTTCCTTTTTTTATTATTATTTTAAATTTTTTTAATACTATGCGTTGCCCTTAAATTTACGATTTAGCACAAAATTATAGTCACTTGTTATATATTATATTACTTTATATTGTAAAATTATTTAACTCCAGAACCCGTTTGATAAGGATTTCTTCTACCTAGCGGGACTGCACTATAATTTTAGATAATTAAGAAATAAAACAAATATATATTATTTTGAAGATTAGAAACGTTTTACGTGTTTCAAGCAACCTTGAAAAAACAGTCTCTCGGCGGTGAAACTAGTCGATTCCTTTGTATATCTTATGTTTTTTTATTTAAATTAATTGCATGTTTAAACTAATCAGGTGTGTGGCTTCATTAATGCGTTTAAAGTATATAAATATATTATTTTGGTTTTATAATAATAATAATAATATAATGTTTATTAAGTAATATATAGAAATCATGATCTAAGCAAAGACTTCTGTTTCTCCTAGATCCTGAAGAACTGTCATAAAACAAAAACGAAATAGCTATAAGAAAATAATCTCTATAGGCAATTTGTACTATTCAAATTATTTCTAGTTCAGAAGAATGATTTTCTATTCAAGGGCAATAAAAGGTAAAAATTTATGTTGAAGACAATACATTTATGCAGAAGATCCTTTACTAGTTTTAATTTCATACATTTTTTATTATTTCTAAGAAGAATATATGTGACCATTCAAATAGATTCTGGTGCTGTAATTTTATGGTTTATTTTATGTGTATTCCGTCAAACCTTTCTGCTTCGGGCAAAAGGTTTTAAGGAAAAAAAAAAGTTGTAAAATCAATGTGTGGAAATCATAAAGATACGACCTTTCCATCATAAATCGAATACTTTTGTCTTTAAGAAAATAAAACATCTTGGAAAGCTTTGTGGGGTGTGAAAAATGAAGCTCATATCATAAAAAATGTTTTTCTCTTTTCGCTATTTTTTTTTTTTGCAAGAAATCAATGGTTACAGAATTTGTTTTTTTGGTAACTTTTCAGAGAGAAGTTCAATTTCTTTTTTGGATGATGATGCACCAATTGGGAGAAACATGATAACAAATATGTAAGATGCAGATTTTAAAAAAAATATCAATCGTTTTCGTTAATTAGTATTTTTTTCCTCCAAGACACAGCAAAGTAAAAAGCATTTTATATCTTGTTTTCGTTTAATATGATGTATCGTTTGGGAGAAGCAATATAAAAAAAAATATAAGAGATGTGGCAGAAATGATTTAAAAGATTAAATTAACGTAAGTAAAGTGATCATTTGTCAACGGCTCGCAGGCGAGCTGAAACTGTAGTTTTTGTATATTTTTTAATGTCTTAAAATTTAACAATTATTAATATGTATGTTGGCCTCTTCATTTTTAAATAATTCAAATGGAAGACATGATGAAAAACATTTGTTTTTGTTTTGTTTTGTTTTTGTTTTTTTTCTTTTTTTTGGAGTTAGTATTTGTTATCCACCGACGCACCACTTGGGAGAAACAGATGGACTTTCCTATAAACCGTAAGTTCTCGGCAATGAACATATGTCAGAAGCCGAGCGACACAGGGAGGAAAAAAAAAGCAGACGGCTGACTGCTAAGACTGCAGTCTCAGGTGCCTGTTCTTAAAAGACTCTATTCTTCGGCGGAATCAATGCATGGAAATTGTATGCCCAGCCGCTTTGCTAGAGTTGCACTGGCTTTTGCGGAGCCAATGTGCCGTCCATGATTACTTCTCCGTGATTGGGGTGCGTTAGTGCGGATTAGAGGTCCGGAGAGATGGTACGACTGCGACGGCAGATATTGATTCGGCGTCGCGTTCCTGCATCGGTAAGCTAACGCCAGTTGGAAAATTGCTGTTGATTTTGCCGCAATGTGAAAACAAAGATATCGGAGCTTAGGTTGCCCGTCGCGTCAGGCAACGCATCACACGCGCTCTTAAACGCCGTTGGAAGGCATTTTCCGGAAAACTTGACACCCGGAAGAAAACTTGATATTTGGCCTCCCATCAAATAAATTCCCGGAATGTGAGTTAGTTCACCTGCGAAGACCTACAGCATTCAATCGAAAACGAAATGAAGGCCTTTGAAAATATCACCGTTTAAAAATATCAAATATCTCTAGGAATTCTTGCTGGGCTTCACGATTATGTAGGGGATTCCTACATTTACGAGGCCATGAGAATAACATTCGAATAAATTCTCTTATAGGATTATAAACCTACAAATTCATAAAAGTAAATGTCTGGATGGCATTTCCCCATCGCTTGTAAGGTTTATTCCCAAACTATCGCCACGAAATTTGTTCTAGGATCCTAGGGATGCCTTAGAGTAAATGCTATTTTGAATATTTTATTAATTTTTAGCCTTTCCAGCTCCCTCTTAATGCTTATAGGTTATTGTATTGATCTATGCTATATAGAGAAATAGAGAAGTCAACTTTACCGTTTTGCTTTCGATAATGTAGATGCTAAGGAATGGACAAATAAATGTTAGAATTCAAATGGCTAAGACTTTGAATCAGCTTTGTTAATTGGAGGGTTCAGAAGCCAATCAGTGTAAGTCAATAAACCAAAAAATGAAATAGGTTTTTTAAAATTATGTACCAAAAAATAACAACGTTTGTAAATTTGAAAAATAATTTTTTTATTGAAAGATAACATAACTATACACTTGGAGCAGTGATTTGGGCACTTTGTCAACCGAAAGTATAAACATTAGAGTGTGACTTATAGAAAAAATTTCAATTTAAAAAAAAATGACTTACACTGATTGGCTTCTGAACCCTCCAATTAATTATGAAGCAACTACGTTGCTAATTCAATTGCATTAGTAACAGACAGAATATCTTGAACTTTAAAATCCTTGATAAAAATCCTAAAGAATCATTAATGTAAGAATGAAGAAAAAAAAATCAAATTTGTTAATTACATTTCTGGAATCTGACGTGATCCTATTTTTAAAAGAATATAATTCTAAAATTGTTGGAGTAATTACATTTGCATACTAACATGAATGAAAAAAATATTGCTTTGTTGTAAATTATGATATCTTCAAAAAAATATAAATTTCTTTTTATTTTAGTTTGTAGAACGTCCAAAAACGATAAAATTATAGACTAATCAAGGTTTTTCTCAGCGTAACAGTCGCCACAAACTTTTTTAAAACAAAAACCGATCTCATTTTATCTTCACTAAATACTGAAGTATCTAAATATAACACGTATTCCATTCAAATATGGAAGTATGTCAGAAAACCCGAAATTCTAAAAGTGATAATATGTTTTTATACTCATTAAAGCCTATTTTCTATTTCAGTTCTTTCGAGGTGCAGAGAAGCATAGGAAATAAATATAAAGGCCACCACACTGGATAAAATGCAAATTAATTATATTAAAACATAAAACACAAATGCTTTCAACCTGACCAGCAGTTCTTTTTCAATTGGTCACTTGAGAAAGACTTGCTTGGTCAGGTTGAAAGCGTTTGTGTTTTGTATTTTAATATAATTTATTTCCATTTTATCCAGTGTGGTGGCCTTTATTTTATTTATAGACATGTTCCACACGGTAAAATTATTTAATAAAAACATAGGATATACGCTTTTTTTAAACTTTTTATGATTTTAGTTAAAGTAAATAAATAACTACTTATTACTCAATGTTATTTGTTACTCAATGTGCGGATTCCCTCATCATGATTCTTTAGCGACTGCACATAGTCATTGTGTCTATATTATCCAGTAGACTATGTAATGTAAGTTCTGCGACAACCTCTGAAGGGAAACAGCACAAACTTAATTCCCTATTCGAATACTACAGTATCTTCTCGATCAAAATACCGCCTCAAGATGAAAATATTACTTGTATCTCATCAACAAGGAATAAATATGGATAGATACTTAGATACATTAGCACATATTTCCAAATAATTTGTAAAATCATTAGGACTTCAATTAGAACCTTTTTTTTCGACAAAAGAAATAAAATCAGATTTTCTATTAGAGGATCTTACGTTGCTGATTGAGCATGCGAAGTTTCCCTATTCGACTTGAACACTTTGTGTATGATTTCTTGGATCAGGCTGAAACGGTTAAATGATTTCCTTAAAATTTTAGACTTAGCTGATTTATAGTCCATTAAATTTAAGAATTGTTTAAGGTTCATTTATTTTTGTCCCTATCTCTTTCTCCCCTTTAAAAACTGATTTCTTTGAAATTTCTTATGATGCTTATTTATGGGCCAACTTCATTGATGCCCCAGCGCTGCATACTCTGTGCTATCAACGACAGAATGATCGAATACCTAGTTTTGAAAATAAGGTGATGCTAATAAACTAAAGAAAGAGTTATATACCATTAAATGCCAGCAATTACGACACAAAGAATCACGACTAGTGTGCGGATTATATTCTAGCTTCAGTAAGCCTAATCCACAATAAATAAGTTTATCTAGATTTTAATTCTGATTCATTTTTAATGTTGAATTCTTGTATTTCATCTATTTGAAAAACAGATTTAATTAATCTATTTGAAAAACAGATTTAATTAATAAGTTACGTGGAAGTTTAACTGATTTTTATCTTTTGAATAAAACTGACTTTTCAAAATAAACTATCAGTCCTGAAATTCTGACCATTGCTATTAAATCCTAAGTTGTTGTTTTTTTAAATTATCTAAAGCTAGTTAAGAAGAAAAAGATGTTCTTGAACGAACTTAAAACCTACTTTCCTGAAATTGTTACATTCTTTTTTTAATCATGTCTATTTATTTGAAATTATAACATTTGCAGAGTATTCGCCGAATTTTCTATTTCCTGAATATCAAAGCAGACAGAAATAAAATTAGATTTTGAATAGATTAATATGGATGGTTTTACATCGAGAGCTATTCATTGTTTCTCTTATAATCTTTTCTAGGATGGCTGGGATGTTCTGTACCCCTTGTTATGTTATTATTATATTAAGGGGCACGGGAACTTACCGGTCACCCTACATATTTAGATTATAATGCTTCTCTTTATATAGTAAATGACCTGTAAATCACTTGAATGTATCTGTATGGGAAAGTTTGACTCTTGGTAGGGTGCATCCAATACATACACAACCACTTTTTCTTCCAAGAAATCGCTTCCCATAGTTTCTTTACTTCAAATCTTAATAATTTTTAATTCCTTGAAGGTTTGTCTTTAAATCAAAAATTGGGAGATTGGAAATTAAATTATCCCTCAGGGTAATCCCAAAAGTAATAAAATTGAATCAAATTATTAATGTAATTTTCCGTCATGCATTAAAACCATCAATGATCTATCCAATAACATTACAAAAACTTATTTCAACCCATCTCACTACTATTTAAACCCAATTTCACAATTGAAAATAGCCTCAAGCTGGACTGAAACGTTCTGTTTTAAGTTTTTTAATGCATTGCGAAAAATTACATTAGTATGCTTGTAATTTGATTCGATTTTATTTTACTTTTGGTATTCTCAGTCAGGATAATTTAATATGTCTTTAATTATCAAAGCCTGACAGAAAACAAATTATCATCGTCGCATTCTTAAAGGATTTGTAACATAGGCTATCATCATCAGAAAGAGACTCAACAAGAGATAAATTCATCTGTTTACATCTGGATTCTGTTTCTAAATGTCGTTCGTGATCAGAATAAAGGAGTTTTAAGAGATCACTATCAACAGTTACTTACTGATTGTGTTTGTAATAATAATAACGTAAAAGAAGGTATGGGAACTTCCGGACCGCCCTGTACAGCAATTTCTGTAAACTTGAAGTGCACGTTTCTCCACTGCTATATACGTAAGCGCAAACTTTCAATTCCCTTAGATCGAATGTTGTCTTTACGTACGTATGTAATATATCAAAAATATGCGATTCAGCACTTACTGGCGAGGGAGAGGGCACACGTGACAAACTGATTTAAAAATGTTCCACACATTCCTTAAGGATATAGGCTAAAAACTGTCATCCTATCGAAAAATGTGACATTCGTATTGTTTCCATTTACTTATTTATTTATTTTTATGTATGGCTATTTGATTTAAACCTTTCCCACAGTTGTTATAAATATTATTTTTCATTTCCAAAATAAAGTGCTTGCAGAATTTTAATTCTAAAATCCTTTTCAAAATTTCAACTAAACATTAAAATATGCTTTAAAGGAGAAAAAAAAATATGCGCTCTTACGCATTTTGGTTTGAATCTACTATATTATTAAAAGAAAGTAAAATTAAAATAAATGTATTAAAAATGTGAAGTATCAAAACGTTACTATCTGTGGCCCATTCTTGCGATGATTACAATGAAATAAAACTTTCTTCTATTATAAGCCTGTAAAATTAAAATTAATTACAATAGAACTCCAATATGTTTGTTTTTAGATATATGCTTTTCTTCTATCCAAAAATAAATTATACCAAAAAAGCCAGATCTGTTCATTTAAATACGATTATCGAT
>JAFIDM010008419.1:51387181-51399916 GCA_023159025.1 Thereuonema tuberculata | reverse complement strand
ATTGTTGCTGAGCTGTATTATACATGTGATTATTGCGAATGCAAAAGACGCAATCGTTGCGATTGTGATTGTTGTTCAGCTGTATTATAGATGTGATTGTTGCGATTGTTGTGATTGTTGTGCTTAATGATAATTTAATGAGATTTTAATTATACTTGTCCAGAGACAGACTGATGAACTAGGATTATAAGTCTTCTGATCCTTTTCAGAAGACTAAAAAATGTAATGTGTTATTGGATGTTACTTCATACCTGCATTTCTAATAAATTGAATAACACAAAGGTTTCTATGATAAATGTATATCTCACGTCTGTAAATGATGACGTAAAGTTGGTTTACCATTAATTTAAAAGCCGGGGAAAAATTCAAGTCTACGAAGAGGAAAAATTTATTCTTGATATTTTGTTTTCTTCTTAATTCCGTTAAAGAACATCTTTCTATCTTTTGAAGATGGTGCCTTTAGGATAATTGTCTAAACTTTTTAAAAAAAGTAAAAACTATAACGGTAGCAGAATGAAAATGAAAATTGAAATAATAAGACTTGAGAATGGAGATAACCTATACAAACAAGATACAAGCTATTCGCTGTAAATAATCGAAAAACATTTATAAAAAGAATTTGACTTTTACAATGATATTGTTTTTTGTTTTTTTATTGTGATTCCAAGAATACATTCCTACAAACCTGACTTGGAAGGCTTCGCAGTTCAAAGAATCAATTTGCTAACTTATTTAAGAAGTTAATAGGAAAGTTTGCAATTGTTAGAAGGGTTTTCAATGTTACATAACCTTTTTCTATTGGCTGAAGATTGATGTGGACTTGAAGGTCTCGGACAGACTTCCTAAATCAATATTGTTTCTGAAAATTTTTCTTAACTTGAATCATGGAAATCACAGTGGGGCATCCAAAGCTTAAACAAAAAATAAAAAACTCACAAATAAAAAAAAAAAAAAAAAATTCTTACCTATTTTTTTTTTTTTTTTTTTGTGAGTTTTAGTCTTCTGATCTAGATCAGCAGACTAATATTCCCGTTTTGTCTGTCCGTCTGTGAAAAAGTATCATTAAATTATCATTAAAATCTCATTGAATTTTAATGATTAAATTGTTATGATTGCACAACAATCATAACAGTCGCAATAATTGCGTCTTTTGCATCTGCAACAATCCCATTTATAGCGATTGTTGTGATTGTCAAAAGGCGGAATTGTTGCGTTTATTGGAAATAAACACAAGAAAATTAAAGCAATAATGATCAGAAGACGTTGCAAAGCATTGTCATTGGTTTCCTAATCGCTTTCCCTATCTTGTTTTATTTTTTGTTTAAGCTTTGGAGGCTCCACTGTGATTTATACGATTGTTCCTATTAGTCTCTGTACCGAGACATCGCTGTTTACTGGTGACTATTTCCAGCTGACGATAACCAAAGAGCGTGAAACAGCTGTTCTTGGATGTCACTTAGTCAACACTTGGTATCATCCACTGATGCTTCTAACTTGAATTACAGCAAACTTTATTAAAGTTCGTGCTTTTTCTGTTCCGTTATTACTTTGAAATAATACAATTACGAAGAGATCAATTCTTATTTTTTTGAAGCAAAATCAAGACAGAAATAAAAAGGCTTAACATATCGAAATGAGAAAGTATTCCACATAATTCAGATACCAATAAGTTGCTGTCAAAGCAGCTCCGATACAGCTGTTTTGTGCTTATTCGTACTTATTAGCCAAAATTAGTGTCTAGCTCACATAATTTGATCTGTGGAATTTTTTCGAAATAAATTCTGTAGCACTCAAAGCTTGGCAACCTGTCAGGTATTACTTGGCACCAAAAACCATTGCAATAAAGCTTATATTTTAGAAAAGTTTATATTTTGCATTGTTTTAGGTAACTGTCTTATTGTCGTGCATCTCAGTAATATCTGACGTATCAGATTATTTGATGTCTTTAAAGAAAGTACAAAAGAACTATTAAAACATTTACTAAGCACCAAGCACATGGTCGAAAGTTCTCCTAATAACGGCCCATAATGTGATAGCCAATGTATAGCTTCGGATGTAAGTTGGGTTGAATCACGATTAGGAAGAAGTTAAGTCGTACACTGTAGCTTAACTATTTAATTTAACTATGGATAAAATAGTATTTCGGCTATTATTAGTATTGGGATGGATTCTATTAATGCAACCTATTTTCAAAATAAAAAAAAGAATTTATGTAGTTGATATCAGTTCAAAAGTTTGTCAAATGAAATACGGCTGCAAGAAAATGGTGAAAACAGAGGCGAATTATTGCCAAATTGACAATGAGCAACTTGAAGAAAGTAAATAATGAGATTTCTATTAACAGTAAGACAAATTAAGAACACAGTATTAGAGGCAATGAAAGTATGCGATGACAAAGTAATTTTCAAGAAACATTACAAAAACCAAACAAAACGAGGTTTTTTGAGGAAGTTTTGGCTTTACCTCTTCTGACTTTATGTAAAAAAATGTATTATTAGTGAAATATCATCGAATTGAATTACAAAAATTAATTAATTAAGCAACATGGTAGAAACTTTAGTGAATTTCGAAACCCTTGATATCTATTTAGGCGGGAGAGCGTTGGGCTGATCACACGACCTCATCTCAGTCCCGGGTCAGTAAAACGTTGGAGACTTACCTCCAGCGTCCAATGGGCCAGAGTGGGCTCCCATGGAAACCTACCTACCTGATGGCTATTTAACTACAGTGAGTAGTCCGTTCACGCTTGACACGAACAAGCAAAAGGCATCAGTGGTGAATTCTTTATGTACAAAAATACATGGCATGTATCTGTTGAAAATTCTAAGTGAAATGGTGGAAATTGATGTTAACTTTTATCCCAGAAATTGCTTAATCAATGCTTAATCGAAAACACTGAAATAATCTTACTGTGAAAAACTACCACAGATATAGAAATTATAGAATTCGACAAAAAAATTTAAAAAGTTCTTCAGAAGTTATTCACAGACAGTTATGTTCTGGTTCGAATAAAAGAACAAAAACAAATCGTTCCCTAGATGAAGAATATTTAAAATATGATAAAATCAAATGAGAAATATTTGTAAAGTAAACCTTTAATGACTTTTAAAAAATGATAATTAAAAAAAAAGCGGTGTAAAAAAACCACTGAAAATAAAACACTAATCAGTGAGATTTGTTTTCCAATAAAGAATTGTGAATATTTTAAATTTTTGACGATGATAACGAGCACATTATTTCTCTTCACTGAAGACGATTTTGTTCGTGTGCACACAGTATTAACACTTAGTTCATCTCATAGGATCTTGCTTCCGCCCTGGCAGTGCCCTCTCAGACTGCTTCATGTAAACAACTTTCTATCTTACATAAACATCCAGATAGGATGGTAAGAAAAGTCCTAATGCAGACGAAGAAAATATTAACATAAATTTCATTTTGTTAAATAAATTAAGTTAAGCATTTTAATGTGCCTGAGATGTAAAAATAGAATGAGATATAAAAAATATAATGAGACCCACATACCTTAATAACATACTTTAAGATTAAAAATTATTTAATACCGTAAAATGATTAAAATACTACAGTTTCAGCTCGCCTGCGAGCCGTTGACAAGTGTTAAAATTTCATTTTAACAATGCATTTCTTTATTAATTATTAGAAGTTAGTTTGGATTTTTAAGTAATCTTACTGTAATGAGGTTTTGTTATAATTATTTATGTTTATTTATTTAAATAATTATGTGTATTTGCAATCTCTTAAATTATGTATGTTTTGTAATTTGCGAAGTAGAATATGCAAATTAGGCTGGTGGCGAACCCCGATATTAATGGACTGCTACAAGTCGAAAGGGGGGAGTTCGATAGCTGACACGAGAGAGGCGAGTTCGACAGAAGACACGGGAGTGAACGGTGCGATCGGTAAGGAAGCGTCAGTCGGGGACGAGGCGTTGGTCCCGAGTTGAATGAAGCGTTAGTGGCCGACATGAATGAAATGTTTGGTCGCTGAAATGAAGAACCCGTCTGTCGGGAAAATCCACCGTAGTTCTACTCTGTTCGTGTGTCGTCGAAGAAAGAAGATATCAGCTAATCAAGTAAGAAGAAAGAAAACTTCGCAAGAGTCAACCGAACCTAAGAATAAGTGAGATAGATTTGACTGTAATAATACTTTGTGTAAAAACAGAACTTTAAGTATCAAGCCGATACTCTGTGTAAATTTAGCTACGCTAGCAACATAACTGTGTATTATTTTAAAATAGAACTTATTAAAGAACATTTAATGTAAATCCACCCATTTCTTTACACTTACCTTCACTTAAATTATAGTGACTAAACTAACATCATTCTCAAAATCATAATCTTGGTCCTCCTCTGTCTCATCATCATCGTCCTCCTCCTCAGAATCATCCCCATCACAATCGTAATGGTCCTTTTGGCTGTCGGGCTTCCTTTGTCCTTGATCGCAGCCTCTGTTCATCTTCTGGATACGTCCACGTTGAATCTGATTTTGCTTATGATTTTGAGACATAACATCATTCTCATTTCCGAAGCCATAGAAAAGATCTTTCTATAATTTAAGAGTCCTTAAATTAAAATTACTTTCTTTTTCACTTTCAACTTCTTATTGATCTTTCTTTGAATTTGAAGTTGTAAATCTTCATTTAATTAGTAGATCTTTCTTATACACTTAAGCTCTTAAAGCTTCGTTCATACAAAGCCTTACAATTCAATTTTCATTCAAGCATTCCATTGTTTATCAGCTTATAAATACCTTCCTGGACCTTTTAAGCAATGGCGAACTTAGCATATTAAAGTAACATGATTTAATGGTTAAAACTATGCATTAATGGCCTGTTTACCAACAACACATAGTCGTTGTAATGGTCTTTTAGAAAAGAGAAGTCCATATTCATCTTCGTTACCACATTAAGAAGCTGTTCAAGTATCTTTGGTCAATTACTGAAGATGGTACACACGTATCCACATTTAACAGTATTCTTAACAGCTAAGAGATTCATGTATCTACTTGATGAGTACATCCATAAAGTAGAAACAGCTCATCAAATGTAACTGTCTTCTGTATAAAAGAAATTATTAAAGTATCTTTGTTATCTAATTGATCTTTACACAACTTCATTTACCTAATATTGTACTAAATAATAAAATACATAGCCCTTCGTTTGCCTATAATTCTAGTTCTAAAAGATATTTCTCATATATTTTCTTTAATGTTTTTAGAGATGGTCTAATTTATCTTACTTAATACCATTGAGTGCAATGAAAAGCAAAATTTAACATCCATAATAATTCATAAATAGAGAAAAAAAAATCACAACTGGACAGTAAATATGCCTTCGCACAATGAGCCAACATCAATGGGAATCCTGAACAGCTTTTTCATCCTTATTAGGAATCATCAGCAGAATTTACCCTTGATGTTTGGCTCAGTTGCGCGAAAGCTAAGGAAAAAACATTCACAATCCCGGAAATAACCGCTGAGATAAAAAAACAAACAATTAAAAAATAACTGTGAATCCACAGTATTATTCACTTGTCCTTTCAATGAAAGAATGATATGAGAAGCACTGTAATAAATAAAATTTTTGAGACAAATTTTATTGTAAAAATCATTATTTTTTCAGATAGATTTCATCATAAATAAAATAAAAACAAATGTTTTTTCAGGGCTTTCTTGGTCTCTTTAAGAAGATACAACTACTTAGAAAACAAAAGATTGTAGTTAGTATATATTTGTTCTTCTCTACCCACATCGTACCTTGTTCTTTCTTTTCTTTCGGCTTTTCTTTTTTTTCTTCTTCTTCCCTTTTTTTTCTTCCTTTCCATCTCCTCGCCCACAACACAACTCCTTTCACGGCCAAGTATCTCCGAGCAATGGAGATAAATAAATCCGGACATTCCAGCGCCGAGCACAAATGTCCAGGCGCGTCAATAAAAGGCCAAAAGGTTCCCGGACAAACGGCGTCTGTTTCCGCAACGCCGACTACAAAACCCCGTCCATGAAAATCATACGGATATGAAACGGCGGTTGCTACGGCTGCGGGAGAAACGATTTCCCGAAAACATGAATGGTTCGAAGGGAAGGGGGAGGAACAGAACGGAACAACACTGGATCGGAAGCAGGCAGTTAAATTTAAAGCAGAATGGGTGCGTTGCACTCGAAGCCGAGGCGCTGGTTAATGTCAGAGTCAGCGACTGGTCTCCGCATATTCAGCCATGTTTGTCTTAACAGCCTTCCTTGATATCTTGCAAACTTCTGCAGAAAGCGCCCCTTGCCGATCGAGATTGAAACTAAATTACGTAGATCAATGCCTGTAAATTCAATTTCCCATAGGCATTACGGTCTTGGAACACGTCGAATTCAGCCTAACTTGTTTCAGTAAAGAAGAAAACTGGAGGCAGATATTTTACCCGAATATGATAATTCCCAAACATCTGCTAGTAACGTATCTCTTCGCCAAACACTTTGAAAACGGCCATGAGTGCCGTAGTCGCTTGTTTATTGTTTTAAAACTATTACTTTTTCCAGATTTTTGGCTGCCGATTGCCTTGAACTTTAAGGAACAAATCTTTGGCAATATTTTTAATGTTATTCACGAGTAAATTGAAAAGCAGCAAAAAAAAATTCTCTAAGTTCAAGTCCATAAGTAGGTTGTCAAAACCAAAGAAAACAAAATTGATTTTTTTTTTTCAAAGGAAGTTTAAAGAAATAAAGGCTACTTTCCTTAAGATTTCTTCAAATTTCTTTATTATTTTTATCTTTAAAATAGTGAAAGCAGCATAAACGAAAAGTCTAGGTTGATTTTCAATTTCTAATATCTGCTGATGGAAACAGGACAAATTTTTCATTTTCTTAAAGAAAAAAAAATGCAGTAGTTACAGAACTTGCCCAAATTTGATTATCTGTAATTAGGTCAACTGCGTCCTAATTAATGGTTAGCTAAAACAAGTAAATATAATTTTATGGTAAAGCATTAATTTATTAAGGGCGACCCATAATGAAAAAAAATAAAAAATTATAAAAAATGGAAGTACATTTCCTTACATAAAAAATGTAAGGAAAAATAAATAAAAAGTTACGAAAATAAGAAAAAAAAAAAAAAAAAAAGAAAGACCTATGCGGATAATTGAAAAAAAAAAAGATAAAGAAAAAAAAAAAAGTAGTTTAATGGATTCGAACCAACAACCTTCAGTATATGAGTCAGAAACGTTAAGCATCAAGTTATAGCTGACAATTAAGATGAGATGTTGCATTTCTAACATTTAAGCCAGGAGTTCTCAACCGGCGTCCATGTAATATCTTCGGGGTCCACAGGCAAAAAATAACAAATTGGGGATCCATAGTGATATTTTGATGGTCCATGGGGCAATTCCACTTCAGAACGGTTGTTATTACTCAAAATAAAATTTTTACTGTAATTTACCCCATATTGAAATAAGTAGAGAATATATATAAATGATTCTTTCTAACTTTATTTATTTTATATTTCTTTTTCGCCTATCTACTCAACTATCGGTCAGTACTTATCAGCAGGGCCGTCGCGTGGTTTGTTGGCGCCCAGGGCAAGATTTCGTCAGACGCCCTACATTTGATATTTGCGCCTCCCCCACCATACCAAAAATCTATAACCAAAAAAAAAACGGAATCTCCAATTCAACAATCAAAAAAAACAAACCGCAATTTCCAAATGTTTTTTATTTTTTTGCCGCGGAGCACCCCCCTGGCCGCGGCGCCCAGGAATTTCCAATTCAACAACCAAAAAAAAAAAAAACGGAATTTTCAATTTTTTTTATTTTTGCCGTTGCTGCGGCGCCCAGGGCGATCGCCCCGGTCGCCCCGCTCACGCGACGGCTCTGCTTATCAGATATATTTCAAAAATTAAATTTACTTAATAAATAGCTCCTAGGAAAAGATTCTGATTTCATATCAAGTAAAGGTGCTGTTACTGTTTTTCTGAGAAAATTACAGTTGTACAAAAATAATATCAGGCGTTGTGCATTTCAACAGTTTCCTTGTTTGGCTTCGATTAGCAGCGATTTACACGATGAAGACCTTGTATTATATAGCGAATATTTGGAAAATATGCACGAAGGTATGCAAACTCGGTTTAGTGACCTACTCAGGATGGATATACCAAATTGGGTGACAATTTCTTTCGAAGTTAATGTTGCCAATATAGGCATTTCTTTGCAAGAGCCCCTCATTGAATTACAAAGTGATGAAATAATGCGTGCAAAATTCAAAGATGGGAAGTATAATATATGGAAAACAAATGATATTGCTAAAAGTACCCATTACTCTGTCTGGGATAAAGCACAGCTCTACGTTATTTGCTTTTCCATCATCTTACCTTGTTGAATCAGGATTAGTCGTGTTTCTCACTTATCAAAAGTTCGCAATAGATTTGACATTGTGAAAAGAGATGATCTTCGAATATCGTTAACATCGATGGAACCAGATATAAAGAAACTCGCAGAGCAGCATCAACTACAGGGTCTCATTGAATCACATATTTTAACTGAGAATAATTTATTTGCATTAAATTAGTTTTCATTCAAAATAAAGCATAATCATTTACTATTTCTTTGATTATTAATATAATCCCTTACTTTTTATTAGTGAAAAATGGAATAAATTTTTCTTTTATCGAATAGCTATGAGGGGGTCCACCAAAAAAAAAGGGGGGGAAAGGGGTCCATGGGTAAAAAAAGGTTGAGAAACCCTGATTTAAGCTAATAGCGGAAATTCAATGAAAACAATGTCAAATATCTCGAACGGGGGGGGGGGGGAAGAACGATGGCCCCTGAAAATACCCTGCTCCTAAGCCTCTCAACACAATGGTAAAATCCGTTTGTCGATTCGACCTTTCGTTCGGGAATTTTTAGGGGGTATAGTGACCACAATGCTAAAATATCTTGAACATGGTGGGATTTGACCCCGAAATTATCCCATTCTTACAATGTCATTGGCCTCTGAACACAATAATGAAATCCGTTTGTCGATCCGACCTTCCATTCCAGAGTTGTTAGGGTTGGAGAGACACGGACGGACGGACGGACAGTACAAACACAATAGCTACCGTTTTTGGTCGCGATCACAATAGTTCCCAAATGGGTCGCTAAAAAGTATTAAAATTCATCGTTTAAACCAGGGGTCGGCAACCTTTTGTTGTAAGAGGGCCAAATATTTTATGTGGGGATTACTGCGGGCCGCACTTGGGCCAAAAAGGGCCAAAATCTTATTTTAAAAACCAAAAAAAAAAAAAGGAAAATCTTATTTTAACAACCAAAAAAAAACAAACGAAAATCTTAGTTTAACAACCAAAAAAAAAGGAAATTCTTATTTTAACAACCAAAAAAAAAGGAAAATCTTAAGACGCCTCGCGGGCCGCACCAAAACGCTTCGCGGGCCGCGGGTTGCCGACCGGTGGTTTAAACTATAAAGTGTTAACAGAAATAGAATAGAAATCCACTGTTTAGATTTCAGTGCTTTTCAATGGAAATTTTTGTTGCCTTCTAACGCTAATTTCTCGACAAGAATCCACTTGAAAAAGATTTCAAATATATAAGTTAAATCATCCCTGTGATCGTCTCAATTCGGATACCAATTTTCAAGAAGATCCTCCAGCAGTTCAAAAGTTGCTTTGAGTGGATAAAGACACAAGCAGAGTGAAAAATGAGTTGATGAGTCTCATTTTTCCCGTTAGAAAACACTATAAAACACTGACGTTGTAAAACATTGTGTTGACATGTCTTGGAGAAGGCGGCATAGCATCGTCTTTTCTTAAAACATTGATAAAACAGCGGCGCAGAAGTTCATGTAATTCTCAAATATTTCTGATGAAGACTCGAGGAACTGAGCCGAAATACTGAATCAATTTCACCCGGAGAGAGAAAAATCCCTAATAAAAGATTCTATTATTTGTGTATATAATAATTTAGAGCTACATTTTTATGTTTAACTTACTTTCTATCTTCTTTGCTTTTTATTTAATTTATTTTATTCTTTGCTAGCATTTATGTAGCAGGTATATTTGATCTTCGGATGCTATACTTCAAATGTACAGCAAAAGATTACTATCAAGTAAAAACACTGATATATTTCTAATATATAATTACTAAAAAGAAGTTAAAAATTATCGGTCAGATACACATGCACACACATACACATATGACTAGTTAAAAAAAGTTTTTGTATATTAAAAATACATGAAGCACAACCGGTTTCGCTTTGACTTGCAAAGCATTGATTAGTCAATGCTTTGCAAGTCAAAACGAAACCGCTCGTGCTTCATGTATTTTTAATATGCAAAAAACTTTTTTTAGTTTTTCATGTGCGTCTGACCGATAATTTTTAACTTCTCAAATATTTTATTTTTAGTTCAACGTTAAATTTTTTAATTAATTACTAAAAATCTTCATTGGATGCGCACAATATTAATCGCACGAAATTTAATGGTTATTCCCTTCAACAAAGCTTTGCGGAAGGGAAATAAGAAAATTGAATATATGGATTTTTCGGCATCTTTGGTTTTAGATCCTTAAAAACAGTCGTTGTTTTGCACCACCAAACGGACATAACGTAACCTTAAGGTATTAATAACTTTTAACCCACTACTTTATTAAGCCTAAGTATTTTTTATCTTGTATCTAAGGCGCCCAGTGGTTTAGGCTCTGGACTGCGAACTGGAGGAACAGGATGCAATTCCCAGCGGTGATCAGGGATTTTTCCCACGGTTATTACTCCTCCAGACGGATCCTAGGGTTCACCCTGCCCTCTGTCAAACGCGTTAAGAAATCACTCAAAATAATTATTGTCAGCTTTGTCCGTACTCAAGCAAGCGTTATTGGATGTACAATTCTTTTTCATCTTAATATTCCTGATCTGTTATTAGTTCAGCGGGATTTAATTTTCAACAAACGTAAATAACATTATATTACATAGTCCAAACCTGAATGAGAAGAACTTAAAGCTCACTTTCCTTAAAGCGTTATTTCATAAAATATTTTCTTTTAAGACATGAAAACGATAAAAACAGAATGATTATGTTTATTTGTAATATCTATCTACTGTATAAAATTCTTCATTTTGTGAAAAAAAAATAATAATTGAATCCGCATTATTTATCGGGTGAGCATAAAATAACCTGAGATGTTCAGAGCCCTCTAGCGAGGAATGTATTGGACGAATCGTAACAACATTCGGTGGACATACAGCGTAGAACATGTGGTTTCGATTTCTAAAAAAAAAAAAAATTAGTACCAAAAGTCGCCAACAAGAGAAAATGTGGCGCTGCAAAGGTTGTAGTACGTATGAGTAATGAATGAGTAATGCCAAATGAGACAGCACACATCAAGTTTCATAACAATATAGACAACGTTTATTGGATAATTACAAATAAGGTTCCATATGACCACCATTCTGATGTCCCACGAGCTGTATGCGGTGCAAGATATGTCCCACGGCGCGGCGCGGCGGCTGGCAACATATCAGAATGAATTTGTTGCATCTGTAATGATATTCGATCTTTCAACGTCGGGATATCGGGGACATGTCCTTGATACACAATGCTTTTAAGAAATTCCCACAGCCAAAAGTAACAAGGATTGAGATCAGGCGAACTCAGTGGCCATGCTGTGGGAAATGCACGATTTCTGTCGTCAGAGAAATGTGACTTTAATTAACTTTAATCGCATAAAAATACGAAATTTAATGGAATTAAGGATTAATATTTAATGTTTAAGACAAACAGATTAATAGAAATAAATTGAAACCCATTATTTAAATTCCAATGCTTTTTAGGGTAAAATATTTGTCACGTGCTAATTTCTCGACAAGGATCCGCTTGGATAAGATTTCAAATATAAAACTTATAGCTTGAAGAGAGCCCAACAAGCTCGAAACGGCCGTCTGAAGGTCTCAGCTTAAAACTCTAAAAAGGCATTTCTTTTCAAATGTGATTGCTTTTCTTTTACTCATCAGATGGTTTTGTTTTCTTTCGTTTTTTGTGGTTTTTTGTTTCTCCTTTTGTTGCTTGATGGACAAATTCCTTTTGAGGCGGAAAGCTTAAAGCACAAGGGTATTTGTTTCTTAATTAGTGAGGGTGCATTGTGGTTTACATCTTCAACTTATACTGTACTTCCCTCGTACGCCTTTTTGGGTTTTGCACTGGCTGAGTAGCTTTGCTGAAGAGAGCACAACAAGCTCGAAACGGCAGTCTCAAGGTCTCAGCTTAATACCCAAAAAGAACATTTCTTTTAATATAAAACTTATAACGTTCATACTTCTTAAATATGAATAACAAGCTTCAAACAGCTCCATCCAGCGGATCATAAGTTACTGAGGGTGGGGTGTACAGACACACACACACACACACACTATTAAGTGGCCATGGTTGTTTTCTAGCGTACCAGATGCGCTTCGGAATTGTCGACAGTGCGTCATGTTCGACTTGCCAGTTCTTGGACGAGGATGTGGAGCATGTCTTCTTTGTCTGCCCACGCTTCCATGAAGATAGAAATGAGCTGAAGAAATCCCTTCGACAGCTTGTGACTCCAGAGAACATCGTTGGCTTGATGACTATCTCCCAGGCTAATTGGACGGCAGTGGCTGACTACGCTGCCACTATTATACGGAAACTCCGTATGGCTGAGAAAATCAGACTTGATCAGTTGCGAAATGATATGTGAGTCGGACTTTTAGTCATTCTGCCCTACGCGA
>JAFIDM010008419.1:51331803-51379507 GCA_023159025.1 Thereuonema tuberculata | reverse complement strand
AAAAAAAATTCACTGATTGAACAGTACTTAAATTACACAAACAATTGTATTTATTTAATTGATCATTTGATCGCAGAATCAAATCGATTAATTCCTTTGTGATACTTATTCGGAGAGATCTATATATGATCATTTGGTTTGCTTTAGGCTTAATTGTTATGTATCTATCAATATATCGATTTTTAAAATGCAAATCCCATTTCATTTGAAATTCATTGACGGCATTAATGCTATTTGCTACACGTTATTTAGCCATGGATAAACGGTAATGTGCATTCATGTAAAGCACCAAAGTGGGTGACTTTAACAGTAATAAGATTTAGCTGGCATTAACTACTCTCGAATAGTGGAATTGAAAAAAATAGTTGTAACAAAGCATAAAGTTAGCTGAAATTTACCAGGAAAACTTTATAAAGCTAAGGTTTGTGCTGCTCTTTTGTTTCTTGTCTTTTGTTTCTCAAATACTTTGCACAGCACGTTAAATTTTTGGCTTCTTCTCTGCCTTATTTCTTAAAAGGTTTGTTTTTGTTCTAACATTATTTAGTTCTTGCGAGGAAATTGACAATATTAAGCAGCATTGAAAATGTTAGACGATATCTATAATGTTCTGGCAATATCTTATTAACATCTTAAGAAAATTTATACATTAGACTTAAGATAAGTTTAATTAGGGGAAAAAAAACTGTAAAAGAAATTATATATATATATATATATATATATATATATAAAAAAGTGAAAGTATATATGTTTGTAAGTGTAGAAATAAAGAGATCATCGCACATATTAAAATTCTAAAAAAATTAATTAGTAAAAATTAAAATGTAAGTTGTAATGATTTCAGCTCGCCGTTGACGAGTGCAATGATACTGATGAACTGTGATACACTGATACTCGTCAATGACTCGCAGGCGAGTTGAAACCGTTGTAACTTACGTTTTAATGTATTAATTTTTTTTTAATAATTTTAATGTGTGTGTTGCCTCTTTATTTCTACAATTATGATATATTTGATACACATTAAATTGTGTACTTCATTTGTATGTTTATGTTTTCTACCCAATTCTGCATCTTTTGACTGATCGGAACCATACAGGTATAGTTACTCTCTAGTACCTGCGGAAAATATAGACTACCTTTAACTCGGTTAACCACACCCAAAGGGGTGAACTCTCAGAAATAGCGCCACATATGGACGTGGTGGCGACAATGGGAACTACACAAATATTGCAGCAACAATTGGGAAGCTTATAATGTGATAGGGTTGTGGAGAAGGAGTGAACCAGGACTCCCCGCTCCCCACCACCCTCTCCACATCCCCCTCCTCTCCCCGGGCAACGCCGGGTACTTTAAACTTGTTATCAGTAAATTCTTTATATTGCTTTAATTTGTTAACAAGTATAAACCCTCAGATTAACCTTCAAACCGTTTGCTGGAGAATTTGTTATTGGTAGAAAGCAGTTTTGACAATTACTTTTCAAAAATACAGATCACAGAAACATTATGGGAGAATGATTAGTATTTCTGTTTTGTTGAGCTCTTGCATCTCATCCATGTTTTTTCGATGCTGGACTATATAGGCAGTAAATCGAGACGATTCTTAATTATATGCCAATTATATGTGACAGATGATCTCTATTGATGTGCCAAATATTAAGGACATCGGTAGTGCAGTTACTAAGACAGGATTTCCATTCAGTATTTTATTCAAGATGTTTAAGATGCTTCGCTTCAATACGACATAATTTTCGAATAGTCTCGACTGAATATCTGTTTTATAAGTGTTTAGTCTGTCTAATGTATGGATCTATGAAGATTATAAAAGAGAAATCACTTCTCTAACCAGGGTGGACGAAGTGAGTATTGATATGGTAAAGGCTGCCGGGGAGATTGGGATACAGTGGTTGTATAGGGTGATGAGAGTGGTGTGGAATGATAAAAAGACCCCTGAGGATTGGAAAAAAGGACTAATTGTCCCAATTTTCAAGAAAGGGAGCAGAAAGGAGTGCAGGAATTATAGGGGAATCACACTAATATCACACTGTGCCAAGATATATGAAAATATTTTGGAAAGTAGAATCCGAGCCAAAGTTGAGAAGGATTTGAGAGAAGAGCAGTATGGTTTCAGACCTGGGAGATTTTACAGTGGATCTCATTTTTGCAGTGAGACAACTCCAAGAACATCACTATGAATTTGGAGAGGATATTTGGATGGCCTTTCTAGACATAGAAAAGGCGTATGATAGTGTGTGTAGGAAAAAGGTGTGGGAAGTAATGGGGAGTATGGGGGTGGATAAAGGGACTGTTAGTAGAGTGAAGGAGATTTATTGTGGAAGTGTGAGTTGTGTGAAAGTGGGAGGGGAAAGAACTGACTGGTTCAAACAAAAGAGTGGTCTGAAACAGGGTAGTGCACTGTCACCCCTGCTCTTCATTGTGGTCATGAATGAAATTTTGACGCGGGTGGCGGAAAGAGTTGGGGAGGATAAGATGAAGGCAATGGTGTTTGCAGATGATCTGATGGTCTGGGGAAACAAGGAGGAGGAGATTCAGGAGCAACTGGAGGCTTGGGAGGAAACGGTCGGAGAATATGGGATGAGATTCAACACGGGTAAATGTGAGATTCTGTTGACGACCAGGAAAAGAAATAGACCGGTGAGTGGGATTACTCTTGGAGGAGGACTACTGAAGAGGGTGGAAAGTTTCAAGTACTTGGGAAGTGTGGTAGAGGAGAATGGAAGAAATGACAGAGAGATCACAGAACGTGGCAGACAGGCAGAAGCTTTCCTAAGATGCGTCAGGAGTTTGGTGTGGAGTAAGGATGTCCCGCAAAAAAGTAAAGAAGGTTGTACCGATGCTATTACGTCCCTATACTGACATACGCATCGGAAACTTGGGTAATGAAGAAAAGAGAGGTTAGCAGATTGACGGCTTGTGAGATGAAATTCCTGCGGGGTAGGTTAGGAGTTACTAGAAGAGATAGGGTGAGGAACGAAAGGATTAGGGAGATAGTGAAAGAGGAGCCCCTGCAGGAAAGGATTGAGGCATCTAGATTGAGGTGGTATGGGCACTTAAAGAGAATGGAGGAGAAGAGGATTCCCAGGAGGATGCATGAGATGAGAATACAGAAGAAAAGACCAAGGGGAAGACCAAGGGATAAATGGATTAGAGGAGTGGAGGAATGTGTCCGAAAGAGGGGGGAGGACTGGAACAGGGTGACAGCGGAAAGATGGTGGGAGATAAGAACTAGGTGGAGAGGCTTATATTCCCAACAGATCCAGCCTGAGGTTGGAAGCTGTAATGGATGAGAGAGAGACTTCTCGTCGCAGCTTAAAATTCTATTGAAAGAAGCATCATTTTCGTTATCATCTTCATTCAAAGATGAAGAGAAGACCAACTCTTTTATCATATCATCTTGTTCTTTTCAGTAAATCCTAAGACACCCTTTTGTCCAGTTCTATCGCCTTCCCTTTGTTTGAGATACCTTGAAACAACTGCAGTAGACAAGCCAAGTTACGACTTAACCTCAATTCTCTGAATACATCATCATTAATTAGTTTCTGGTCTTCCTCAAAGCTGCTTTTGAAGATTTTAATCTCCAAATCTAAATTTTTCGCAACTAGTGTTGTTCATTCACTGCACTAACTTCACCGAAAGCTCTATTGATATTTCTATTGACCGCTGATGAATTATGTTCAAGTTTGTATTCATGCAAAAAATCCCATTTTTCCATTTTGTTTGTTTTGGGCACGAATGATAGAAACAAAATGGTTAAAGTGGCAGTTTCTAAGTGTCCGTGTATAAATGACTTTAGGTATTTTCGCAATTTATCATTTATTTCCTAGTATAAAGCTGCAAGGTTCATATTAATAACCGAATAAAAAAAACAATTAAGTTACTGATTGTCAAAATAAAAATAATAATAATAAAAATAATTGAAAATTCACTAAGGTTGTGAAAATTGTAACACCGTGAAGGAACCATCATAATGCAAGGAAAGTTATTACATACGTTACTAACAGTGATACAAACAAACGATTAAAGTTTTAGAGCAATGCAACAACAGTATTTGCAAAATCTCAGTATGGGTGTAAACCTCCACGAATGCTGTATGCCGTGGCATCGAATCAAAGAAGCGTTGATGTGTTCCTGCCAGGCTGCTTCTATCCGAGTCCATAGTTCGTCGGTATTGGCTGCTCATGTTCAATAGGTGACATATTGGGCGAACATGCAGGCCAGGGAAGAAGGGGTATGGTATCTGCCTTGCTTTGACGACGGCCTGGACATTTCTGACAGCATGTGGTCAGACGTTGTCTTGTTGGAATACGGCTCCAGGAGTGTGCTAAGGAAGGGTGCCTCACAACTTCCCTGTTGTAGTGGTTGCCGTTGAGAGTGCCGACAAACCGTAGCAGCCGAGATGATACCCAATTGCTCCCCAACCCATCACGCCTATCGTTCGTGTAGTAAGACCCTGGACAATAAAGTCTGGAAAATGGCGCTCATCTTGATATCAACTAATGCGTATGCGGTCATCATTGCAATCCAAGTTGAAGCGGGACTCGTCAGAAAACACTACATGGAACCAGTGGGTGTATTCATGAACCTATTGTATCCTGAGGTGTCGATGGTTCAGGCCTAAGGGAATCCTCCGCAAAGGAATGCATGCATGCAGCAATTTCGCAGCATGAAAATCTTCCTTCACGCAAGCCGATTCAGTACCGTTCAAACTCCGTAGCTTTCTTATAATGCGTCCTTTGACGTCGACGAGGCATACTGACTCCAGTAGCCACGTTTATAGCTCACTGACGATAAAAAACTACTTGTCTGAATCCACAACAGTCCTATACTTATATGCTCTTCACGACAGTTCAGAGGGCGCTGCTGAGTCTAGACAAGCGCAATCATTCCCAAATTTTAATCATTTCCATATCTTATCTACTTTACATTTCCTGTAAGTTTCACTTCATTTGCATGTTTCTTTCATGTTGGTGCATTTTCACAAACATGCGTGTAATTGCAGTAAATAAATCGTATAAGATGAGTTCTTGAAAGGGAGAACATAAATATAAAGCTTTATCAAATATTATGGTCGTCAGTCGTGTAAAAACTAAAATATATGATTATCCAAGTTTATGAAAGAGGATTTACTTCTACGAATGTCATTAAAAAAAAACACATCTGGGAAACAGCATTAACATAAATAATTTATTATATAACGATAAAATTAAACTTTTGAAAGAAATTATTCAAATTTAAAAACATACCATTGTAGTATCCAAAATAACATTCTGCAAATATTGGAAAACATTATATTAGCTTTGTATTACTTATATTCCAGAATACATATCTTTTCAAAGAAAAAAAAACCCAGTGTTTTTAGTAGTAAGTATTCCCAGAAACATCCTAATTTTTTTGTTGGATGGATATATTCTTTTTCCATGGATATTTAATACTTTTCTTCTTTCAATTTTCATTTTGAAAAATTTACGTTTGTGAGCTGAAATATGATTTGTCATTAATCTGAGAAAAAGCATCTTGTTTTTTTAATGGAGGAATAATATGGAAAGTGCTTTGAGAGATGTAGTGTCTTCTTATTTATGTATAAACTTAACTAGAATGAGAATTGAATTGCCAATTGTTAAACAAACATCCCTCCTCATGTCTATTTATGTGGGGTGATCCAAATTGCACTGGAATACTAATTTTGTGATTCATCTAATATTAGAAAATCAAAGTTATATTTAAAAGTTCTTATCACTGTTAGCGGAAAAGAATACAATTGCAACTAAATATATTTATGAAAGGAAAAATAATAATAAATATTATAGGATATAAGATAAAAGATTATAATTAATACATTTTGTAGGAATTAAGTGAATAGATACTTGTTTGAGAACGCTAGTAAAAAGTCCGCCAGACTATTGTTTGAAGGTTGACTAAATTTCTCGCCAAAGAATTCTCTCTATTTTATTACTATTGATAATGGTTTTTAAGGAGATCCTTTTAACTAATAATCCCGTCATGCCCTCAATCAATAGTTTCGAATAAGGAAATTAAACAATAGTAGTCTAATAAGGAAATTAAAGCAATAATTCAACATTAATTAAACAAAAATGACAAAATGAACAGTTCTGGAATAAATTCTTATGTGTATCAGAAGCCGTTGCGAAGCATTGTGATTGGTATACTAATCGCTGTGCCTACCTTCTTTTCTTCAGTGGCTATGTAGGAGTTATTAATTGGTTGTAGTATATATGTATAAAACATTACAAAATACTGTTCATACATTCACAGTTACGAAAGTCTAACAGTCATCGATCAGATTCTTTTCGTACAAGTGTGTTATGTAGACATCAGCACTTCAGCTTTAATTGATAAATGTCAGGGATAAACCTCTGGTAATCGCTATAATTTGTTTCTTCTTACGATTTATTTATCTTTAAGACGACGAGATTTCTAATCATTTCCAAAGGGTTCCCCAGCAACTTTTGTCTTAATAAATTCAATTAGACGCAGATCTAAATAAAGACCACAAAATAAAGGGAGGGGGTGGGGCTATCGTTAGTGGGGTGAAGAAACGCTATCGGCTTCTGAGACAAATCTAGGCTTGTGGAGAGCAATTGGATTAAGGTTGTCTCAGGAGGGCGAGGCCACCAATTACTGTTAATTCTAATTAGAGCTCTTGTCCGGCTGAGCAGCGCCACTGCAACAAGAACCGCTGCTGGACGCTGCCTTATTGCCTTGGATAATCTGTCCGGGATATTAGATTACAGCATAATTCGCGGACATCGAGAAAAGGGGCTGGTTTTCGGAGTTTTCAGCAAGGGGATTACACTTGTGGAATTGGATGAAGCAGATGCAGCAACATAAGAAAATGGAATTACGTTGAAGAACAATTTAAGATATACTTCTTTAAATATTTTTGAAGAAAACACTAGAAAGGGGATTAAAAGCTTTCGTATTTAAAGGGGTGGGTGAATAGAAAGGGGATTGCTGAATTATATCCTTTCAGATAAGGAGGAAGGAATGAAAAGATGAGTTTCAACTTTCTGCTACTTTTCGTTTGTTATTTTCGAGTTCACAATAATTACAAAAATTACCATGCATTGGAATCGAATCAATCAATTTCTAAACTACTTTTATTTATAATACTCTTAAACAATCCGGATTAAGAGTTTCAGCTATTCGCATGGCTTGAAATGATTAAAAACAAAATCCGATTTCGATCATTCAACTAAATACAGCAGATTTATGTCAATTATTTTTAGGAAATGGAAATTTTGTACTTTTTCCATATTCGAATTTGAAAATACAGTAAAACCCCGGTTAACCGAACTAAAGTGGCGGAAGCCGTTTCGAATAACAATCTTTTCGGTTAATCCATGAATATCTAATATAGCTACAGTATTTTGTATTGTAATTACAGTACGTATTTTTGAAAGGTTTTGAAGATCAAACGAATTCAAAAATCTCTTTGTATGCTACACTTATGTTCTTCATTAAAGTTAAAATGACATTTTTAGGATTACAGTAGGCTACATCAATATACAGTATTCTGTACTTAATAGTTTGTAGCATATGAATTACTCATTTAAAAAACTCCGTAATTTTTGTTTGTTTCTTGCGTCCCTCCCAACGTTTTCGAGCAGCGATGTCCCGCCATCTTTTCATTAGAAGGATGTCAGCAATTTTAGGAGGCATTTCGGATAACCCGGGCTTCGGTTGACCCAAGTTCGGTTAGCCGGGGTTTTACTGTATATATAGGCTTTTTGTTTTTATCTTTTTACGATGTCAACGAAATTACATTACAATGAAAGTAGGCCTAAGTTGTTTTATTGTTGTTGCTTTTTATTTTTCCTTTTCTTTTGAATTTGAATTGGAAATAATGTAAAGCTCCTAATCTAAAAAGCGCCATACATAGGATTAAGTATCAAAATCTAATAGATCTTTCAAGAGCTAATCTTACAAAGTATCTAATAATATTACAAAATTTCATAGATACTAATTAAAGTGTATCTGGGGGCACGGCAGTGCCCCCGCCAAGACGAGCCGAAGGCAGGAAGGGCACTACGTGCCTTTTCTGGAAGTGTTTCGTCGTATTTTCGAACCCTCATAGCTTCGGCCTAGATAATACTAGAGAGCTCAAATTTTCAGGATATGATGCAGTTACCAGACTAATGAAATACGCTAAGTTTCATTTATTTAGCTTTTATACTTTGGATTTTATTAATACCTAAAATACGTCGATTCCGTCACTCACTCACTGACTATAGCCTAAAAACATATAAGACAAATGGGGACCACTACCTACAGAGCAGATTTCGGGTCCCCAGCATACACAACGAACAAAAAGAAGAACATTGACAAAGGACCTACATATATTAAAAAGGGGGGAGGACTGACTCACTGACTGACTGACTGACTGACTCATGATCATCAAAACCTCTAGGGTACTTCCTGAAGTCCTAGAAAGCTGAAATTTGGTATGCAGGTTAGGATTAGCATACAAACAACAAAAAAATTAAGAAATCCGTAACTTTCACATTCCAACCCCTCATAAAGGGGGGGTCTGGTTATGTATTATCGAACCCTCATAGCTTCGGCCTGGATAATACTAGAGAGCTCAAATTTTCAGGATAAGATGCAGTTACCATACTAATGAAATACGATAAGTTTCATTTATCTAGCTTGTATATTTTGGATTTTATTAAGATCTGAAATACGTCGTACCCTCAATGCTTCGGCCTAAATAATACTGTGTAATAATGTGATTTCTTCCAAAGTGCAAACAGCTTGTATATACAAGTTGACCAATAGAAAAACAGAAAAATAGGGTATTGAACAAAAATCAATTTTCTAAATAATCTTAAAACTAAATTTAGTTGTAATAGATAATCCCATCCAAAACATTTCATCTAAAATAAGTTGCCAAGATTCACATGCTCATAACGCTTTCACTGTTAAAAAGTTATCAGATCTCATCTTACAAAAAGAAATGAAATCCCACCCAAAACATTTCATGTAAAATAAGGGGTTGCCAAGACTCGCATGCTCATAACGCTTTCACTGTTAAAAAGTTATCAGATCTCATCCTACAAAAAGAAATGAAATCCCACCCAAAACACTTCGTGTAAAATAAGTTGCCAAGACTCACATGTCATAATGCTTTCACTGTTAAAAAGATATGAGATCTCGTGTAGAGCCAAGCCCCGAACTCAACGAGGCCTAACTCTACAAGCCCCAACTCTAAAAACCCTATATCTTGGTCAAAAAGTATGGCTTGGCCGTTTCATGGAACTATTTCATCTCACCCAAAACATTTCATGTAAAATACGTTGCCAAGATGCTCATAACGCTTTCACTGTTAAAAAGTTATCAGATTCATCTAGAGCCAAGCCCCTCACTCTACAAGGGGGCCTAACTCTAAAAACCCTACTATCTTGGTCAAAAAGTGTGCCTTGGCATACTCCATATCCTTTACATAACTCCATGGGATTGTCTGTGTGACAGCCACGAAACGGCCAAGGCATACTTTTTGACCAAGATATAGGGTTTTTAGAGTTGGGGCTTGTAGAGTTAGGCCTCGTTGAGTTAGGGGCTTGGCTCTACATGAGATCTCATATCTTTTTAACAGTGAAAGCATTATGACATGTGAGTCTTGGCAACTTATTTTACACGAAGTGTTTTGGGTGGGATTAAGTTTTTCAAAATTTAAATTTACATTTCTATTGAAAAAGGTTTTTATTAGGAAGTAGCCGTAATCTCTGTTTTCAAAGTATTGTCCAAAAAATTTGTTCTTAGGTTTTTTAAGTAAAAATAAAAGACACATTTTTCATTTTCACCAATACTCTTATTGAATAACGTCTTCAACGGTTTGTTTCTGACATCTTTCAGGCAACTTTCTAATTCCATCTTTCCAAAACTTTTTATCTTTTTGAGCAAAACAATATTTCAGGTGCCTTTGGTGTCTTCCAGGGAATTAAGTTTTTTCCGTTAAGAGAATTTTATGAAGACCGAAATCAATGGAAATCGAAGCTGCATGTCTGGTAAATATGTTGGATGAATCAGAACTTCCCAGCCACGCTGTAACAGTTTTTGCCTGGTCATCAAAGAAACATGCGGTCTTGTGTGCTTATCTTCAATATTAAATTGGCGACACAAAGTTCACCAATTTTGATCAGTTTTTGTTTTAATGCACGCTGATATGACAGCTGTCAAATACAATCTAACAAAATGGTTTCGAATTACGTTAAAGACACCTAAGCGCTACTAGAACCAACGAACGTAAAAAAAACCGAACGAACTTTATGACCAGCCCAATTTTTAAAAAAATGAGATATAGTTGTCGTTACATTTTGTTGTAAATATACTTAAAGGTACCGGAAGTTAGGCTACCTAAACTTCTGTTGTAACATCGGATATTTACGTGATAATAAATGAAAGTTTAAATCAAAGAAGATATGTTGTAGTTTTCTTTACTATTTTATTTCTTTAGAATATTATTAGTTTCTGTTATTATGAATATATTGATTTGGATGTTATAGCAATGAATGGAAAAAGTTTTCTAACAATTTTAAAATAACAAATTGATATTGGAATTGCAGTCTTGAACTTTGGGCATTAAATTAATTCAGGGTCTATCAGAGCATTGCGCTATTATGGTTACGCCTAGAACTGGGATCCGATACAGATTAGAGATTAAACGGCAAACTGAGATAAGCCAAATGGCCTCGGGAAATATAACATTTCACTAAATGCATTAATGAGCTGACTATGTACCATTACACCAGCGTTAAGTGCTGGACAGAAAATTTTTATGGATGTGCGCAGATCAACGCAAAAAAAGGCATGAATGAGCATCGAAAACAGAAAGAAATATAAGATTTGTAAATGAATTGACCATTATTATTATTGGAATGAAATAAATCATCTGTTAGGAAAAAATCAATCAAACCAGAAAGTAATAACAACCGGGAACTTGAAAAATTTTCTAATATTGTGGAAGGTGCAATTAAGCAAATTAAAAAAAACCTTGCAGATAAATTTTGTATGTATTTTGCATCTACAGGGAAAACTTATAATTATCCTTGTAACAATAGTATTATTTAAAAAGTAATTACAAAACCACATCAAATTCAAATGCAATATGCAGTCCGTCCGAAGAAGAAATAATTGCAATAACAACAAAAAAAAACAATATTTTGATATGTAAAAAAAAAAAATACATAAAAGAAAATTTTTAAGTTATTACTACCTGGTAACTTTATAAATTTAATTATAGAAACAAATAAATATCCAGATCAATTAAAAAAATAACCGTTACATAATGCTAGAATATTATTGACCCGTAGCAATGCAGTCAACCCTAAATAAAGTAGAAAGATGCATCACAAATAAAATACAAATGTTTAGGAAAAATTTTCATAATGAATTTATGAAATAAATCGTGTACTACAAAGAACTGCGTGGAGAAATGCTTCGCACCGTATGCCCTTTGCTATCACTTTGGTTTGCAGGGAACTCCTCTGCTTACCAATCATTAAAGAGAATACATCTAAAGCAAAGCAAGCAGTGATTTTATCCTAATTTACAATCTGCAATGAGACCATTTCCACACAGTGAAGAGCTACCTATACCTAAACCTCCAGAACATGTGACATTCAGCGATGATAACTCAGATTCGGATGGAAGTTATGTAGAAATAGGAAATATACTCCTTGTATGATGATCCAACATTTGAAGCACATTTATTAATTCAAGAAGATCTTAAGGATCTTGTACGAGATTTGAAATTATAAAAAAAAACAGTCTGAACTTCTAAGTTCCAGGCTAAAAGAACGGGATCTTCTACACGAAGATAGCAAAATATGCTATATCCAGAACGGTGACTCTGAATAAAAAGATGACTTCTCTGAAGAAAAAGAAAAAAAATTCTCTGTAGTGTTTTGAAAAGATATTTGCTTTATAATGGAGAGCCTTGGTCAAGAACATCAGCTGAAAGAGTGGCGTTTGTTCGTTGAATCCTCTAAGGTTAGTTTGAAAGCTGTGTTTCTGCATAATGGTAATAAATTCCCATCACTACCTGTAGCCCACGCTGCTAACATGAAAGAGATAAATTAGAACATCATACTTATAAATATCTTCTTTACTATATATCTTTACTATATTTCTTTACTATATCATAATCAACAATATTTCGTTTCTTTTTAATAAGAAACTTCTTCAGTTTTTTTGTATTAAATCATCTGCACTTAGCATGATGTTAACTAATTACAGTTGTATTATTGTAATTAATATGTATTGCTTGTATTATTGTAATTTAGACAAATGCGTGTATTCATAGCGAATTATGAAATTTAGAGGGAAAAAAAAGTTTTCTCCTCCTCAATCTGAAGAAGTTTCTTATTAAAAAGAAATGAACTATTGTTGATTATGAGTAGAAAAGAAGATATTTATAAGTATGATGTTCTAATTTATTTTAAAAAGTATGTATAGGCAATGAAAGAGATATTCGAAAATATGAAATTATTATTGGAAAAGTTCCAGCATGAAAAATATGAATGAAGGTTATTGCACTCTTGGCTTGCAACTTGGTTACACAAAGCACTGTTGTTTTTTGTATGAATGGGATAGTAGGGACAAAAAGAATCACTACTTTAGAAAAGAATTAACGTAAGGTGAATTACTCGTTCCTGGACAGAAAAATGTATTAAATATCCCATTAGTCAATCCTGAAAAAGTGTATTTACCTTCATTGCAGATCAAATTAGGGCCTCATGAGAAATTTTCTCAAAGCAATGGACAGAAATAGCTTTGGGTTCACATTTTTGAAACATAAATTTCCCAAAATTAGTGATGCAAAAAGAATTAAAGAAGGAATATTTGTAAGTCCACAAATAACAGCACTAATGCACGATGATAAGTTTGAGGAACATTTTAATCAAGTGGAAAAATCAGACTGGCAATCATTCAAAAATGTTACTCAGATTTTGTTGAGAAATCAAAGGCAGAGAACTGTGGTGATATAGTGAGTGATCTTCTGAAATCATATAAAGTTATGGATGTAGCATATCATTGAAAATACTTGGACTCGCACAAAAACTTCGGAAATCTCGGGGCAGTCAGTGATGAGCATGGAGAACGCTTTCACCAGAAGATTTCTACAATGGTATCAAGGCAAATGGAGTACCAGTATGCTGACTGATTATTATTGTTGGACCATCAAGAGAGATGCTCCATAGGCAAAATATTGCAGAAAATCAACAGCTCATGTTTTCATGAGAATGTATGTGTATATGGTTCTTGTGTGATAAATTTCCTAAAATTATAAACACCTGTTTCTTGAAAACCTTGCCTGATGAAAAAAAATCTAAAATCACATTTGTATTGAGAACTAAAAGTACTTTCAGATTGACCTACTTTTACTTCTTTAGACAAAAAGAAAATATTTTGTTTTCCAGTGTTATTTAAAGAAAGCTGTAAAAAACAAAGAAAATTTAAATGATATATATTGCTACAGATTGTTAAATATTGTTATGAAATATTACGTACGTGTGTATTGTTACGTCACTTACAGATTTGTTTTGCAACTCGTTGTTATAATTTTACTAAAATATAGGAATAGGTTTAAAGAATATACTAAACCTGTTCCGCCCGAAGAAGATCGAAAAATAGAACCGATCGAAATATTGCATGGAATAAAGAAGACGTTATTATGGACATTCATTTGTTGCAAGTTCCGTATCATAAACATTTATAAACATTGGCAACATTTCCGGAAGTTTCCTGAAAAATCCGAGTTTCCGTCAGAGTATCTTGCGATTGCTTATAATAATAATAATAATTTTTATTTATTTATTTATTTATTTATTTATTTATAACCTCAGTACAATCCTGTTAGGGAAATGTCCTATCAAAAAGATTCTGAAAATTAATTTTATGATTTTTTTTTCCCTACAATACATAAACTTAGAAGTCTAAAATATTGCATTAAAAAAATAAAGAGTAAATATAAATTAAATATACAAATAAATAAAAATTAATAAATTAATAAAACTTATAAATGATGAACAAATTCTAGAGGAGACCTAAAACTTGCGAATCACACAAGCTAGAAACGAGTAGTCAACGGCTATGAGCTAGTCTTCGCAAGACGTTTTTAACATCTCTAGCATATGTCGTTCCTGAGATTTGAATTTCTCGCGATGGACGGACAGACAGAGCGTGGATATAAGGCTTCTCCTGTTATGAACTATGCTCTGCATTAAAGTCGAAAAGGTGTAATAACTACATTTGTTTATTTAGAATAACTAAATAGCAAACTGCATTTTTTTTCCTGGTTCCATCTAAAAACACCAGGAACATCATAATTATGGGTGATTCGATATTATAACATAGCAAGAAGGATTCTTAATGTGGGAGGACCGATTAAACAAAACTAAAAATTACTATCGATATTGTTAACAATATCAATATCAACAAAGACAAACAAATAGTTCAAAAGAACTTGATGCTTACTTTCTTAAAATATTATTTCTTTGTTATTTTTTTTTAAAGTTGTGAAAACAACAAAACTTCGAAAATATATTACAATAACTGAGCACAAATAGTACAATGTATTCTTTCGCATTTTCTGAAAAAAAAAAATGAAATAAATCTCTATTATTTATCTAAATTGTCTAAATGGGATTAATTTTAATCGTATCATTCATAATGGATTAGCTTAAAGATTAATATTCACTCTTACAAATTAAAAAGAGCAAATCTAAAAACGTAACATGTTTCGACTGCCTTTTACGCAGTCTTCTTCGGACATTACGTAAATGTCCGAAACAGAATAATCCTTTCATTATATGGAATTTGTCATTACCCCTAAATCAATCACTGTGACTCCAACGTTTACCAAATAAAATAATTGGCCGAAGTGTTTGTGACAAACATTGGGGGTCACCGTTATTGGTTTAGGAGTCATGACAAATCCCATATCATAAGGGAGGGATTATTCTGTTTCCTTCATTATATCCGAAGAAGACTGCGTAAAAGGCAGTCGAAACATGTTATGTTTTTAGATTTGCTGTTTTTCAATTTGGAAATGTGATACTTTTCAAAATGTTCAACAACGTCTTTTGCATTTTGAATACGTTCAGCTTTTTAATTGAAGATTACTATTCACTGTTTAAGACAATAAATAGATATTAAGATATCAATAAATATCAATAAATATCAATATTAAGATATTAATAGAAATAGGATAGAATTCCATTGCTTAGTTTTTCAACGCATTGATAAAGCCATTCACTTGATTATTTTAAGAATACAATTAATTTATATAAAAAAACAAGAATACAAATGAATGATCAACTAGTTTCACCGTCGAGAGACGGCTTTCTCAAGAAATGGGATACAGTTCGGTTGCAGGTGAATAAGTACAAAGAAATGACGGTGCTTGGAAAAGCATTCTGGTAATGAAGATGGGACCCTGGTGGCGGCGCAAGAAACAACTGGAAAGCGACATCCTACGGCGATGATAAGGAAATACGATGGAACTTGGAAGTTGGTTGTCAATCCAATACTCGTCTTGCTGCATGTAAAGAAACTTACAACATGGAGTGAGAATAAAATATAATACTCTTTTTTTTTTATTATTGAGTTATTATGAGTGTGGAAAAATGAATGTGATTTATAATGATTATTATTTATAAAATAGGAATTGAACTCCTTATTTATACAATTGGAATTGAATTTTAAATGAAAAAATAAATAAAGATGAAATAGATTAAAATAAAAAGCAATAATGAAAAAAGAAATAAAAATAAAATAAAAACAACAATAGGAATGAGCAATATCTCACCTAGAGACATGCGAGTACTAATTCGCATGGCTTGGACTTAACTGACGTACAAATTCTCGCACATTCCCAACATGATTCCCATAGAAAGACTTATTTTATTTTAACTACCTTAGAGGCTTACAAAGAAAAGAAGAGATGAAAAAGGGGGGAAAAAAATTTACATAAAGTAACCAACTTTATAGTTAACTGTAGCATGTCCCAATGATTTCATACCTTTTATATTCATTTTATTTATTCTTCCTTTTTTCCTGTTTATCTCTACTCACTCAACTTTCACTCCCATTCTTTATCTGAATATCAGTTTTATTCTAACTCACACCGGTGCCTTCGTTTCAGATTTAATTTCTATTTCCTGATTTTAAATTTATTTTCTATTTCTAATAGTTTTTACAATCTCTTCTGATTCAATTTTTAATTTTAAAAAATTTTAAAATTAATTTTTTAGTTATTTAAATCCATTTCCAATTTTACTTTTTATTTTATTTTTCTTTCTTTTTTCATTTTTGCTTTTTATTTTATTTTATCTTTATTTATTTTTTTATTTAAAATGGAGTTCAATTCCTATTTTATAAATAATAATCATTATAAATCACATTCATTTTTCCACACTCATAATAACTCAATAATAAAAAAAAAAGGAGTATTATATTTTATTCTCACTCCATGTTATAAGTTTCTTTACATGCAGCAAGACGAGTATTGGATTGACAACCAACTTCGAAGTTCCATCGTATTTCCTTATCATCGCCGTAGGATGTCGCTTTCCAGTTGTTTCTTACGCCGCCACCAGGGTCCCATGTTCATTACCCAGAATGCTTTTCCAAGCACCGTCATTTCTTTGTACTTATTCACCTGCAACCGAACTGTATCCCATTTCTTGATAAAGCCGTCTCTCGACGGTGAAACTAGTTGATCATTCATTTGTATTCTTGTTTTTTTTATATAATTTCATTGTATTATTAAAATAATCAAGTGAATGGCTTTATCAATGCGTTCAAATACAACCAGGACACGTAAAGCGTTTTTAATCATCCATTGCGTAGTTTCCATGCCTTTCTATGGGAGGATTATTCTGTTTCCTTCACTACGTCCGAAGAAGACTGCGTAAAAAGCAGTCGAATCATGTTACGTTATGTTTATGTTTATGTAGTGAATGTGGGTGGCAGAGAAGCCAAGCACTGCGACCGGAGGTCTATTGTACTAACCCACGGAAAGAAGGACAGATGGAGAGAAAGACTGAGAAATTATGATGGGAGAAGTGCAGGGGAAACGGGAGAACCCCGAGAAAATCTGCCCAGCGCGGATCGTCCACCATCACGAAACCCACATGAGAACCGAACCCCGGTACTGAGAGGTGAGAGGCCGATGTCATAGCGACAACGCCATATCATGTTACGTTTTTAGAACTTTAAATGTTCTGCTAATTTCTCGACAAGAACCAACTGGAAAAGACTTCAAATGTAAAAGTAAGATCGTATCTAGCTCTTAAGCATGTACACGAGTTTCAAGGAGTTCCATATAGAGATTCAAAAGTTATTAGGAGAAGGACAGAGATACGGACTGAGTGACTTAGAAAATAGGCTAAAAATAAAAAAAAAAATACTTTATGTAATAGAGTTGCGAGAATTATCTAGATAACTATCTTGAGTGGGTGTCATAAGCTCAACCACCAATATTTACTTTCCATCAGACTCGATATAAAGCACACAGGCCTCTTTCTCATGTTCTTTCAGGCAACAGAATCACAGCTGTATTTGACACATTGCGAACCGCTTTTAATACTTCTGTAGAAAAACAAGAAGGGGGAAAAGCATTTAATAGAAACGTCATTCGAATCACAATCCTTACACAAGAAGAAGCAGGGGAAAAAAATAGTTATTGCCGAGTAAATTATTCCTTTGCGGAAAATGATGTTGATAACAATGGGTGAACTTTGCTGATAAAAAGTGCGCCCAGTTTATTCTCAACTACTGTTCTTGCAATTGAAGAAATGTTTGTGGCTTGTTTTTTTTTTTAGTCTGGAGAAAAGCAATTCTAAAAGCTAATGGAGAAAGATATAACAAGAAAATGTCATAGGTGGCGTGCTAACTTCGAATGCTCAAATAAAAAGGGCACATTTAAAGTGGTTTTGTTTTTCATGTCACAATTACCAACGGATACAATCTGTAACAAAATAATGTGGAAGAAGGTAGTTTAATCCTTTCATTAATCTTTAGCTTCTGAGATATTTATTTTAGTTGTTTGTTAATTCGTGATTACAGCGCTTTAACGGTGAATCCAGTAGCCAATTATAAGGAGCTTCATTCCAGCCAGGAAGAGTCGGGTTCAATCCCCGACGGAGATTGGAGATTTTTTTTTTCATTGAATTCTCCTCCACACAGATCCTATTCTATCCAGTTGAATAGAAACGATTTTCTTTCCGGGAGTTAAAACCGAGCGAGAATCGGTCTGTCCACTCGTCCTCAACTTAGTCCCGATCGTCAGGCAGCCCCAGGAGTTTTATCTGCCGCGATCCCAAGAGCCCAGTACTAGACTTGTAATGTGATACTTTAATTTACCAGTGCTTAAACGATGCATGTTGTTATGTACCTCTCCAATTTGTTCCAAAATACGTATTACGTATAAAAAGTACCATTAAGCCCAGCGAACACCATCCAACTTTGCACCAACTTTTTGTCAGCCCGCGCACCATCCAACTCGCAAATGAGTCGCCCGTTATAGCAGGAATCCCGTAATGCAATGCGTTTCCCCCACCAGCTGGGGAAAATCCGAAAAAAATCGAGGTTTTGAAACCTCTCTGATAAATTCTGCCACATACAATTACTGCATTTCAGTATAAACTTTATTTATGCATGAAAGAATACTCGCAATACTCTGATATTCATTGTGTACTCGCTTGTCTTCGACTCGAATCGGTGAACATCGTTTTAGACGCCATTTCTTTCCATGGGCGTGACGTCACGACTGACGTGTTCCAACGCTGCCCTATGATTGGGTAATTCCGACCTACTTCCAACCAACTTCCCGAGTTGGCCGTGCACAACCAACTTTAGGATTAAGTCGCTGAAAAACTGGCTCAAAACTGTCTCTACCAACTCGTGACGTCTTAATCGGCCGACTAAGTTGGTGCAAAGTTGGATGGTGTTCGCGGGGCTTTAAAGAACAACAAAACTTCGAGTATCCCTCAGAGATACAGGATCGGGACCACGATGGGTAAAATAATATGCACATTAAAAACATTATATATACAGAAGATCCAATATCTAACTTATTTATTTTATTACGTAATACTTTTACCTAATGAAATTTAATTAAACTTTAATTATTAGTTATTTTTTATCCAGTCATCAAAAAAATGTAATACAGATTTCGGCTTACACAGCTATTACATCGAAATATGTGTTAGCAGTGACGGCTAATGGAGATTAGCGCTAAGCAGGCGGTTTAACAAAGTTCTGGACCAGGATTTTGATCTAGAACTCTGTCGAAGTATTGGTTCAAGTTGGAGTTACAACCTAGGCTAATACGAGCATAGTTTCTTGCGTGTTAGTATTACTATTATTATAATTGTTGCTGTTGGTGTTATGTTGTGTAATATTATGTATTAATTATTCAATTAATAATAAAGCAATGTAATTTTGCTCTAAGATCTCTAGATAATTACAGATGAATTTAAAAAAACTAACACACTTACTTATAACTTTTTAATTTATTTTTTTAAAAAGCTAAAAAATGTTTTAAAATGTAATAGAAGAAACCAGACCCGGGTGTCAATCTGTTAACAGGTTGAAATCTACGTCTGGTTTCTTCTAGTACATGTTTTTTTAAAGATTTTTTTAGTTTAAAAAAAAAAAAATTAAAAAGTTTAAAGTAAGTGTGTCACCTTTTTTAAAATGCATCTGTAGCTATATTCAAGCAACTTAAATTTGTATCCTCATCTCTAGATAATGCTGTAACTATTTATTTCATTTGTATAGATGTTTCTGTGCAGGCATGTGCCGAGTACCCATAGCAGCCTATGCCCGAAACTCACAAAATTACATGTATATCACACTCGATTATTAAATGTGTACTTCTAAAATTTCTAAGTCTGAATATATTTGATCCACTTATATCATTGTTAAGGATCCTAATAAATTATATTAAGGGAACTAGCAGAGAATATGGACAAAATAAATAAAAACATTTTCTTTTGAAATTGCTTTGAATTGTACGAAATGGTCTAAATATACCGGGTGATCAAGAAATAACAGGAGGTGTTCGGAGCCCTGTAGCGTGTTATGTACTGGACGAAATAGAACAAAATTTGGCCACCACACACATTAAAGTATGCGGTTTCGATTTGTCAAGAAAAAAAAAAAATTAGTACCAAACAACGCCGACAGGGGAAATTCTGGCGCTGCAAGCGCATAATTTGTGAAAAAAGAATACATAACTGCCAATGGAAACAGTAAATAACAAAACACCAAATACCAATGAAAAACTTTTATTATAGCAACCTACAAATTTGGCTCAAGGTGACCACCAGCCTGATGTTCCACTAATTGCATGCGGTACACGAAGTTTTCGACGGTGGCTCGCAGCATATCGGCATTTATTCGTCTGACATGTGACGTTATTTGATCTTTTAAGGTAGGAATGTCAGGAACATGCCCTTGATACACAACGCTTTTCAGGTAGCCCCACAACCAGAAATCGCAAGGATTCAGATCATGGGACCTCGGAGGCCAATTCATGGGAAATGCGCGATTAATTACTCTAGCGTCTGTGAAATGTTGACGCAGGACATCCTTCACCCGACGTCCGATGTGCGGTGGCGCACCATCTTGCATGAAAATGGTAGAATCGATACAATTTCTTTGCTGCAGTTGAGGTATCACAAAGTTCTCGAGCATAGCGGCATACCTGTCGGAATTGACAGAACAAGTCACTAGTCCATTTCTACATAAAAGTACGGGCCGATGATAAAAGAAGCAGTGAACCCATTCCTAACTGTGACTTTCGGCGAATGAAAGGAGATCTCTTGACCATCGTGTGGATTTGTATCAACCCAAATACGGCAGTTGTGTGTGTGTTGATATCACCATGCACATGGAAGTGAGTTTCATCGCTCCATAATATCCGCCACGGCCACTCGTCATCCACTTCCAATCGAGCCAAAAATCTCAAAGCAAACTGTAATCGGGTATTTCTGTCCCCTGGGAGCAATTCTTGAATGGGTGCTATCTTAAACGGATAAAATTTCAGGATCTTATGCAATATCTTCTGCACCGTCGACAACGGGATATCTGTTTGTCGTGATATTAAACGTGCACTGCTGGTACCCTGCTTATTAGCTATCGCCTGATCCTGAAGGGCAGTTGTAACTTCTTCAACTTGTTCCTGCTTGATATGTTTACGTCCTCGGCCTGGTTGCACACCAAGAGTTCCTGTTCTTTCAAATTTTTCAACCATTCTTTGTAAGTTAGTTATGGTCATCGGTCTTCTACGTAACTGTTTTAACCGTCGGTATTCACGAAGAGCAGCATTGGCATTTTCATCCCGCTGATAAAACAGCTTGACTAATAAGGCACGTAGTAACAACGCCATCGACGGGCGACTTCTTGCAGAATGACTAGAATTCCCGCAACCGCTCCGTTTATCCTCGATATCGTGTCAGAAAGTATCCGTATATGCAAATTTCATGCTGCATTTTTCGACCGCAGCGCCAGAATTTCCCCTATCAGCGTTGTTTGATGCTAATTTTTTTTTTTTTGACAAATCAAAACAGCATACTTTAATGTGTACGGTCGCCAAATTTGTTCTATTTCATCCAGTACATAACATACTATAGGGCTCCAAACACCTCCTGTTATTTCTTGATCACCCGGTATATTGTGTGTGTTTTTTTTTGTTACTGTGTATGTGTTTACAGCACTTGTATTATACAAACTTTCAGATTTTTAGTTTATTTTACAATGTAATTTGTTTCGTAAGTGATAGTAATAATAATATTTTTTAATTATAATAGTCACAACGCTTTAAGAAACATATTACTTATTTTTCTTAATTTTAGAAAATACGCAGATGTTTGACAATTAACGTTATGAGACTATCCATAGAAACCTTTAATTATTTCTTCCTTTTTACAATATTTAAAAAAAAAAAAAAATTCTGTGTATGTTGAAAATTATTACCTTTTGCAAAAATCTAACATTATTTTAAAATAAGTGAATATAATTTTGTGCTAAAGCATAAATTTAAGGGCGATCCGTAATAATAACAAAATTTAAAAATAATGATAATAATAAAAAGGAAGTACATTAACGTAAGGAGAATAATAATAATAATAAAAAAACCTCAGGCGAACACTTTGGAAAAAAAAATTAGAGAAAAAAACAAACCAAAAAAGTAGTAGATATACGGATTCGAACCGATAACCTCCAGTGTGAGTCTGAGACTTTACCCAAAAAGCTATAGTTGACAATCGAAATCAGATGGTTTCATTTCTAATATTTAAGGTAATAGCGGAAATCCAATGAAAAAATGCCAAATATCTCGAACAAGGAGGGGGAGGGGCCTCCCTGAAAATATCCTATTATACGGTGTTTGGGCCTCTGAACATGATGGTGAAGTCCGTTTGTCGGTCCGATCTTCCGTTCGAGAGTTGTTAGGGAAGGACAGACAAGGACGGACGGACGGGAGGAAACGACAAATACAATACCTATAGCACAATTTTGATCGCTCCCAAATGGTCGCTAATTAAAAAAAAAAGAAACAAAGGCAAAAAACTGGTTTTATGTTGTGTACGAAACCATAGCGACCCCATTTAAGTTTTATTTTTAACCGCTTCCTCTGAGATAAGAAGTGTCGGCAAACCAGAACTCGTATTTTTCCCCACCTACGTTTTTCAATAACAATAACATAGAACTCATATTTGTATGACTTATAGCTTAGCTGTAGAGGTGGTGATAGACAGACGGACAGACAGAACCTTTTTAAAATTTAACCCCGCTTCCTTTTCTACTTTACTTTTATACTTTGTATTCCTTTATATTACATTTGATACGCCTTTTTATCCTTATTCTCCTCCCAGCGAAAGAACGACCGTGGACACCAGATGGCGCAATGTAGAATTTGAATCGATTGTATATGTCAGTATTTATGGCGGGAAAGTTATGGCTTCTGATAGGTTTGCCTCGCTTGAGAGTCGCCGTTGTTAATAGTTTCTCTCGACAAACTTCAGTCCTGGAATGATTAAGAGATCATGGGTGTAGTTCAAGGTCAGAGTCAATCTTTCGCTTGGCGGGGAATAATTTTGTGTAAGGCTCATAGAAAACAGCAAGTATTGTCAAAAGAAAGAAAATTTTCCAGTTGATTTTTATAATATTTTAACTTTTAATATAAATTTTATAAATTATATTATATAAGACTTGAACATGAAAGCTTCTTATAAGTTTAAAATTTTTATTACCAAAATTGTCGTTATCCATCAAAATGGGTTTTAAAAATGAAACCGGAAAATCTTAATTTTTCTTAGAAGTTCAGATTTGTGACTATATTAATCATGTTAATGCAACTAGATGAAATTATAAAGATGAGTAGAATAATAAAATAAATAAAATAAAGAGAATATTTTTAAGTTTTATTAACTTGGTGCTGTTGCTTATTTACTTCGTTTTGCTTTTTTTTTATTTACTTTTTTTCCAATCTGAGGTTTTGAAGAAAATAACATCTGAAAACGACAGTTAATTTACCTCTACAAGATTTTTTTTTAATAACATTTTTCTATCAAATTATTCTTATGTTTGGTAATTACGCCTCTTTAAGACAAAAACAGCAAAGAATCTTAAGCAATTACTGTATGTCAGAATAGCATCCAGAAACCTATTTACAACTTTTCCGAAATCAATTTTGCTGCAGGCTTTCTCCTACTGCTAAAAGATGTTTTTCAACTTAACACTTGGTAAGGAAAGGCATCCTTTTGAGACAATCAGACACAAAATGTTTTTCTTGAAACGTGACGTGCATATTTACGATAAGAGACAGTCTGCTTCTTTTGTTATTTGAAGTTTATTTGTATGGATGCTTGTAGAGAAACTTTAAAGTTACACTTGATGGTAACAAAAATGCTTGTCGAAACGATTACCATTAACCCTTAATGATATTAAAAAATTCCTTTGAAATCCAGTAATTCATTGAAATCTCTATTAAATTGATTGTTTTGATAGTATTAAAATTAGCAATATGAAAGATTTGTACTTTAAGATTTTGAAAACAGTTAGAAAAACAGTAAAAGAAGTCCTTTGTTTTTTCTGGGTTTGTAGCTGCTTCTTCTTTGACAATTCTAACAAACAGGCGAAAAAAAAATCAAAGTTTGGGAGTAAGTGCAAAACCAAGCAATTCCGTGCAATTTGCAATCAACCAAGCGCTTGCCTTGTTAAAAAAAAGAATCACATTACTGTGATTGACACGCAAAACATATTTATTCAAGCCATTGTAATGTAAGGGGGATGTACAATTTCCGTTACGACCTCTTCGTTTAGTACTAATTTTCACTAGACAATTTTGTCTGAACACTACTATTTTCCTGACCCAGGTCACTGACCACCTAAAACCGGAAGTGGGTTGGGCTGGAAGTCAACTTTTTCTCTAAATCCCCAGGCCATTGGGAGTACAGCGAGGAATAACTCCCAGGGCTCTGATTCACGGTTTGGACTGAGGAGAATGTTCACAAATACATGGGAATTCTAATAGCCTCCCCCCCCCCATACGGGATCATTAAAAAAACATGATGTAAAATGTGATTAAAAAATATGGTTCTTGTCACTTTTTAAATAGCAATTCAAATGTGAATGGATACCAAATTAAATCCTTTAATGAATTTTTTTAATAAAAAATTACAAATTTCTTATTTTTTATTAACCAATAGCTTAGATAAGAACTGAGATAAAAATTAAATATATTAGTAGTTCTGAAAGAGAAAGTTTGGAAAGCATGGCTTATCTTCACAGGAGATCAGCGTTATTCTGTGTAAGTAATACGTTTAAAACAAAACTACCGATATATTGTGATTCATAGAAGAGATGTTTACCTATTGGCTGTACTTGGCATCAGAACAAGACAACCCTTTAGATATCGCTGATGTAATCAAACAGAGAATATTATGTCATTCGTTAATTTCTTCATGGTTAACTTAATTTCTTCATGGTTGACAATGTACAAGTACAGAACTAAATTCAATAGAAAGAAAAAATTTCGTCATTTAAGTCATTAAAAACAGAAACATAAAATTCTTGTGTAATTCATGGCACATTAAGGAATCATGTTTCCACTTTTGAATTAATTTTGAATCAGTATGATCAAAGAAGTAAAGGAATTATAAGGTTTTAAAATCAAAAACAAACATACGAAAGAAGGAAAAAAAAACAAACAAACAAAATATATTCCATCTTAAAATGTAGAGAAATCCCAATAAAAAGTACAAATTCAAAATTACTTACGTAATTTATCGTCAGTTTAAAACATACAAAGGCCAGAACGTTTCAGCCTATCAGCAGCTGTTTTCAACTGTTGGGACATTGCCAATTCCCCCACAATTAACAGCGAATTATCCAATCATTCGACAGAATTTAAACCTTCCTTCCTCTCCAACAACACAGTTGAAAATAGCCTGCTGATTGGCTGAAACGTTCTGGCCTTTGTGTGGTTTAAACTGACGATAAATTATATAAATTACATAAGTAATTTTGAATTTGTATTTTCTTTTGGAATTTCTCCACATTTTAAGATTTATATATATTTTTTCCAAACACTTTAAAGTATATTCCAGTTACGATACATTTCTAACTTACTTATTAAAAGAAATGGTTCTTGAATATATAGTATTTTTAGTATAAAGAATGTTTCAGAAATGGCAGATAACGGGTTCCAAAGGTCATTTTGAGTCGAAACTGTTCCATGATATTTTGTTCTACTGCTCGTAGTTTTAGAATCAGGAAATAAATGCTTTGGGAATGATCCCTAATAAAAGAAAGCTCAGGAAGTGTAAGTAAATAAGGTCAAGGTTTATTATAAACAAGGTAGGGATAGCGATTAGTAGACCAATCTGATACGTCAATGAAAATATAATTGATATTGCCTTAATTTCCTTATTATTATAAAGCAATCCGGATAACAAGTGACATGACTGGAAATAGGTATGGTATTTAAAGAAAATACCTGAAAATGGCCAGAACTGAGCTTTCTTTAATTAGGGATCATTCCAAAGCATTCATTTCCTAACTCTAAAACTACATTCCGTTCAAACAAAATCTCACAGAACAGTTTAGACTCAAAATGACCTATGGAACCCGTATCTCTTCGCTTTGTCTACCATAAACATCCTGTACATCATCATCATTTTCAACCATTATATATTGTATTTGTGAGCATCAATAATTGGAAGTAAAAGATATACTAGACTGATTAAAAAACACAAAAAACCTCCCAGAAAATTTGTGGAATCGTTCTAAATGCATTCAACGAATTTCCCTACAAACAAACAAACAGCTTTTAGAAGTTACTAGAAAGGAATAACATATGATAACGCTCAGTAATGATCTAAATTGAGTTTCTTGTAAGACCCAGGGTCTTTGATAATGATCCTCCCACGAGTGAGATATACGATTCGCGCTCTCGTTTCTAATTCCATACTCTGTCCAATTGAGGTGAAAGAGAAAACTCTAAGATCTCCCGTAGTTCGTTAGTCCAATCTAAACCGATCCCCTCGGCGAGAGGTCACTGTAGGACGGACAACCTGTGATTTGGCCCCAACGTCCTTCGACGAGTTGTTGCGTTCAGTAATGCGATACCTTTGCAAAATTACGTCAGAGGCGTGTAGCTCAATTACTCAACAAAATTCTCTTCCTTTGATGGTGATTGTGCAGGTGTAATAAATCGCCAAAACCTATAATGAATTTTCGTTAACAGACACCGCTTTCCAAACAACGCTTTGAAACAAGAAAACAGTAGATTTTCATATTTCCTGGTTGGTGAAGTTTAACGAATAAATACAAAACTTGTTTTGTTTTCTTTTTTTTGTATCTTGTTAACCAGTTTCTCCTTCTTTTAATATTTTTTTATTCTTTACTTAGAAAGAGAAGATACTTACTGTATATCACGAATTTGGTGACGAATTTGGACGTTGTGCGAACATCATTTATAAACAAACCTGCTTGCTGTATTTACAGTGTATTGAAATACAACTAATAATACAGTACTGTATTGTAATACACTAATAGCACTATCACAGAATAGACAATAAAAACAATCAATAGTGATTAGTCAGGGGAATTTGAAGGAACTATCCCAATAGTAATTATTACATAGCTTCTTTTTTTTTTTTTGTAAGTAGAGAAAGTATAGTAACGTAGATGTTTATTATAGCTTTCATTTACGTGTATGTACTACAGAAACTTTAAATCTATTCAAGAACTTAATTTTTAAGACATAAATTGAAGCCACCACATATTATAATTTTATGTACAATAATATTATAAAAACACGATTACTTTCGAGGCGGACTACGCCTCCTTGTTAAATCTACACTTGACAACGAGGCATAGATCGTCTCGAAAATACTAATTTTTATAATTTTATTATTCATAAACGTTTTAAATTGTAATGTGTGGTGGCCTTAATTTACGTGTGAAATTAATTAAGATACACATGTTAAAAATCTACAGATTTTTTTTTTACCTAACTTTCTTTTAACTTGATTGGTGGTGGTGGGAACGGAACGCACCGAAGTGCGAGCTTCGTAATCGAAGCATCCGTATTCCAGGGAGCGCTAGTGTTCCCAAGATGGCGAACCCGTAGCAGACTCCCGAGAATTTCTAGGGAAAGATACTGAGTTGGTTTCCCGTTTCCTTCCTAAGGATGCCATTAAGGAATGACGTCAGACCGAAGAGAAAGTGAAGAGGAGGCTGACAAACACAGGAAAGGAAATTGAAGCAGACAAGCCACAGCCGGGAATCGAACCCGGGTGCCGACACAGACCGCCGCTAAGACCACTCTACGCTATTGATGTAAAAAAAAAAAAAATCCACGGAGAATAATGTTGCTCGGCTAATTTTTTTTTTTAAGTTACAATGCCCATGAAAACTCTCAAACACAGACCTTCCCCCAACCATCTCAAACACGCAGATGTCACTTGAAATATTCAGAATTTTCTAAGGATCTGAAAATGTCAAATTCGAATACAGACATTGTACGTAATTACATTTTTTTAAACAGTGTTTCACATTTGATACGCTGAACATCTAACGGTATGTTAAGATCATTCATCATTGTCCATTTCTAATACCCTCTAAGGTAATTTGAACATCTAAGCCTCACCTAGAAAGCAGATATATTAACAGAATATCTCCGAATAAGCATTCCTATCTAAATTCTTTAAGATTTTATTTTAATTAATATAGTAAATTCTCATTTATAACACTAGAAAGTGTAGAAAGCCAATCACATAGAAAAAGGTAACAAAATTCCTGTGTTTATCTGTTAACATAAGAACTGAAAGAGAAGACATGATTTAGACCCAAGAAATGAAGAGAGAGGGAGGTGGGTCTTATTTGGTCTACGTTGTCCTCGCGAGAATCCTCCCTCTCCAAGCTGCTGTATTCGATCTGTCGACAAGACAAACTCAAATAAAACCGAGTCATTAGCAATGCAGACATCCACCCTCGTCCTAATCTCATCAGCATCGCAAAAGGTCACAGCTGACAAAGAACGAGGCAGCCTCTGCATCTCCTGCACCATCCGTCTTCTGCAAGAGGCCAACAAGCGGAAAGCCGCTTGCCACCTCCTCCTCTTCCGGAACGCAGCAAAAACAGGATTAGGATTAATTCGATTGAGAATGCGGAAAGATGTCTTCTTTCAGAGACTGGGAATTCAGAGTTCCGCATGGTGTTTTTCACATACAAGGCACAGCGTTTGACACAGCTAAAATCAACTTCTGAGGTCTTTCAATGGAATATAATTATTACAGGAAGTACTGTACGTGAAACTTCACAATCGTTAAACTTTCAAAACTTGTTTCTATGTATTTCTGTTATAAATTTTTCTTCAAAATTACTCTAATTTCTGATATGTTTTTCTTTCTGTTTTTGATCAAGAGTTCGTGATAAAAGAATAATGTTCCAGTTAAAAATGGTTATGAACTTTTGCTATTCTTGTAGAATATCGTTTTTGGAACCAGATTGACTCATATATTCCATTATTAGGTAACTAAAAAGATAACTGTACACTATATGGCCTTTCTAAACTTTAAGTTTTTATTAAGCTGTTAATGAAAAAAAAATATACTTTCTACGAATGATCTGAGAGAGCAACTTATGGGCAAGTAAACATACAAGTTTGAAAGGATATTTTTAATTAGAAAATGGTTAAAAGAGCTATCAAACAAAAAGTACATTTAGTCCACATTGGATAGCATATGTACCCAATATGACTTATAACTTTGAAACAAAGAAAGATTCAGATTAAATTCTTAAATTTAAGAAAAATTTCGCACTTTGAACATAAAAAAATCTTCTTTATCGTCCTTTGGTAAACCAACACAGGATAGTAGGACGCACAAAATGCACATGAGCAAATCCTTCATCAAATCTTCCTTACAAAACCAGGATTCTTTTTGTGCAGACTTTTTTGATTTCTTCGGAATAAATTTTGTGCGGGCACCACGGTCTTTTTTTTTTTTGTTTTTTTTAATGCTACACCTTTGGTTCCATCTTCTTTGGAAAATAAAGATGTTTTCAATGCAACTGCCCTACTATTGATAGCTTTCTTTCTGTCATTAACCTGCAGAGTGTTTTGGGTTGGAAATCAATGTTTTCTTTATAAAGAAGTGGTACTAATCCCAATTTAAAGTAATCCTTGATTTATATTTTCATCTATATTTAAAGATGCAAATATAGAATGATGGTCCGGTGGAAATAGAGCTTCCTGAATACATCATCCGCCTAACACAATCTACATATAATCAACTGGCAAATCATTGTATATTCTTCAAGACAATGCATGTTCTTATATTAGAAGTAAATCTTTGTCGTTGTCCCTGATAAAGTTGTATAATTTAAAAAAATAACAAATACATCTAAATACGTATTGTTGTACAACTGCTATTAGGTGAAAGGTTGCTTGAAAATGAAAAGCAGATGAAGAAAACTTTAAAAGGAAATCTTTAGATCCTGTTTACAGTGTTGACGTTATGTGTTACCCAAGCTGTATAACACACAAAGTCAATATTTTTATTTTTTATTTTTTATTGTGTATTATAATCTATTTCTGGCCATTTAGTAAGATCAATTCTGCAAACGTTCTTGGATCACTTACCGACCGTCAAAACCTTTCGAAACTTGTGAGTTCGAAACCTCATGAACTCATGAAATTGCTTATAAACATAGAAACCAATTAAAAAAAAAAATATTTATAATCTTACCGCAGCTAATAAAACATAGTGACAACTTTAATATATGATTCGATTTTGAAATTGAGGATTTTTATCTCTGCGAATCCTTCAATCTTTATGGAGTCAGATACTCCAGTAGATATGAAACAGAAATGTTAGCTATATTTAATACAATAAGCTAATTACGATATAATAATATCTAATTATGAATTTCTATTTGCTTTGGTCTAAATACTATCAAATAGAATACATCATCAATTAGGCAAATCAAAAGCTATACAAAACAGACAAATATGTAAATATACAAGAAAACAACGTAATTGATATACGAACATTTTTTTATTTTGATATAAAATTTAATTTTATCGTGACTCTGAAAATGTTAACTATTATATTTTAAAAAATCTCTTCGTCATATATTAAATATATTTCTTCTGTAAAGTTATTTTCAAATTTCTTACAACTATAAACACATTTCACAGAAACCATTGTTTTGTTGTTGTTGAGGAATACGACTTATTTTTTGTTGTTTATAGGCCATTAAGATCGTTGATGACTTCAGATTGTATACATTGTTGCTATTGTTATTAGACCTTATTATTGTTCTTTTATTTTGCGGAATTCAGAACTTGAAAAAGCAGAACTACGGCTTCTGTGAAATATCGTTTGTTGACTATTATGCTATCCTAGTGCAACTTTGTTTTTATATTGAAGATGAAACGAAACTGGATTAAATAGCATAAAAATTATAGATATTTCAAATCAGTGGTGTATCCCATTTCAATTTGCTGACATTTGACATTCGAAAAATACTCCAAATGTGTCTAGGGAACATTAAAAGACTATTACAGTAACACACAGATGATAGAAAAATAAGAATAATAATGCAGAATTATTCTATGTATCTAATGCTGTATCTTTTTGGCAATTGAGTAAAATCACTTCCAAGTCTTCATTTCGACTCGGCAAGAACCAAATTATCGATTTCTCAGAAAATTAGCGCAATTTGTGCAGAGTATAATTATATTGTCATCTTTGTAAATTGAAGGAGAGTCCTCTGGAGTGTTTGTTTACAAGTATCATTTTTCGTAACAAGCGGAAAGGAACTGCAAAGATCTGAGAGAGATTTCTAATTGAGCCAAATTCAATTAATGTGGCCCCAAAGGCTTTGAAGTGATTACTTTGAGTCAAAACTAATTGATACGATGCCTTCAACTTCTAATTTCAGAATTCACCGCTGCCAACTCACGGCTGTGGTGATTGGAAAGTTCGGAAAACCATTTTAACGAGATTTTTGTTTGGAACTTTCAATCTTGTAAGCTATTGTAAAAAGAAGTTGGATGGGGTTTATTTAACAGAAAAATAAATAAAAATAACACGAATAGAAGGTAGTGTAGGAAGGATTAATGATATGAGGTGAGAGAAATGCAGTAGAGTTAAATGATAGTAATAAAGGATATGTGGTCAAGTGAATGTAAAAGGGATAAAAACATAGGGCAAATATTACTGAGAAGTGAATTTATAGGAATGATTGAAAAGATAGGAATACAGTAAAGAGAAGATAGTAAAATCCAAAGGATGAAAACAGTAAAGAAGTAAATTAGATGATGAAATAATAAAAGACAAAAATGTGTAAGAAAGAAACACGTGATATATTGGCTAGTATAACCGCAAGGCGATTACAGATTTGCAGATTCAATCGTAAAATCACTAGGCCTTTACGTTTAGGAACTTGACGCTGAATTGACAAAGGTGAATGATGGCGCATCGACCTGATGCTGCACAATGAAGATAGTAACAGTACCTCAGCATTCTGTTCATTGTTGTGTTTTGTCAATGAATTAAGTTACCAAAATAGCAGTAGGGTTGCCTGTAGATCGATCACCGGTCTTGCTTAGTGTGTTCCCGATTGATCTTCGTGCGTAATAACAACCGAATCTGGCAACTATGAAGAGAACGACTGGAGGCTTTAGGAATTCCGGTGGGAGAAATGACCCCGGTTCAGAGTGAAGAGTTCGATCAGATCAGATGCACGTCTTCGCCTAGCAGTATTTGAACAGCCAGCGATACATAAATGATGCATTGGATTGCTAAACTACCATATTTCTTCTAAGTGTTGCCTTTAAACTGAACAACTTCCATCTTCAAGTAGCGCAGATAGTGGAAGAGTTTATGATCACCCACGTAATATCTCCGCAATTCTACGCATCCTCGGAGGAGTAATAAAACAATAACAACAATGTCGTATTACAAACCTAAGCGTAGACAGAAGACGTCCGTATTCACGATAAGTAATAACAACAACACTATCCCACATCCTCGTTAAAAGGGATTAATTATTTAATAATTTAATGTTTTTGCTTATGTTTAAGACTTTTTTTTAACATTTTAATTCCTACCTAAACAGAACCACTACTAGTCGGTCTCGTTTTGTCGGAAGTCGTGACTTCTATTTGCAATTATTAAGCTGGGACTGCAATCAGTTTCCGCAAACCGCAAGAACCCGATGACGTAGGAAAAAAAATGCTCAAGTATATCAGGGACAAAACAAGAAATCTTGAATTATTTATCCAATGACGTCAATTCAAACGTTTTCAGGAGAAGATAATACAGTGGTGGTCAGAATTATAAGGACAACTGAAAATTTCATAGAAAAAATTTATTTCTGCAGTAAATAAAGTGAAATTTATACATAAAATGCTTTTTTATGCTAGAAATCATTGTAGAATGCAAAACATTGGAAAATGCAAAATATGAATGATTTGCCGTATTAAACAAAAAATGCCATTGTAAAAACTGGCCAAAATTATAAGGACAATGAATGTTTTTGGCCTAAAACATACTAATAATTAATAATCTTCCCCTTCTTCTCAATCACTTTCATCAGTCTTGACGTCATAGAGTTTGACAGTTCCTTAAGAACGTTTTTAGAAATGTTTTTCCAGGCTTTTTCGATGGAGGACATGAGTTCTTGCTTATTTTGATATTGAACACCATTTTTGTATACTTCGTGTGCCAGAATACCCCACAGGTTTTCCATTGGATTTAGATCAGGGCTTCTGGCCGGCCAATCAAGTAATTTCACGAAATTAGCATCAAACCATGCTTTCGAAGTTTGAGAAACATGTACTGAGGCATTGTCCTTCTGGAACAAAAAGTCTCCACTTGTAATTGACGGTGCTTCTGATAAAAGATTATTGTCCAATATGTAAATATAACTCTCAGACTTCATTTTGCCCTGCACAAAAACTATTGCAGTGGTTCCGCCAGTTGCGAAACCTCTTCAGACCAGCCACTGAGCCACCTCTAAATCTATGGTTTGCGAAAATTTCTTTTTCTTTACGGAAATCATACCAGAAGTAGCGAAAACCATCTGGTCCATCCAAATTAAACTTTTTCTCATCAGAAAAGATAATATCATCGCACTTCTTTTTCCATAGTAACGCATTTTTTGACAAACTCCATCCTCAGTCTCTTATGAACTTTTGTAAGAGGTGGTCGTGACCTAAGTTTTCCTAACGAACCTTTTTTTCTTTTTGTAAAACATGTCGAACAGTTCGAACACTGCATCGTAAGTTTAATTCCCGTTTAATTTCCGTTGATGTTTGTTTTTTGGAGCAAGCTCGCCTTATTATCATTCTTTTCACAGGCACAGAAACAGAAGATGGCCTACCTACACGTCTTTGGCGTCCATATTTTTCGGGATTTTTAAGAAAATTATAAATAACCGTTCTCGATCTATTCAGCTTTGTCGAAATTTGATGTACAGTAAGTCCTGAACTTTTAAAAGCAACCACTTTCCCTTTCTAAAACTCCGAAAGTTTCGTACCTAGTGGCATGACTGAAAAAATAGAATATGACGTTCGCAATCTCTTACTATGCATTTATATCGTCTGGGAGTGCCGTGTACTGAACAAAAAACATGCAAATTTTGCTTTTTAGAACACACAAATAGCATTGTCCTTATAATTTTGTCCATATCACAGTGCTGTCTAAATCCAAAATACATTTTATGAATGTGAATTTCCCATATATTTCCATAAAAACTAATAAAAAATGCTGCATTTATCGTTGGTTTCCAGCCATAAAATTTGCATAATTTTCCAGCCAACTGTAACCAAGTTTGGCGATTTTTTCCCTTGTCCTCATAATTTTGACCACCACTGTACCTTAACACCGAAATATAAGTATAAACACTGATAATAAATTCTCGGCTTCAGGAGGCAAATCTGAAAAAAGGCTTGAGAAAATCTCCCCCATGTTTCTCTCATATTAATACTAATAATACTAATTATTAATAAATAAATTAATTAATAAATTAGTATTGTCAAAATTGTATTAAGTAACAGTATTCAAAATATTTTTCTTCCAAAACTTCAATTTCGTTGATGAATTTTTATAAAACGATTAAATATAAAATTTCATCAAAATCTACTCAATCGGAGCCGAGTTGTCTCACGATTAAGGGACAGACGGATGCACTTTGGAAAGAATTAATATGCTTTTTGTAAATAAACATTAAAAATCAAAAATGTCAAACTTAAAACACAAAAATAATTTAATGTGCACTTTAATGTTTAACAAAAAAAAAAAAAAAACTTTCTGTTTTGCTTTTTGTTGGATGCCACTACTGGTAGTGGAAGCTGTATCCATAAACTTTCACACAGTCTGAGCCTATCATCGAGGGTAAATCCGGCTGAGATTTCTAATAAGGATGTAACAGCTGTCCCGGATTCCCACCGATGATGGCTCGGTGTGCCAAAGCCTTGCTCTGTGCACTAGAGGGTTTTATGTTTAAAACTTTACTTATAACAAAGCAATCAATGTTCATCAATTGATTATTATTTTTTTTTACAGTAATTTCCTTTAGATGACTCGCCTTTTCTTTATAATAACCTTTGATTTTGAGTCCTTATTAAAAAAGAGGTATTAAATTGGCTTGAGAAAATGGCGGTACAGCTGTTTCCTGGGTTTTTGCCAATATTGCACACCTATACCGAATTTTAGCCCTTTAATGTACTAATGGTTTTTCTTTTTGAAGAGATTTCAAATTAATGGCAACTGAGTTGAGCTCAGAATGCCACCGCATCTCCCTCCTCCCACGCCACACACACACACTAAAGCCTGACAACATCCGACCTCGGCTGTGAAATTTCGCTTATGAGGAGGAAAAAAAATGGCTGCATTTTTTTATTTTTTTTTCAAAGTGGAAAAAGAAAGGAAATTCGCTCAGTATTTTGACCTTCACGCCAAGTGCCTAACATTGAAAGCATCTAAACCCAGAGACCACTTCTGAGGTCAACAATTTAAAAAAAAAAATACTGGTACAAGAAAATGATTTTTGCATAACATATCATTGCTGTATATAATACAAACATTAGAAATAATTAGCGATTTGCCTGATGTGTGTAACCTAACCAAATCATTTAAAGTATTTTTTATTATTAAGTTATAAAGAATATCACAGGAGCGAAGCAATTACTAATGATTAGTCATTCCAGATAATTCAGTGACATCTATTATCGAAAAAGTGAATGGTAATAACAGTTTTACAAATGAATGTAAAAATAGAGCGATTTTTTTTATTGTAATTCCTTTTATCGTATAACAACAAATTTAACGTGTGAAAATTATAATAACATCACAATAAAAACATTCACGCGTATATGTAGGAATTCACTGGCTGATTTTAGCTCAGTATTTTAGTACTTTTGATACCGGGAAACCAGGACAGCTGAATGCCGGGAATGCAGCTGATGACTCTTATGAAACCCGAAACAGCTGTCCTGGATTCCCTGTAAACAAAATACTAAAAACAGTTTAGTGAATTCTTATTTATATGCATTTATGTTTTCTAATGTGATGTTCTTTTATAATATTTTTATCATTATTGTGAATTCAAATATCATTGTAATTTCTTAAGCATCAATTTCACTTATTAAAAAAAAAAACCAATCAATCAATTATAACAGTTATCACGTGATCTTCCAGGCATGATTAAGTGTTCATGCGTTTTCCTTATATGAAAAATTAATTACGCAGCAAGTTTTTTGATGACGCTATGTATTATATAAAAACGAAAAATAAGCTTTTGATAGAACAACCATATTAGATTTTTTTTTTATGGAATGATTTAGAAATAAGATATTTCATTTTGAAAACAATTTTGGTGTCGTATGCGGATAAAATACAGATAGTATTGAATAAGGATCGGAATTTAAAATATTTTCAACTAAATAAATCAAGGTGACGATAATGTTAACTAATATGAAAGAAAATAATAAATTTGTTTTCTATGTATTTCTAATTACGGTGTGAGTAATTGTTTAAAATTGAGTTTTATCTCGGAAGATGAGAGTAAATTAGAATTTTAGGATAGAACAAAAGTAAAAAGTTCAACCATGGTAAGATTTTGTCGATTTCATAATTAGCAAAAAAAAAAAATTACAAATTTCTATAATTTTTATAATTCTACACAAGTTCTCTAGATCGTTGTGTAGATCGCTAGTTTACGTTTAACGTAACATCGGAAATATTCAAGACCAGGTAAAAATATCGGTATCAGCATGGAAAGGAAAATCGATATTAATCTAATGCTATGATGGGACATATTAATATAATGCAATAGAAATACAATAATCAAAGTGTTACATAAAACAAGAATAATTTATTTAAAAATCTGAAAAATTTTGTATAAGCGTCTGCCATATACACTGTCCGGCCACTTTGTGAGGTATACCTATCTAGTAGTTGGGCCTCCTTTAGCCCTCAAAACAGCCTGAATTTGTCGAGGCACGGGTTCCACAAGATACTGAAAACATTGTTGAGGTATTGTGTACCATGCAGACATGAGTGTGTCACGCAGTTCCTGAACATTTGATGGAGGTGTAGACCTGAAGCGAACAGCCCGTTCCAGCTCATCCCACAAATTTTCAATCGGGCTGAGATCCGTGGACTGAGCGGGCCACTGCAGCAAGTCATCGTCATGTTCCTCAAACCAACCAATAGTGATGCGGGCTTTGTGCACCGGCGTATTACCCTGCTGGAAATAGCCATCTGCATGAGGATAAACTGTTAACATGTACGGTTGCACTTGGTCAGCTACGATGTTTAGGAATGTTCTAGCATCCTGACCTGCCTCCAGAGGTATCAATGCACTCAACGAGTGTGCCAGGAAAACATCCCCCACATCATTACACTGCCCCCACTGACTTGAAGAGTTGTTGCGAGACACGATGTTGTGACACATTCATGTGCACAGCAGGGTTGTACCCAACAAAGTAGCCGGGCAGTGTATATAGAAAACAGGATGATATATTGCTCTCACAATACGAGGAACAACATGAAGTGATTCTGCTGTCGCCATGAAAAAAATGTTTGCCACAGAAGGAAACGATCACTCATACCAGTGATAGAAGTTATTCAAAATACGAATAAAAATTTAATTAATGAGTGAAATTAATATTAAGAAAATAAAAAGTATCAAAATGTGCAAATCAAATCTACATTTTTCCACAAAGAAAAAAATATATTCGAAAAATAACAACCCTATAATAGTCTAAAGAAAAGGAATCAATTCATTATAAAAGAGGTTTATTTGAGTCCTGGGACAGTTATTTCGAGCCAAGGATTTGATTTCCACATTTCGATATTTTTATTTCATTTATCTCAGTTTTTGATATGTAACTTGTATTTCTATGAACATTAATAACACCTTTTCAGTCTTTGCTTGCTGGATAGCCTTGGCTGAAGAGAGCTAACAAGCTCGAAACAGCTGTTCCAGGGTCTCAGCTTGACTCGAAAGATTCCCTGAACTAAAAGTAATTTATTATAAGAATTACGGCCATAAATAACACTACATTATTTTTATATTCATTCACGAATAATTTACAAAAGTTCAGTTTTTTTAATAAGAGATGTCATTGAGTTACTTGGAGTGATTAATCCATTAGTAATTGCCACGCCTCTTTTTTATTTTTCTCAATTGTGTTCTCAACTGTAGCTAAGAAATTGAATTGATAAATTTGTTTCCTTGAATGACATGAAGCCAATAAAACGTAGGTAGTAGAAAACGATGTACAGATTTCATTCTGAAGTAAGTAGAAATGATTAATAAAGAAAATAACAGATCCAAACATATGCTAATTTCTGTTTTGATATAAATACAAATTTTTACTAATTTATCTATCTAAAACGGTAGAGTAAGATTAGAGTAAATGAAAACGTACCGGTAATTGATAATCTTTAACATAATTCTTAGATCCATCACAAAACATCAACTATCCTAGGTTGCTTAATGATATGGAAATTTTACATTTATTCATAATTTCATTACTTTTTCGACAATATTGTGTTTACCAGAAGCCTATCTTTAATGTTGGATATTAGAACTATTTGATTTTTACATATTTGTACATCGTAATGTATAATGTAGAACACAGATAGAAGTCTTACTACATGAAGATGCATTAGGTGATATTCAAAATGAGATTGGAGAAGGGGAACTGAAAATTACGATAAAGAATTTATGGAGTAGATTTCGAATCAAACGGAACCTAACTTTGGCTGTCGATTTCGTAACATTCTGCATTTGATTTTGACAAGTTGACTTGTGTAACTGTATTATTCATACTGACAGAGACGTCTGTCACGTTTGCCATAGCATCTGTAAAAATTTATTCCGATTACTTTTAGTAGGCGGTAATTCAATGCACAGTATTAACAAGAAGTTCTTCAAAGATCGTTGGGTCTTTGAGCTATTTTCTTTCAAGTCTTCTTCTTAAATATTTATTTTGGCATTTATTGTCTTATTGTCTTATAACCAGTTGTGATTTTACGACTTACAATACTTACTTTTAAACTATAACATTTTCTGAATAAAACAGTAGGAACTTTTCTTTTTTTGAAAAGTTGAAGATTAATGAAAAATTAATTCAAAAAGCAATTCCTTCATTAAATCCGATTAAATGCTTTATCGAGGATTAGTGGATTAATTTAAAGGATTAATATCTATTGTTAGATTACCTGACCTCAACTTAGTCTCGTTTGTCGCCTTACCTCCAGTTACCCCAAGGACCTGCATTGTGGGATACTTAGTAATTTTTATTTTTTAGAATTTTTTTACAATAAAAAACTCGCCATAAGGATAACTGGCGAGAAAATTCATGTGCACGCTACACACGGTGCTACGAATTTTTTTAGCGTATAAAAAACCAAATAATTTTGTTACCACTGCATCGATTTTTAATGAAATTTGGCATACTTACTCAGTTGTTTCCGCTGATTTCGAAACTCAAAACCATTTTTGCCGTAGAAGCTTCGTTCACAAGTTAGCACAGTATTTAGATTACATTTACTTTATATTTGATAAACCAAGACAGAAAAGGCCGGACACACAAAAATACTAATGCATTTAAATTAATGATGATCAAAATTACAGACGTTTCGATTTGCTACATTATACAAATCTTTCTCAATGTGACCGTTAACATTCGCAAGAAAAACACAAACAAACAACTCAGAAAACATAACAAAACAGCGCCCTCTAGGGAACAAATGAGCAAAAATTCCACAGAGCATCGGGTTAATCCCAAATATATAGCAATTGATTACCATCCGATTATCTTTCCGCTAGTTAAAAATTTTTTAAAGGACTATAACATCGTTCTTACTGCCTCAAGTAAACACACACTGCAACCCTTACTAAGAGAAGTCGGAAGATTGTAGATCCCTCAATTGAAGAAGGGGTAGTTTACTCCATGCCATGTCTCCATAACGATTGTATTTATATTGGAGAGACAGGCCGGAAGCTAAAGGACCGCGTAGGTGACCACCGTAGAGCGTTGAATAAAAAGGACTTAACCTATAGAACTGTTACTCACATGCTCGAAAAGGGCCATACATTAGATTTGAAAGGAGCTTCCGTTATGGCACGAGCGAGCAATGAACACTTACGCAAATGTATTGAGTCTGTATTTATCCTCACCAATAACAAATGCTACAACAACCAAATTTCCGTAAAACATATGTACCAATATGGATTCCCCTTAAAATCTAAGGACCATATATACTGATTCTATTATACAGTAGTTCATTTTATAAACTTGAGTAATTTATAATCCTTGCTTCTTGATGACATTTTTATTTTTTAATCTTTTTTATTTTTTAATCTTTTTTATTTTTTATTTTTATTTTTATTTTTTATTTTTTATTTCTTATTTTTATTTTTGTAATTTTATGTTTAATTTTATTTACATTTTATTTGCAATTTAATTTTTATATTTGTAATTTTAATATTTTATTACTTTCATCTAAAAACCTTTTTGCTCATTTGTTCCCTAGAGGGCGCTGTTTTGTTATGTTTTCTGAGTTGTTTGTTTGTGTTTTTCTTGCGAATGTTAACGGTCACACTGAGAAAGAGTTGTATAATGTAGCAAATCGAAACGTCTATAATTTTGATCATCATTAATTTAAATGCATTAGTATTTTTGTGTGTCTGGCCTTTTCTGTCTTGGTTAATCCATTTTAACACACGTAAATTATTCAATTTATATTTGATAGTTGATAAAAAAATGATTTTTCAGATTTTTTTATGCCTGTCGTCCGACAGGCTGTGCTGCTAGTCATTAAATAAAATACTACTCGACAAAAATAAGCCAAACATAGATAACTTTAATATACATACGTACAAACGTATATATTGTAGAATTAAATCAGAAACTTATTTTTACTTTTAAGTTATGTTAGTGCCTAATATCTAATTTTGGAAAATTAGCGCTTAGCGGTCTATTTGATAAAAAAATTACTTATTAATTGCTCCTACATAATATTTTATTATTATTATTTCTAAATACAAAAGTTACAGTCGCGTTAGGATTGACAAATTCCTATCAACAGGTTCTAAAATATAGACATATCATAATTATTTAATTAATTTTTAATTAATACAAGTTTTTTTTTTAATTTTTGAATGTTTTTTAACATTGTATTAAAAAAACAAGCTTGTATTAATTAAAAATTAATTAAATAATTATAGTATATACTTATATTCAGAACCTGTTGATAGGAATTTGTCATTCCTAACGGGACTGTAACTTGTGTATTTCGAAATTCATTCATTCATTCATTCATTCATTCATTTTATTTCCGTTACATTTTATCATAGTCCTGTTAGGAAGCATTTGTAGAGCTTCCTATCAACAGGTGATAAATCATAATAATAATAATAATAATAATAATAATAATAAAATATTATATAGGAGCAATTAATTAATTAATTAGGATCCAAATTGAGATAAAAAGAGGCCGTCTAAATAATTACGATAACTCTAAAAACTATTTCTATTAGAAATACGAAATTTTAATAGTAGGTAAATATCATTGAATGTGATCTTATGTTCGGTTTTCATAGATATTGGACCCTTAGCAAGGATCTTAGGACTGACATCATTAATGTAAATCAATTCCTTCAGCACTGTTAGTGTGTAATAATTACACAGAAAACTGAAAAAGTTTACAAATTCTACAAAATTATAAGTTTATAAAGATTAAAGATTAACAATTTCAATCTTACGAAGCGAACGCTGTACAAAAGTTGTCATGCCAACTACGATTTGTTTGAAAATTGACTTAGATTAGGCAACCTCTTTCAAAACATCCTTTCTTGTGACTTCCCTGAGGACACGAGATGGAATGTGCGGCCAACGCAAAATGGGTCAGGACAAATCTTTTTTTCTCTAATGTAATAATAATGAAAAGGAAGTTTTACTTTCTCCCGAGACACACAATTAATTTTTTTCTTTTTAAATTATTCGGGGGGAAAAAAAATTCGTTTCCTTGTTTGTTTTGGTTCATTGCTGGTGTGACAATTTTGAGAAGATTATTAATGATATTTTTTTTTTCTGTGTTAAATTTACAAGATCAAAACAAATATATCATGTAACAAAGAGGAAATTGTGGAATAATAATTAAATTGTGGGCGATTTTATTAATGGCAGCAACTTTTTTAAGTGTCCTCATTTTTTTTATTTTATTTATTTATTTATTTATTTACTTTTTTTTTTACATGTTGAAAGTTATTTTATAATTCGGAATTTTTGATCTTCTTTGCTATGGAAACGAAGACATTAAACCTAGTTTTTTTCAAACTTCTACTATCCTTTTTTCCTCCTACCTTGCCTTCTCCTCTCTGTAATAATATATCTTCTGTAATAATATAATTATGGACATGAGTGTATTTGCAGACGTGTGGATGTTTACATCAGAAATTTATGTATCCTTGCAGTCGCAAAGTAATAAAAATTAACAATTTTATTAAGTAACTAGCAGAAAGACCATTTCTTCAATCGGGTTACAAAAAAAAAGTTGCTGTTATGTGGATGACGAAGAAATAGTGAGATCAGTTAGAGACTTTTCCAATTGGTAAAAAAGTCCAATGTACATATTGATTAAAAAATTTTTACGTGCTAAAAGTCTAATGGTAGTTAAAATTAATGTTATATTCCTATTTTGTAACTCGATAAGCCGTAGATATGAAAATTAATATCGAGATCCGAGAATTTAGGACTCCACGTCTTTCCACACCCCTATCACTTCAAACCTTTCCCAGCTGGTAAAGAAGCACGTGATGATTATAAAGTAATGTTATATTCTGATTATGTAACCTGGAAACCCCATAAAGTACCCTACACAAGTTTACATCCGGTTAACAGGTTTTCTTTGTACTTAAATTAGGAACATTTAATTAAAAAGAAACAGTCAAGAAGAATATTATTTCTTTGAAAATAATAAAAAAAAGAAAGAAAATTCATTATCATAAATAAAGAAGGAAAGTAAAACACAGGAAGAAAAAAAAATGAAATACAAAAAAAAAAAAAAATATTGCCACGAAGCGGATTTGAACCCGGTAACCCTACCTCTATTCGAAAGTCATACAGAAGAGTGAAGGGATTAAATTAGGGGGGAGAGGAGAGATGTGTCCAATTGTAGACTGTTATTTCCGCAGTGTCCTAAAGAGTAATTCTGGAAAGTTTGGTTCAGATCGGTCAAAAGGGCCTAGGAGTGTTTAGCAAACAGGCATATATATAAATGATTTGTTGATTTCATGAAAGCCCACCTAAGGCAATCCTTATTTTTGTGAATTTTAGGAGCATTACTAAGACAAAAAAAGCTGTATTTAAGCATATTTATGAGGTTCAGACTGCCATAGATCACATTGCATCCGATATTGAGAACTTTTGATTGGTTAACTCAAAGGCCACTTTCCAATAGCAAAGGACCGATCGGATTTATTGAAACTCATTTCAGATATAGGATTGTAGAAGAATAAAATAACTTTACATTCGCCAACAATTATGAAATTATTTATTCTTCTACAATCCTATATTTGAAAAGAGTTTCAATATGTCAGATCGGTCCTTTGCTATTGGAGAGTGGGTTAACCAATCAAAAATAATGTGTAGTTATAGGAAGATTTGCAGTCTGCTCCGAATTGATTTATTATCTGAGATTCCTTTTTAAAATATTAAATCTAATAAATTAACGATACTTAATTATATTTGTTATTAATTCTAATTTCTAACAAAGTTGAGTTATTTATCTCATGTATTTTAAAGAATTAAATCATTAAACTGAATGCATTTAGTTGCTTTACTATGACCGAACTAGTGGTAACAAAGTAATTAATACTTTAGATAATGATAAAATTACAAGAAATAATATGTAGAAACATCTAAAAGCTAATACAATAATGAATCAAAGTGTTAATCAAAACTTTAAATAGGTCTACTTATGTTTATTTTAAGTGTAAACTAGGCCATCCCCCTGTCTCCCCTGGTAAGCATGAGATAATCCAAGAAAAATCGATTCCAAGCGGCAAAAAGTGATATTTTATTCCTTTTTGAATGAACTCATTATTTGATAGCGCGCCATTGTTGACGGAGATAAGCTAAAAAAATGAACATTGAAATTTAAATTTTCATCTAGTTTGCTAAAATTAATGAGTTATTTCTTTTTTCTCTGGCTCTTCTCTCATTGCGCCCCACACACACACACACACACACACACACACAAAGGGAGTGATAAGAAACAATAATTTGAATGTAGTCCCCGTGGCCTAATGGATAAGATGTCTGACTTCGGATCAAAAGGTTGCAGGTTCGATTCCCGTCGCGAACGTTTCATTGTAGAAATTTTTTTCATAGGAAATTAACAATTGCGCCGATCAGACATACAAAGAAATAAAAGATTTTAGTAATATAGATTAATCTCCTGCTAGAATTGGTGTATAATTGTATAGTTTCCTAAACTGATCTGTATCACTTACTGAGTTATTACTTAATAAATAAGAGAGATAAAAAAAATTCATGATATTGTTTAATTACAAAAAAATTAGGACTTCATCGCTGAAAAAGTTTTTAAAATTTATTAATCACTAATTTAAGAAAACGTACAAAATCAGAATATTCTAATCAAGTCAACTTGTAAAGACATGTTGTGACTTTAGCTTCACTAACATTCTGTTCTGAGCGGAACGGATGCAATATGTGGGAAATTCCCTGATCTGAGCGGACGTTCTGATCTGATCTCAGCTGATCTGAGACAGTGTGCGACCTGCCTTAGAATGAAAATCTTCTAATAGGCGTTACCAGAACGCTTCACTATTAATGAAGAATTTACAATTTATTGTCCATTATGTTTAAAGTTTACTCAACATCTTCAACTCCACAAATTGAAAATTTCCTTTTAAACTATCTAAGCATCATAAGATAAAATCAATGTTTAAAGGTATTCAATGAAAGACTAGCAACAAATACCCTCGAATTTTAATTCCTTTAAAATCCATAAAATACCATTGCCTTCCCGTGCTGAGTTAAAATAATAAAATGCAGCACTAAAAAAAAAAAGATGAAAAAATTAATCCTCAAAAGTTATTTTTTGATCAAAAAATAATTGTACGAATTGTATTCTGTTTATACAAGGTGGCATATATTTCCCTATGAATATGGTTTTTTTTTTTGTATCCTGACCTACCTTTAACTTTTGTACATGGAATTTTGAATCGCCCTGTATATCCATGAAACTTATATATCCTATATACCCTACATATCCTTATTTAATAATGTAAGTCTTCAGCAGTTTAAAGACTAATCTCCAAAAGGACTGATTCTCTATCAAGTAATGATAAAAAAAATCAATACTAATTGTTATTATTAAAGATATTTTATTACTATTAAACTAGACGGGTACCGTCGCTTCGCTCCGGAACCCTTGCATATATAGCATTAAAAAAAAAAAAACCTTTGTTTATTGAGCAATTTAATATGGAGATTGGAGAATACATGACTTCCCAGCTCGTTGTGGGCTTCTCCGCTTAACTCAGGTGTATGGCGCGTTGGCACTCACAAAAACACTTCATTTTTGCATGTATCTTCCAAACGCAGAAACGTTTGTTAATGACTGATATACCGTTCGATAGAACTTTCAAATACCAACATTTTCTCAATATAATGTTCTATCCCAACTTTTATACTTTTCGTTTAAGTTGAGAAAAAGTTAAAATTTAACCTTTAAAAGGCGCCATCTTGAAACCAAAAACTTTTTTCGAAAGATTTTTGTAGCATTTTGTTGTCTTAAAAAAATCTACATTTGATCCGTTTGCATGACCAATCTATCTCTTATAGTTTGGTCACAAAATTGGAAAAACGTAAAGTCTTATGATAACGACAGTCAGAATAACGCTTTTATATAATATAATATTTTATTACTATTAATATCTTTAATAATATCTTCAATAATAACAATTAGTATTTATTTTAAATATTGTTATTTTATTAAATTAATTAAACGTAGAGACCAAAATATGCCTTTTACGTATATATATATATATATATATATATATATATATATATATATATAAAACCAATTAAAAATTAAAAGAATGCGACGTTTCAAAGTTTCCAGTAATCGAACTTTTTCGTCAGGCAAAGAAAACAAAATGAATTTAAAAAATGTTTTTTAATTTTTTTTTATTTTTTGTTTTGTTTTTATTTGTTATGCTCAGCTATCCTTGCGTAATAGATATAAAGCATGAAGTTCTGGTGTATCAGTTTTGGCCCCAAAAATGGACCTATCTTGTAAGGTCGAGTCGTTTCAACCTTACAGATCAACAAACAAACAGCAAAGAAAACGGGCAAGTGGAATAGTAATATGATTTCGCAATTATTATTATTACTATTTAAATGTATTGCATTTACGTATTTTGTTATTGAATAATTTAATAGGAAATTAAATAATAATAACTAAAATAATTATTATTTTCAAAAGCTGCAACTTAACTAATAAAAGAAAAAAACCAACCAACTGCCTTTGAAATTACGTTTAATATGCATTGCTAAAAAAAAACGGATAATGAATTAGGCTTGTCTGGCACGAAAGGTGCAATCAGAAAAAACTGAAACAATCATTACATGAGTAGACAGGTCAACTATAAGTCATCTCAAATAAAGTATCTCATTCATGTGGGCATTCAATCTGGCCTTGTTCTTTAATAGAATCCACAAATGAAAGCGTAACTCTTAACAAATCAATAATTTTATCCGGGTTTTGGCAAATATCGGAAAATAATCGCATTTTAAACAAATACTTTGATATTTTAATTTTGCCAATTGATCGTTTCTGACTCCAATAATTCGATCCTTAATGCCAATATTAATTGTTCATCTATAAAGAAGAGATATACTAAAGCGATATTTACAATTTGCCAGTAGCAAACTCTTTAATTTTCAAAGTAAACAAAACTAGAAATGCAATCATTCATTTATTTATTAAACTCAATAACAGTTACCAGTGTATTATAGAATTCTTGGCAAAGTCCTTTAATAGGAATTGGAATTAAAAAAAAAATGTAGAAATTCATGCTGTTCATTGTATTGAATAAAACATAATTCTTCTTTTCTAAAATCCAATGTTCGACGCACAGAATTATAAAGATTAAAAAGTTAAAACATAATACTAAAACGTAGTATTCGGACTACCTTACTGCTACTCTAAATGCATACTAAACGAAAATTTCGTTGACAAGCCTATCATACCCTTTGGTACATTTATTTCGGAGTGTATTTTTCGAAAGTTGATATTCCTTCGAATACAGAGACTTCCCGATTTCCGTAAATTATTTTCGAACACATTAATTACATAAGTCAGTGTTTACGTACTTTGGCTTTCATACAATGCTACACTAAAGAATTAAAACATATTAAATATTCTACTAGAAGACAGACGTATTATGTAAATAAAAGATAAAGAAATATCCCTATCGTCGGAATCAATGTCGCCCGGGGCGACCGCCCCGCTCGCCCCTCCCTTGGAACTGCCCTGTCAGTAAACAACCAGGTCTCGGAATTAGCTTTTCAGACTCAATGTGGAGTCTAATT
>JAFIDM010008419.1:51310634-51328679 GCA_023159025.1 Thereuonema tuberculata | reverse complement strand
TGAATGCCCCTTATAGAACATGATATACCTGCATTATTCGGGTAAATTGTAGACTATTTTGCTAAATAAATATGTATCCAGTGAATGCCATCGGAGACAGTTGGCATTTATATTGTATTACGAAGGAAACGAACAGAGAAAAAGAAGGAAAAAGAAATATCCAAGCCAGCTCTGGCATACGAATGTTTAGATAATCAGTCATACTGCAAGTCACCGCCTCTACGGAGGGTTGTCCCAAGTTTATAAGAACGATTTTGGCAGCGCTCAATTGTTATAAGAAACCATCAACCACAAACGATTATGCTTCTATTGCATTCAGGTTATCGCTGACATCGCAAATTTCACGGAAGGAGACAGCATTGGAAAGTTAGTAATAGTCCACAGAAGCTCGGTTGTAACGCGATCTTTCGGATCCAAGATCTCGAAGATCGCGATATAACCGAACTTTTATTACTTCGTGACGTCAAATGTCGTATATCGCACCCCATTATCGCCCACACGATTCCAAACCGATTTAAAATGGACATTTCGCAATTACCCACATCATTCAGAGCTATGTGAGAGAATTTTATATTTATAAATACATAAATAATTACCTTTTCAACACTTTGATGGGTTACATTAGCCAAAATCGATTTGGCGCCGCCATCTTGGCATCTTGTACAAACGACGAGTCACGTGGATCGAAACTAGGTATTCATACGCCTATGAGATTACATGGGCCTCTTTACTGGTTGTCATTGGCAGAAAAATAGATCTCGATATTCATTTTGGTTAAACGAAAAAGTTCGCGATTTTGGTAGTTTTTAAAAATATATTGTATTTGACGCATTTTCGTGACATTAGGGTGAGTCTCAATTAAGGAAACAAGCATATTAATTTACACCTTTGATTTTATTTTAGGCGAAAAAACGGTAAATTTTGCAATTTTACAATTCTACACCTTTTCCAAAATAGATGGGGTCCAAGACCAAATCGCGTTATATCCGAATTCGTCATATAAACGACCGCGTTATAATCGAGCTTCAGTGTAACTTATCACACGATCGTTTAATCAGGTAGGAATGGAAGATCTGTTTACTAAATTCTGTTTACTGAAAAGAGCCCTTGAAAAAAGTCTGCATCGAGGAATGGGACAAAATACCGTTTGCAAGAGCATTTGCACATTTGTTCTTACAATTCTCAGACAACCCCACCACGCCATTCAGCTACGCCCGAACGGCAGTAACCAAAATAAAAAAACAAACAAACCTGACAGTTGATGTCATAATCGTTTTAAGGTTAGTGGCTTTACATTATTTGCGTATATTTTTCTCCACGAACAAGAAAAGGAACCAAACTTGTATGTATTGTAACTAGAAATTCTTTAGGGGATCGAGCGAGGCTAGCAAAAGTTAAAACCATTTCTTTTAAACTTTCCAGCAATAACATTGACTGGCATATTAATATTTTACAAATATACTTTCGCCTGGTTTCCTAAGTGCAAAAATCGAGAGCAGCTGTCATTTCCGTTCTGTTTCTTATGAGAATATTGAATTGGACTGACAAACAACATCTGACAACCGTCTCCAGTGCAAGCGCCAATAAAATTTATTACCTTGAAAGATTTTAATGCGACTTTGGTACATTTACTTGATTGGTTCGCGCCAATTCTAATTGATACTTTCACTTACACGAGGAGTTTTCATGGTAACAAGTCTGTAAAGTTATAGACCACTTTTATGATCCTAGCCACTATCACAAATATTCTTCTTAGACCTGAGACAGGGTGGAAATGACGCTAAATCAATTCACAACATTGAATCAAAGCCTCCAGATGGCGCCACTTAGCATCTACCAATGCCTTTCACTACCGTTTGCGCACAGATCTGCTTTGAACTGTAAATATATTCATCACTTAATCATGTGAGAAGGGTCACGGCAGCAGTTATTCAGAATTTCAAAAAAACAAATCAATAAATAAAATTGATAATTAAAATTAAAGTTAATATAGATTTTTAAAAGAACAATATGGTAAAAGGAATTACAATAACAAACAAAAATGCATTCTTTTTTAAAATTAATTTACGATGTTGCTGAAGTTCCTGGAATGATTAATGCATTAGTAATTGCCAAGCCCCTGTTGCATTCTTTTGTGAGTCAGGGTAATAGAATTGTAAAAGCTACAAGAACGTACTCTGTTAGCCATTGCGTCTTCAAATAGTCCTCAAATAGTCTTCAAATAGTCCTTATGCAAATACCTATTTTAAATAACGTCCATGATATTAATAATAACTTAAATACTGTGAGTTGGAAGCCATCACTGCCTTCTGCCTTCCAACCAATCCTTTGTGGCCTTTTTTGTTTCCGGATCATTTCTAGGGAACCTGGACCAGAATTGGCCGTGTTGGATAGAAGATATCATAGTCTTTCTCAGCATAGTCAATTCTGTGTAGACAGACCTCAATTTGCTTTAATTACCACATTTTCCTGACTCGGTCTGTGGGTACCTGAAATCGGAAGTCGGATTGTTGTAAAAAAATCTCCTGGCCATGGGGAGTCCTACGAGATATGACTCACGGCTTGAGCTGTGGAAGGAACGACTACAACACATACACACACACATATACATACATACACGAGAATTCTAACAGTTTTAGGTGTGGCTAATAAACAAGAAGCGCTGCACAATAAAATGAGATAAAAAACACTGCGCACCATTTCTTGCCATTTTTTTCAACTGATAATTGAAATGTAAGATGGATATTATAAATTTTTATCCTTACATTCAATTTGCAGTATTATTTTAGTTAACTAATTAATCAAATTAACAAATTAACCACCCGAGATCCTTAAACTTTCGCACCTTCTGAGTCTGTCATCGGTGGAGTTTGGCTGGCTGACGAGTCCTAAAAAGGACGAAACGCTTCGTCCCAGTCTCTTTCCGGTGACAGCTCAGAGTGCGAATTCTCTTTTTTTAGCTTTGTGGCTTACTTTGTTACCTTTTCTTTAATTAAAGTGAATTTAGAGCACTGTTCTTAGCGAAATCGCAAGTTTATCTTACGACTGCTTCCTTAACGAACGTCAGTTGGTCGTAAAAGGGATATCTTCTGAATTCTAGAACTTTCTCTACAGAAAGTGGGGAGAAATTTTCACGGTTACTTAATTTTAATTTGGACTTCGTATAGGAAAAAATAAATCCTTAAAGAAAATATACTTTTCTCCAGAAAGTTTTACGTGCTGCTTTTACCCTTTTCTTTACTTTTGAGTAGTTAAACCGAAGTATCGGTCTTTTTAATATTGCCGGAAAGTATTTCAAAGACGAATATTAAATGTGAATACATATTTCATGCATTCATCTAATTTAATTAAATTTAATTGATTCTAATTCATTAAATAGCGTTATTAAATGAAATGAAGTGTTTGTTTGTAACGCATTCAATGGCAATGACATGACCTAACACAGGGTTAGGAAATAATTAAACAGCAATTTGTGCAACCGTTGTTTAACTGAAGATGGAGCTGTTAAAATGGAATTCTATTCATTTATAATCTTTAATTAACGATGTATAATTTCATTTGATAACATACAGACAAAATAAAAAAAATAAAAAAAGCAAAATATAAGATTGGAACGAATATAGATATAGATAAATATCTGTTAAGTAAAACAAGAACTTAAAGATGACTTGCCTTAATATGTTGGTTTTTTTTTTATCATTAAGTTATCGTAATGAACAAAAAAACTAAGTTCATCTTCAAATTATTTATCTGTTTAATATAAACAGTGAAAAATTTCTAATTTTTGAAATACACTCTCCGACCACTTTATTAGGTACACCTATCTAGTAGCGTGTTGGGCCTCCTTTAGCTCTCAAAACAGCCTGAATACGTCGAGGCATGGATTCCACAAGATGCTGAAAACGTTGTTGAGGTATTGTGTATCATGCAGACATGAGTGTGTCACGCAGTTTCTGAAGATTTGATGGAGATGTAGGCCCGGAGCAAACAGCCCGTTCCAGCTCATCCCACAAATTTTCAATCGGGCTCAGATCGAGGACTGAGCAGCAAGGAAAAGTCATCGTCATGTTCCTCAAACCATCCCATAGTGGTGCGGGCTTTGTGTATCGGCGCATTATCCTGCTGAAAGTAGCCATCTGCATGAGGATAAACTGTTAACATGTACAGTCACTTAGCTACGATGTTTAGGAACGTGCCTCCAGAGGTATCAATGGACCAACATCATTACACTGCCCCCACCGGCTTGAAGAGTTGTTGTGAGACACAGCATATGTGCGCTGTCTACCTAATAAAGTGGCGGGACAGTGTAATTAATTAAATCCTCATTATTTACTGTCTACATTGCATTAATTTTCATCAAGTAAAGAAATAAATTTATTTTCTTGCCTTTTGTTGTTGGTGGGGTCATCGCTGGGTCGGCGGTGACTTTTACCAACAAGATTGCCTTTCTGATTTCGTTAAGGGAAGGCTGGGTTGGGCTGATGAGTCCGTAGAAGGACGAAACGGCCGTTCCCAACTCCTTCCCATAATCTAATCAGAAAGGCAATTTCTCCTTTTATTCAAGTGCTGCTTTTCCTTTCCTTTAGTTAAGAGAAATAAATTGTTAAGTTTACTTCACCACATCAGTTGCAATTACTTAACGCAGATAATGAATTGAAATAATTTAAATTACGAAATTGAAATAACAAGATAAGAGCTCACTTTCTCTTTGAATAGTAAATGAAAACGTATTGTAGGTATAATACGTACAAACTTGACGTTCAAATAAAGTTAACAGTCTTAACTTCTTAAATAATCACTTCTTGAAATATTAAATTACTTTAAGTAGATTCAATAAAATATTTGTAAGGTCTGAAGAGTTCAGCTGTTAGTTTCATCTCACCTTCTTGACATCTCTGGATCTGCTGCCGTAAACAAACATGATTATATTTATTACCTTAACATCTTATTTAACATCTGAAGATAGGTATTTCAAATGTCTCCACATGTGTATTCATTATCTTTATTTTGCTTCGATAACATGTTCTAATTAGGGTTTTAAGCTTTACGTATTAAAGAAGATTAATACAGTGAAGTAGTTAGGTTGTTTTGTTTTTTTTATGGTGTTTAGGTGTAAGTTATCGAAATGGCGTCTCAAGGCCTCTGGATCTGATCGTCCAATAAAAATAGCGAGTCTTGTCTTCCAACCAAAAGAAAATCGTCGAAGCCGCTATTTCTTAACCCCCCACCCGTGCCCTTTTTTTACTCCAGACGTCTCACTTCTCCCACTAGCTACGCCACTGGATTAATCAGTTCAAAGTTTCGAAAACAATCTCAAAAATGTACAGATGACAGATGGATCAAAAAATACATAAAGCGCCAAAACTTAAAGGAGAGCTACACAAAGTGTAGGCTATACCTGGTAAAAGAAAGAGAAAGAGTTTACTGAATGAACATGGAGTATTCTTTCCTCAGTTTTTCAAAACAGTATTTCAAAACAGTATCAAAACAGTTGAATGTAATCTGAACGTATATTATTCGAATTTTTTTTTTCATTTTTTTTTTACTTTTTTTACTTTTTTTAAAAGTATGTTGTGAATTGGTTTAAGAAGCATTCTCCAGTGAAATATATTTAAAATGAGATAGTAATAATTGATATTTCGTTCAATATTTCGGGTTAGTGCATTGAGCCTTCTTCAATGTAATTCTTAAACCTTGCATTTAGGCCAACATTTCGGAGGAGACGGGTGCTTAACTTATAATTTTAAAATTTCGATTTGTAGCTAGTATGCAAATAAATAAAAGAATTAATAAATATATAAAAATAAAATAAAAGAGTGAAGTCAGTAGAGAAGTAGAAAAATGTCTCAGTTATGGAGGTCGTGTCCGTGACATTGCAAAGAGAAGATACTGAATGGCTAAACGAAATGCCCAGAGTATAGAAAATCCCTCTTTTGTCTGTAATTTACAATTTTACTATATTTATGGGAGTGTTTTTTATTTTTATGTAACGCTTGAGAAAGGTACTCGGTTATGCGACAGAAATTAATTGCGCATTAAATTGTGATTTTATTGATATGAATGTGTGTATGAAGTGTTCCCATTATTTTAAAGATTACATGTTGCAAGTTAAATTTTATTTCATGTAAGCCCGTGTACCGAGGCCTGGTTGTTTACTGATGACTGCTCCTAGCTGATGATCGCCATATTAGCGTGAAACAGCTGTACTAGAATGTCATTTTGTGTACAACTTGGTCTCACCCTTTGTTAAATTTATTACTTTTAGAAAAATCTCTCTTCCAGTAAGGGATGAAAATTACAACGAGATGAAATGTTGTAAAACTTTAATAATTCCTCTCTCCGATTATAATATATACAGGGTGGACCAATTAAATTGTTACAGCTAAATATTTCCGAAACGGTACGTGATAGAAAACAAATGTTTCAAGCAACTCCATTTATTTTCGAGGGGGACAGTTGATGGTGTTAGTTTTAATTGGAACAGTTCGTTGCTGACGCGGGGGTGGACGGTAACTTCACAATTTTCAATGGAAAGGGTGGTGAAGTAATATATCATTGGAAAGCCTATAAAAATTCATGTTGAATGGCAATTTGGTGTTTGAAATTCCGACAAATAGAACATGAGATATTGTCAATTGAAATTCCAGAATGGTGGATAGGGCGACGTGACGTCGGTTGTAATTTAACGATACTCGTAATTATCCATGGATGGGTGGACCATGTACATGTTGCTGTGGTGACATACTGTACATGTCTGTAGGGGCAGTGTTCGATGAACAGGTGTCCAGCAACAGGTATTACACGTGAAATGGGACAACACAGTGATTGTGGTGTGTCTGTTACTGGTGGGGACAGGGAGGGAACGTTACACAGGATGATGGAACGGTCATGTCACCTATCATAAATGTAACATTGGCAGTGTCAGTGGTTGGTGATGTACTTTGCAACGAAATAAACAACTGTCATATCAACAACTACAATGTACTTTATTGTAACCTTGCAGAGAGGTTTGAACAGTAACAACAGTAATACAGAGGATGACAATCAGTAATCATACGTCTGCAAACTACATTTATCTTCAAACATCCAAAAACCACATGAAGGTTATCGTAATAAATGCTCAAAGTGATGTCCGTCTACTTCAATGCACTTTGCAAGCCTTGGCAGAAACGATTGCTGAGTACGTAAAAGCATAGTGCTATCAATATTTGCACAGGCATTGCGTATCCGCTCCTTCATATTGTCTGGAGTCGTTGGTTTATCAATATAAACTTTCTGTTTGAGGTAACCCCACAAAAAAATATCTGCCAATGTAAGGTCTGGAGATCGCGCAGGCCAATGTATTGGGCCTCCACGCCCTATCCAACGGCCATGATACTGTTGATTCAACACTTCACGAGTCGGACGCGCATAATGCGCAGGGCAGCCATCATGCTGAAACCACATTGTCCGTCGTTCCTGTAATGGCACGTCTTCCAATAGTAAGGGTAACTCCTCAACCAAAAACTGTGTGTACATTCGTCCTGTTAAATGGTCATCAAAAAAATAAGGTCCAATTATCCTATCAGCCAAAATGCCACACCATACATTCACAGACCAACGGCGTTGATGCTCCACTTCCCGCAACCAATGCGGATTTTCGACAGCCCAATAATGCATGTTATGTCGATTGACTTCGCCGTAATTGGAGAAAGACGATTCATCTGAAAATAGTACAGTCAGGAAAAAGTTGTTATTATGTTGCAGTTTGTCCTGAGCCCATCGACAGAATGTCATCCTGTGCATGAAATCATTCCCATGTAGTGCTTGATGTAATGAGATATGATATGGGTGAAAGTGATATCGTTTCAATATTCGTAAAATACTACTTTTTGACATCCCCGCATCGTCAGCCAATGTTCGACTACTCACATGGGGATCGTTATGCACTGCAGCCAACACCACAATTTCGTGATCTTCGGTAGTGGCTGTTCTTTTGCGAGCATGTTTCTTTGGCTGTACACTACCGTCTTCGGAAAACTGCTTTATAATTCGAGAAAACGACATCTTGGAAGGGGTTCTTCTGTTGGGAAACTTTGCGGCGTACAGATTCCTCGCCTGTTGTAAATTGCGTCTCGCTTCCCCGTACAGGAAGATCATTTCAATTTTCTCGTCCACAGTATGACGTTCCATGTTGTTAACACATCGATTGCAAGGACTGTTCTGTCACTGCCACTGCACGACGCAACAATGCGGACGCACTTTTCATTCCAGCACGCGAATAGTGCTATTGTTGCAGAGAAGGTAGTAATATTCGTCTGATTCCACGAGTCCACCATTTGTCAATTACGTCTTTCATTACAATATTCTGGACTTTCAATTAGCTATATCTCATGATCTACTTGTCGGAATTTCAAAAACCAAATTGCCATTCAACATGAATTTTTATAGGCTTTCCAATGATATATTACTTCACCACCCTTTCCATTGAAAATTGTGAAGTTACCGTCCACCCCCGCGTCAGCAATGAACTGTTCCAATTAAAACTAACACCATCAACTGTCCCCCTCGAAAATAAATGGAGTTGCTTGAAACATTTGTTTTCTATCACGTACCGTTTCGGAAATATTTAGCTGTAACAATTTAATTGGTCCACCCTTTATATTACAGGCGTTTTTCCCTTTTTTTTTTTTTGAATAAAATGAATAAATGAATTAAAACCTCGTCATTTTTGCATTGGAATTTATGTGAATTGGATCATTTTAATGGGATCATACCACGCGCAATGGATTAGATAAGATTTAATATTCATTGTTTAAGACAATGAGAAATAGTAACAGAAATAAATTAGAAAATCCATTGTTTACATTCCAATGCTTATCTGTAATAATTTTTCTCACCTTCTCCAGCTGATTTCTCGATCCACCTGGAAAAGATTTCAAAATAACAAGTAAAAAAAAATATTGTGCTGAAGCGTAAAATTAAGGGCGACCCATTAAAATCTAAACTTCACCTAAGGAGCAACAATGGATCCGCTCTCGCTGGCACATGGATTTTCTCACTGTTTTTTTTTTTTTATTGGTGAGTTTTTCATTGTATATTTTTTCCTTTGAGGCACGATTGCGCTTCCGATGAATTGTTCACCTAAGGAGCGCTGGAGGCTTGTCTGCCGCGTAAGGACAGCCGACTGTCTACAGCCGAAAGCGCATTGAACAATGTGTCCGTATCCCGTAAACGGACAAATGACGTCATTCCGTAAGACGTCCGTCGATTCGTGACATTAAACTCAAGTATTCCGTCACTGTATTGAACAAGCTTGAAGATTCCCGTATTCCGTGTGTGACGCAAAGTTAACGTCACCAATCAGAATGTTTCTTCCATTGAGGCACGCTTCTTTATTCGCAGAAATATTTGAGTTTAACGTCACGAATCGACGGACGTTTTACGGAATGACGTCATTTGTCCGTTTACGGGATACGGACACGTCGTTCAATGCGCGCTCGGCTTACCGGAAAAAGATGAAGCTTGGGAATTTTTTTCGTGGACAACTACTGACTAAATCGACTTGAAATTTGGATATGCTTTAGCTTGGTGTGTCTATTATACAATTAATATTTTTATACATATCTGTAACAGTTTGAGGCACAGTAGATTATTTGTTTGCGGAAAGAGACAGTCGACTCTGTCCGAATTTTTCCGGATTGACAGCAATAAAGTACCCCATTGCTATGTTATTTGGGCCTCTGAACATGATGGTGAGTCCGTTTGTCAATCCCACCTTTTGTTCGGGAGTTGTTAGGACAGACTCGAACGAACGGACAGGACATACGCAACAGCATCCATATCGGTCGTTAAAAATTAAATCGTCTCTAATTCACGAACATGCCTACCAAATTTCAAGAAGATATATCCAGCTGTTCAAAAGTTATACGAGGAGAAGGGACACTCGTGAATTTAAAGAGCCTCATTTTAGGCTTCTGATTGAAGCCTTATATGCCCTGTTTCTCTGTCTGTCTGTGGACAACTATCTCACTATGCTTCGCAACGGCTTCTGTTAGCTGAGTTGGTTAGAGCGTCGTGCTAATAACGCGAACGGCGTGGGTTCGATCCCCTCATGGGCAATTCTTATTCTTCATTTTTTTCTCCCGATTTTAAATCTTTTCACAGTTTCTCAACTTATGGCATTGTGAGATATTGGTTATGTAACCTTTAGAATGGGATTTTGATGTCTACGTTATTTTTTCTAAAATTAGTATCACGTTGTTTAAAGTAGATGCTTAGGAAGCGACTGTTTTAGGATTTCTTGATTATTATAGGTGATCTGTTAGCTCAGTTGCTAATAACGCGAAGGTCGTGGGTTCAATCCCTCATGGGCCATTCTTATTCTTCATTTTTTCTCCACATTTTAAATCTTTTCACAATTGCTCAACTTATGAGATATTGGTTATGTAATCCATTAGAATTGGGATTTTGATAATTACTTTATTTTCTCAAAAATTAGTATCACATTGTTATTGAAAATTACTGAATTCAGTCTATTAACAAGGTTTGAGCTAAGAATGACGACTATTCCATATGTAAATACGGATAGGTAAGATAGCATGCGGTCGCAAACAGATTCGCACGCGCATTTCCTAGACCATCCCGGCACAGACTATTCTAACGTAAAAGTGACTCAATCTGTACTCTACTCATCCTTCTTTTTAAATCATTATTAAGAATTCAATGTATTAAGAACTTTTGAATAATTTTATTGATTCATGCTTCAGAAGCCGTTGCGAAAAATTGTGATTGATTTACTAATCGCTACCGCTATCCTTTTTTTTTTATTTATTACGTATTCTTTTTTTTTCCGCCTTTGCTTTCTTTTTTTTTTCTTAGTTAAGTTACATCCTTCCCATTTAAGATTTATTTATGTATCAAGTTCGTTGACACTAAATCATCGAGTTGAGTTCCATTATTCCCACACTTAATTCAGCATCCTAAAGATTAACTACACACTGCTTTACGTCTTTAAATAAATGTTGGTAATTCATACCTTACAAGTAATGACATTTAAATATAGTAGAGCCCCGATTATCCGCGAAATTGGGTGGCAAGGGCTTCGCGGATAACGAAAATCGCGGAAAACCCGAAAAAAGACTAGCAAAGAGGTGGAAACAAGAAAAAAAATATTTCATCATTAAAAACTGCGTTTTATTGTACAAAAATAAAACATAATATGAAAAACTTTTAAAATATGTACAGTAAAGCAGAAACCTTTGCTCTACATTTGCATCCACAAATTTCGAGAAGGCCTATAGGATCACGATGCACAATAAGATTGTTTAAGATTGCGTTCAATAAGTTTGTGTTCTTTTGTAGGTGATTTGTTTTAACTGCTAATTTTATTTGTTTCAAACACTTTTATCATGTTTTCTTCTTTGCGGTAAACATTTTAGAATACCTTCTGCTTATAAGTCATACTATTTTGATTTGACTGGTAGTTTTTGTATTATTAAATATTAACTTTTTTTTTTAAATTTCCTTCATTCAGTTTACATTAAAAACCGAAACCAAACATTTATAAAATAAATAAATGTTTTAATAAATTTCGTTTCATAGTCTAATTTCCATCTCCTTTTAGTTATTTTATCAATGAAAAACATTATCATTGTGAATGAAAAACAGTAACATTATCTTAGTAAATACCAAAAAAGTGAATGGTATCTTTAAGAAAAGAAAATTAAATAACTGCAATGTAAAAGCCATCCAATTAAAACTAAACATGAACTCTTTTCTTTTTGATTGGAATTTTTTAATAAGCAAGATTAAAATTAGGAAGTCATAAGAAGTTTGAAATATGTGTCGATAGTCAATATCGAGACACTCGATGCCATTACTATAAGGTGTTGGCGAATTGGATGCCAAAAATTTTTTAATTTGAATTGGGTTTTCTCCAATTCTTTTAACAGGAAAAAGTTCCTCTTTGTAAGAAATAATTCAATTATGCGATGTCTTTTTTCTTCCATACTTAATTCGTAGTCTTTTGACATTGCAGATTTGGGCTTGTTTAACACTCAAACCTAAGTACGATCACTGAAGTTTGGAACCGCCGCCTTTCCTAATATAGCACCTACAGGGAAAGGTATTGTATCTCAGTCCGACAAAGACGTGATCCAGAGCTTAGTAGATGACAGCCTGATTCATACAGATAAAATTGGCACATCAGTCTATCTTTGGTCTTTTCCTCGCAAGGCAATTATCAATAGGAAAAGAAAATTTGATGCAGATACAGAGGAATTTGATGAAGTTCAAAAGAAGAAACAATGTGCAGAGGATGTGTTCTCCAAAACACTATTTAACGTGCCTGTATACGTATAATTATCCTTTTGCCTACTTTATTGGCCCTCAATTAATTAAAAACGTTTAACAGATTTAAAAACACATCTAAAAATATTCAAAATACAACGTTTCGGAATCTATTTATTTAGATTCCCTTATCAAGTGAGGTCCCCCTTAAAAAAAAAACAGAAAACTGGCGAAGTGAAGATCTTTTCTAAATGGAAGCCGTTTCTCCAATGAGATATACGAGGCTGACTCGTATATGGCTGACTTTAACCTCGGTTTGATTTCAATATCCGGCTATTTACACCCCCTAGCGGTGGTCGCCTTAATCAAAGCGGAAGCCGCTTTCTCCTATGTTGTGTGCCCAATGCGTTTTCATTTACAATCCATACTCCGGTACATTTTTTGTCGACAGATCTCGAAATTCACGATAAAATTCACGTAAATATCTGTTGCTTCGTTGCCCGAACACTTCAATGTTGTTGGTATCGAGAATGTGGCCCGTACAGATACAATGGGAAGCGGTACCATATGCCTTATTTCCTTTTCTTACAGCATATTCGTGTTCCCGTTTCCGGATCCTCAATTCCCTTTTTGAATGGCCGATGTACGGGCATCCAGGCCGATCTTGTTCTGCTGATTGGCATCTAATTCCATAAATGGTGCCTTTCATTTTTTAAAGTGAAGCCTGGGATCGTATTTTTCTTTTTCTATTTAGAAAAGAACCCACCGTGTTGGAGGGTTTTACAGGCTATACCAATACCTGCGCTAATAAATGTTGGCTTTATTCTTTTTATTATGAAATATTTTTATCCATGAAATATGACGAAAACCTAATAAAAAGAATAAAGCCATCAAAATTGGCAAAATTATTCTTATACAGGGTGATTCACGAATATATGCAGAAACTTCGGGAGCTCATCCTACATGTAAAAGTAAAGAAAAAAAGTTATATAAACATAAGTCCGGAAATCAGCTGGTTAGAACGTCGTGCTAATAACGCGAAGGTTGTGGGTTCGATCCCCTCCTGGGCCATTCTTATTTTTCATTTTTTTCTCCAAATTTTAAATCTTTTTACAGTTTCTCAACTTATGACATTATGAGATATTGGTTATGTAATCCTTTAGAATTAGGATTTTGATAACTACGTTATTTTCTCTAAAATTAGTATCATGTTGTTTAAAGTAGATACTTAGGAAGCGACTGTTTCAGGATTTCTTGAGTATTGTAGGTGGCCTGTTAGCTCAGTTCTAATAACGCGAAGGTGGTGGGTTCGATCCCCTTACGGGCCATTCTTTTTCTTCCCATATTAAGTCTATTCACAGTTTCTCAATGTGTTATGACATTATGAGATATTGGTTATGTAATCCTTTAGAATTGGGATTTTGATAACTATTTTATTTTCTCTAAAATCAGTATGACGTTGTTATTGAAAGTTATTGAATTCAGTCTATTAACAAGGTTTGAGCTAAGAATGACGATTATTCCATATAAATAGTGATTTTTTTTTAAAATAATTTTTAGGAATTCAATGTATTAACAAGGTTTGAGATAAGAATGACAATTATTCCATATAAATAGGGGTGGGTAAGATAGCATGGGGTCGCAAACAGACTCGCGAGGGCATTTTCTAGACCATCCCAGCGCAGTCTATTCTAATGTAAAGGCGACTCAATCTGTACTCTACTCATCCTTCTTTTTAAATCATTATTAGGAATTCAGTGTATTAACAACTTTTGAATAATTTTCTTCATTCATGTATCAGAAGCCATTACGAAGCATTGTGATTGGTTTTCTAATCGCTATCGCTACCTTGTTTCTGCTGGAAAATAGGGTCAAAAATGAAATGTCCACTTGTTAAAATATAATATCTCTCTTTATAACATTAACCAAAAGAAATCCTAGCAAACTATTGATTTATTATCATAATAATACATTTAAAAGATACTAGTTTATATGGAAAGAAGATTTCAGATATTACACAATTACCAATAACTTCCTAATGTGTTATTAAAAGATTTTTTTTTTAAAATATTGGGAAAAAATTATAAAAAAAAATATTAGAGCCTATTAATAGAAAGAAGTATTATGACAGCAAATCATTATTAAAACTAAATACAAATTAATTAGTATTAATAAAATCATTTGATTACAACCGTGTGCATCAATCATGTATAAACATTATTATCATCACCATGATCATGTTTTTGTGATTGCTAATAAACCATATTCACACAGAAGTTAAAGAATATGGCAGAGAAATAAACTTGCTCGAGTAGGTTTGTATTAGTTACAAACTTAACTATTCAGATTTCTCTCCTAAAGCACTTAGGATTTTTTTTTTGTGCTAATTCCATTGGGATATCAGGCATTCGCTGTGAGAAGTAAGGCAACCTGCTACAGATTCCTCCAACTTCCCACATCTTGCGTTGTCGGTTCAGTGACCCGGCAAGGTAATTTATGCCCGCGGAACACGGACCAGGTGGCCACATTGCTACGCAACCCTCCCCCCTCCCACCCGTGCCAGCACAGAGAAAGGAAACCGATCAAATTGGCACCCAAGGGTCGATGGAAGATGCCCACTCCTACGACAACAACGTTGCAAAAGAGCCAGTGTGGGAGATTCAAAGGATCACCTCTATGTTAATGGACAAGGTCTCGCAGATATAAAGAATATCTTCGAGATCTATATCTATAGCAGCTCAATGCCTGTATGTTCTGTCCGTCCATTTATATTATACCTCCCCTCCCCCCCAACAGTGCGATGCACAAAATGGTTATAATATATATATCGAACAGGCAAAACTCAAAGCGTACTCTTCGAGTTTCGCAAAGCAAAGATTTCAATCAATCTTTTGCAATTTAGAAAAAGTATAGAATTAAAAAGATTTTAAGGTGTGTTTTTTTATACTTTACATTAAAAAAACAACTAGGACTGCCACATAAAACAATTCATTTAAAAAAGGTTTACATAAAAACATGCTAAAAATATACGATACATTAAAACGTTTCTAGGACAGATCTTGCTGATGATGGGGAATATGTTCCCCGAAACTGTCCTGTTCTAGGAACATTTTAATGTATCGTATATTTTTAGCATGTTTATTTAAACCTTTTTTAAATGAATTGATTTATGTGTGAGTCCTATTTGTTTTTTTAATAAAAAGTATAGAATAAAAGAATAAACTTAACTTACATTACTAAACCATATAAAGCCGGACAGTGATGTGAAATTTGAAAAATGCCAATACAAAAATTGCAAAATTTAGAAACAATTTAGAAAACAAAAACGCAATATTCCAAGACTCTGCTCTTTTTTATTCAAAAACTAACAACAATATTATTAATATAAAAACAAAATAACCTAGAATCTAAAAACCAAAATAAGTAATACAGCTGGTCAGTGCTAACAACAATGTGACTGAAAAAATAACTAAAAAAAAACTAAAATCTAAAAACTACGATAAGTAAAAAAGCTCTGACCAGCTTTATTACTCATTTTGGTTTTTAGATTTTAGGTTATTTTGTTATTAATAATATTGTTGCTAGTTTTTGAATAAAAAAGAGCAAAGTCTTGGTATATGCGTTTTTGTTTTCGAAATTGTTTCTAAATTTTGCCGCTGATGACGTGAGGATAAATTGGCCGTATCTTCAGAGAAACAGTGATATAGTTTTTGTATTGGCATTTTTCAAATCCACATAAATACTAGTTCTTTCAAAATATAACATAAATATACTAATGAAAACATAAATCATAATTCATACAAAAGAACTTATTCATCTTTATTTCATTATAACTATTTTGAACATCGCAAAACTGGTACCTTTTTCAAGGTACAACGTTTACAAATTATTCATTTTTCCTATTTCTAATTTTTTATAGAAATAATATGCAGTGGGTTTTCCGAGTACTTGGTAAGATCTTACAATAGTAGTATTAGATTTTCATAGACGTTTCACAGTAACTTCTTCATACTTGGCTTTTAATCTAATGTTACAAGTATTTCTACTTACTAGATGTTTATTTATTGTAATTACGGCGCTTTAGGAAGACTCAGGTATCGATAATTCGTATAGGTTTAGTTGTGTCAACGGAAGATAAATTTTCAAATTTCATTTACAATTAAATTTTTCAAAAAATAAATAATTTAAAATCAGCACATCTTTTTTTGCATCTAGCTTCTTACCTATTAGTTAGATGTGTGTCAAAATCAATAGGAATCTTCCTTATAGTAACTAACTTTCAAATTTCATCTTCCTAAGATGTATAGTTCTAGAGTTATCTTGATCACAGGGACTGATAATTATTGATCGACTTAAAATTGTAATTATATTTTTTCTAATATTTTTCTCTCTCAGCTATATGTTATGGTACATTACAAAATAGTAATAATTCAGTAGTTATAATATCCTATGATAAAATGATCTAAAAATATGTTTTGGTTTCTTGTTATTTCGCGGGTGTATTGACAAATCGTTAAATAAATGAGAGGATTTGAACCTAAAGTTGCATAAAGAAAACGGTAAAAAAAATAATTATATATATATATATTTATATATAAACTAACATTTTTTTTTTCTTTTGAAAGAGCCAGCTGATTCGACACTTAGTCACAATAAAAAACTTTATAAGCTTAAAAGGATAAAATGACGTACGTTTCGATAATCTCTACTCTCAGATTTCTTTGTCAAATTATATTAAAAAAAAACCCTACCTTAAGCAGATCCTCCCTCATTGGGAATCGTTGAAGAAAAAATAAAAAAAATAATGTACGTCATTTTATCCTTTTAAGCTTTTAAAGTTTTTTATTGTGACTAAGTGTCGAATCAGCTGGCTCTTTCAAATTAAATTCACGATGCGTAAAAAAAAAAAATTTTCTTTTTTTTTCTTTACAACAAATCCCGAGATTCATTGTATTCTGTCTACTCGTCTATTATCTTCTACAATCTACCTTTAATACATTCTGATTAAACACAATCAATGGATTATACAAAATACAAGGTTAAAGAAAGCTTTTCAAATGAAATACACAGATATAATTCCATAAATATCATACAATTTCATAGACCTAATAATAATTTTTATAAAATACTCCAAATCAGCTATCCGTTTATCGAATTTAAAGCGATCGCGCTCATTCCGGATAAACGAAATTTCGGATAATACGGAATATAATGTGATAAAAATGTACTGCACAGTTTAAATTTACAGTGAACCTACAGTGGGAGCTAAAACTATTATGATAGTTCAGAGTTTAGTTATAGCAGTTTATAACAATTTTTAAACAGATAGAACAATAACAAGACTACAGTAAAATGAAACAAAGAACGCACATAACTTAAAAAAAAAAAACAAAAAAAAAACCACACACAAATTCACTGAGCTATTTTTTGATATTTGTGCTGGAAATCGAGGACAGTACTGTTTCGAGGCTTATTGGCCTCTCTTCAGCCCGACCTATCCAGCATACCAAGCTCAGTGAAATGGGGCGAATACACAAAACGGACAAACATACAAAGCAATGACCCCTGAATTACAAAAACATCAAAATAAAATCAAGAATAAAAAAGGGGTGAAAAATTAATCCCCGCTAGCGTTTAGCTTAGCATCAAGGGATTAATTTATAACAAGATTAGTAATTAGACAAAAGATTTAACGTGCGTTAGTATATTTTTACAGTAAAATAAAACAAAGAACGCACATAACTAAAAAAAAAAAAAAAAAAAAAAAAAAAAAAA
>JAFIDM010008419.1:51279319-51300610 GCA_023159025.1 Thereuonema tuberculata | reverse complement strand
CAAGTCATTCTTTCTGAGGAAAAATTGTTTTCTTAATAATATGTTAATTTAAACATTAATATCTTGAGAAATTTTTGTAAATTTTTACTATTTTGATCTTTTAATCCCTTCCAAGAAAAAAAAATAGATATTATTTAATAGGCAAAGAGAAAAAAAAAACATTTTGTTTTACAATTATAGCTTTGCAATTGCAGAACAGTCATGTTTAGTAGATCTGGGTATTAATCTTTTATATTATCAAATATATCTTATATATTATCAGATATGTAAAAAGTAAAGAAATATAGTTAGTATGTTTGGCGGCAGCGTAGCCAATTTAACAACGCAAAAGTCAGATAAAAGAAAAAAATATATATTAAATTGCGTAATATTTAGCGTAATAACTTGCTTTTAAGCCGTTCCATCATGACCGAGCGGTCTAGACGACGGCGGTCTGCCGTGTGGCAGATGTGTCGGAACTTGGGTTCGAATCCCAAGGCTGTTTCTTTCTTCTTCTGTGTTTCTCCCTGGGACTAACTATCTCAAGGCTATTCCCCCTTCTTCAATTTCCCCTTCTTTAATTCCCTAGCCTCGCCCTGACGTTGTCAGATAGGGCTAGCTCGTGGTCCAAAGTTGACCTTTGACGATTAAAGAAGAAGATATTGCATTTAGCATCTTGTTTGAGTCGATCGAGTTTTTCAAGGTTATGTTAATTTCAATTTAAAAAAAAAAAGACAGACGTGAAATTGAGATCAAGTGGCACCCGAATTGCACTGAAGTGGAATCCTTAACTTTGTAAAGCACTCTGAGCTATCATCAAGTGTAAATCTGGCTGATGACGCCTAAAGGCAGAATCAGCTGTCTCAGGGTCCTGAGATGATAGCTTAGAGTGCGAGAAGCTGATATGTGCATTTTGGATTTTTTTTTTCTTTATACTACTATATGTGCATTAAATTTATTGTTATTAAATCAAACAATTGTATATTTTATCGGTTGGTTTCTACAATTTGGCACAAATGGTGGCGCTTTTTTATTGTGTTTTCCCTCTTAGCGTTGATGTGAAATTGTCCTCCAAAGATATTTAGTTACTTGGATATCTTTCACTTTGACTCGCAGGTGTGATTTTTGTTTCAGGTCATCTGTGTTTGGCAGTTTTTAACCTACTGGAAATGTATTGATCTATGCATCAGTCATTATTTTTGCCACCTAAGAATGAGATAGACATCTCAGATAAACGATATATTAAGAGTTTCAACATTTAAGTCTTTATTTTCTTTCTCATCAAAGTACTTTGGAGTTTTTAATTCTACTCCTTATCTAATCTATTCAATTACGGTAAAACAATAGCAAACTTAATATACAGAAACTGACCTAAACTACAAATACAATAAATTTCAGCACCCTAAGCTAAATAGCTTGACTTACCTTAATAACACATCTTAAAGTGTGTTATAAATTTTAAACTAGATTTACATCTGTTTATCATGGATTACTTTAAAAATTGAGTCATATTATTTAAATTTGTTTAGATTTACGTTTCTGCGAAGAAAAATCGAAGCTCATAAAATCAGTTTTCAACCAGTGATTGGATCTTCTTGGACGTTGGCATGCCTATTTTAAGTTCAAAGCTAACAATTCATAGTAACAGTCCTTTGATACAAGGAAAAACTGAGTTTAAGATTTCAGGATGTAATCAGTGTATTGCAATAGGACAATACGACTATGGAACGTTTTTGAACGGAACGCGTGTAATAATTTAAGGGTACAAAAATTTTCATTGGTATAGTTTCCGAAATTTTGGAGAACAAAGAAAAAAATCGCAGAACCCATAGAAAATATCATAAAACCCATAGAAAATATCACAGAACCTATTAAGGAAAGTAGGCTTAAAATTCTTCTGTGATCTACATGTTAAATTTTATTGAGATTCCTCAATTGTGAGAGTCATTTTTAGCCTATGTTCCTAAGGAAGTAAGGCTCATCAAACCACTTCGTTTCTCTGTTTCTGTTCTCTAATAACGCTGGATGGATCTTCTTGGAACTTGGTATGAATATTTTATGACGAAAGAGAATCTAACTTTTATATTTGAAATTGTTTCTCTGTAGGATCTTGTCACGAAATTAGCCCAGATAACGACAAAATGAAGATTAGATGGCAGTCTACTAATCCATTAATTCCACATGTATTGATATGATTACAATAATACGATTTATATCAAATATTACATGATTAAAATTTAAGTAAGTAATGGAGATAGCATTGGTTTGATTTTATTTTAAATGAAACATATCTATTGTTTCAGCAGATATTATAATTTAAAAGTAAAAATGCAGTCTGTTGTATTTTATAATTTAAGAAAATTTTCATAATTTTGAAGAAAAAAAAAGATGCTCAGTAAGTTTGGAATTATTTCAAGAGTTCTTGTAAATATGGACTTGAAGGTAAATAATCATAAATTTCAAACTTACTCCATTTTCAGAAATAATGATATTAAGTATACAGAAAGTCGTGCAACGGTTGTTCAACTGTTTATTTAGGTAATGGATACAAAGTGGCTTGCTCATGAAGAGAAGGCGTATTTATTCTGCTACTTGAGCCTTCAGACAACGTTTTTTTACCTTGGGTAATTTTTTTTAGTCTTTAATTGAAAGCCTATGCTTATCCCAGCTGTCACACAGTTTGCTTCACCTGACTTCTAGTTGCAAACCTCCACTTTCTTCATAGTGGATCTGCCGCCAAATCATCGATTGATTCCAGTCTATTTGGTGGGAGGCTTTAACAGTAGATTGATGTGGAAAGTGGGGCTGTCTGTGGCTTTAGCTTCAATTTCTGGGAGTGGGTGACCTGCTACGATTGGAAGAAGACTAATGGTCTTCTAGATGTGTCTCATCAATAGCTGGGTGGGGTCTAAGGTGCCAGTGATAACGTTCCTGGAGCTTCTAAGGATCTATTTTTAACGTTTCTTATTTAATTAACATCAAAGCAGACCGTTGTCTGCTCTAGAACCGTTGTCGTATTTAGTTGCCATCATGTCTAGCAAAACGATAGCAGCTATTATGTCCACAGTACTTACGCTCCAGAGAAACACCACAATCTTCAAAATTGATTTGCTTCAACTAATTCTAATCTACACACACTCTTAACACGTAGATACACCTGATAGAGATGAAGGCTAAACGAATAAACGCACTTACAAGAGCAACTAAAGTCAAACTTGCAAATATAATCAATAGACAGTTTGTTTGTGTAAAGATCATATAAGATAGTTCAGTATCGAAATAAAGCAATAAAGATATTGTAAAGGTAGGGAAAAGAATGGAACCTCCAAATGAAAACTAAAAAATGAGAAATACACAATAAAATTAATGAATAGAAATTCATGTGCCAGTCTCCGCTGGCCGCAATGATATTGTATTTATAGAAAATACATAGATAGACTCCTGCACTATAAGTTCATATCGGTCGGATGCCATACATAGTTTTCATAATCATACAGCATTCTCGTCAGTATATTGTTTAATTACACTATTAATGATCTTCAAATGATACTCATTGCTTACAGATAACTTTATATTTAATATTCTGATATGCACTCAGCTCCTTTATCGAGAAATACTTTGATGAACAACATTGCTAGGTACTAAGTCCAAAACTTAGAATTCAGATTTCACTGTGAACTTGTACAAAACTTGTCGAGAATTATTGAACCATTCTGAAAAGTGAACATCTTAGCACAGTAGTTAAGTCTTTAATCATACAGTAAACATGGGATTAACTTTTAGTCCGCCTTGTTTCAATAATAATACCAAACAAATGCATTGCAAGTATCTTCAAATCGCATTGCATGATCTCCTCGCAATTCATGTTTGCTTATAGTTATGTCACATATCATTATTTCTATTAATTGATACATATTTAATAATATTAAAAATTGTCATCATAGATTATTAATGAACTTGAAATCTTACATAATTCTTCTTCAGTTTGGCATATAGTTTCCATCCGTTTCTTATAGTTTCCAGTGATTTCGTCAGTGTTTGAAAACAAGAATAATAATTATAATATAATTATTTTTTGTTTGAAAATTCTTCTAATTAAATCATTTATAATTTTAAATTTAAACTATCAATCAGACATATTATTTTATTGTCAGTTCAATCAATCAACTTCCAAACAATTTTAATAATATTATAAACAAATATACTATCTTTCAGTATTAATTCTTACAATCAAGTAACTTTACATGTAATTAATCTTAGCTAAGAAATAAAAAGAAAGAAAGAAAAAATGTTTAAGAGATATCAAATCAATGTGATAACTTCTTTAAATGATATTTAATTCTTAGATATCATAAATGATTTCAAACACAATGGACTTCGGGTTGTTGTTCTTTAAATTAACTAACGTTTTAGCATCAAATTTTGGCGCTTCGCCTACAGGAGCCTTTGAAATTGAAGTTGCAAACTTCAATCTCTTTTAGTTAAGATAATAGTTCTTAGAAGTGAAATAAAAGGCAATGTTGTTATGGTGCTCATAATGATCTTTTAGTGATCCACCATTTTATGGAATGTATTCACAAATATTAGTCTTTCTTGAAATAATCAATTGAAATTGAGAAATTATAATCATCAAATTCAACGTGCACCATAACAGTACATACGGCAAAAAAACATAAACGCACATAATTAAACAAAATTCACAGTTGTTTTTGACAATTATTACTAGAAATCAAGAAAGCACTGTTTCAGGTACCCTCATCAGCTGGATTAGCCCAGAATAACCAGCTCAGTGAAATCGAACAAGATAAGCAACGGACAGATGGACAAAACAATGACTCTTCACATAACAAACTTCAATAAATAAATTAAGATTAAAAAATTAAGTAATTAATCTAGCCTAGTAAAGATTAACTAAAAACGTTAAGGGTGTTGCAAAATTCGCGTGTAATATTCAAACCACGTGTGGGACATGGGCTAAGGATCAATATATTCCTAATGAATCCAAGTCCGCAAACGCCCCATTAAGTCACTAGGTGGTCCTAAAGTGAGCCTTTCCTTGAGATCATATTCTTTGCTACACCATGACGAATGTTTTGAAGGCGCGATATTTTTGTTTGTTTCAGTTGTTTCAATTGAAACAAACAAAAATAGCTCGCCTGCAAAACATTTCTTATGGTGTAGCAAAGAATATGATCTCTGGGAAAGGCTCACTTTAGGATCACCTAGTGACTTAAAGGGGGGTTTCCGGATTTGGTTTCATTAGGAATAAATTGATCCTTAGCCATGTCCCTACACGCGATTTGAATATTACACACGAATTTTGCAACACCCTGTATAATCATCAAATTTTAATGTGTGTGTCATATATGACAAGGAAACATAAACGCACGTAAATAAACAGAATTTACTAAGCTGTTCAGGCGACTCATTCAATTCAAACAGCTCATTACAGTTAAATATGTTACTATTATAAATATGTAACAATTAAGAAGTTAACATCTCCGTTCATTTTTCTTCGATTGTACGATAATGGAAGTGATAATGATTTCCGTAGATACTATTTAGGAAGTTCATGTTTTATCGCATTATGATTTACTGATAATTGTGGTGAAGTTTCAGTGTTTCAACTTCCGTAATTCTGAAATACATCGCAGAGAGATAAACTTAAGAGAGAGTTCAATATAAATAACATATTTTTATAGTGTAGGAATACTTTTGTTATTCGAATGCTGCGGTTACTTTTTGTGGTAACTTCGACTTAACCATTCTTGAGTCGTCACTCGGAGGAAAAGACTATCGAATTGAAAATCTTGTGTTATACAAAGCTCTGAAACTTTGTGAATTCCTGGCGATGTGGTGGCGTTCCTGTGTACAGGGCGCGTGTCTGGGTTGGAATGGAAGCGTTCGATTCGGAACAAGAAGTGAATCCATCTTCTGCTTCCCAGTGGGGATTTGATAAAGACCTTCTGCCACACTATTGAATGGCGGTCAGTAAAGCCCCCCCGTCCCCCACCCACGCCAGCAAAACTCTTACCTGCAAATCCCTCTTTCCAAGTGAGACGCTTCTGGACGCGTTCTATAAATCAGATATCGACCCGGAAGGGGGGGGGGGAAGGTTTACGGAAGAGAAAGAGAGTGGATGGGCAATGCATGATGGGAAACGCCCTCTTTATTATCAGCGGAACGCGTTGGAATTATGGACCGAGTCCATCTGTTGTAGCGCCTCGAGCAATAAATTTTATTGTAGGGGGAAGTGGTGGAGGTGCCGAACTGGCCGCACGCGTCAAGTAACTGCGATGGAGAAGGGGTCAGTCTTATTATCCCGCTTTTTATTAGTTCCTTGTAAACAAATGGCGTCGAGTTGGAAAACAAAAGGAAATGACTTAGAAATGTCCTTGTAATTAAAAGTTGAACGGATCAAGATTTATTAGGCCGGAAAGAGTTTTTTGTTTGTTTTTGTTTTTTTTAAATAAAGCACGTGGCAGGCAGCTGCATTTGCAGAATAAAAGAAAAACAAAAATTTACAAGGAAGAGTAGATATTGAGTGGAAGATATTTATCAAATTTAGGGACCAGGTACCAAATGCAGTAATGGGCCCCTCCCCAGTTATGGTCCAAATCGTAGATTCTTAGCCATAACACCAAATATCGCAATAACAACAAACGATTTCACATCTCTCCCTTTTAAACACACACAGTTATTAGCATTTTTTTTACAGTAAATTAATTTAACTTCAATAAATCAAATTTTAACTTGTGCATTTGAACATACAAAGTAGACAGCGACACACAAAATTAAAAAGTTAAAAAGTTTTAATGAAAAGCAAAATTTAACGTCCGTAATAATTCGTAAATCAAGAAAAAAAATCACAATTGGACAGTAATATCGTTCGCACACTGAGCCAACATCAACCGGAATCCTGAACAGCTGTTTCATCCTTATTAGGAATCATCAGCAGAATTTATCCTTGATGTTTGGCTTAAAATTGTGGATTTCACATGATTATTTTTATTTGTTTGTTTTTTTATCTCGGCGGCCATTTCCCGGATCGAGAATGCTTCCCTTAGCTTTCGCGCAGTCTGAGCCAAACATCAAGGGTAAATTCTGCTGATGATTCCTAATAAGGATGAAACAGCTGTTCAGGATTCCTGTTGCCTCAGTGAGCGAAAGCATATTTACTGTCCAGTTGTGATTTAGAAAGTTTTAATACATTAAAAATACATAGCGACCGGTTTCGCCTTTACGACCAGGCTTTTTCGATCTAAGAGTACCTCTATATTTTCAACTTTTTAAATGTTGTGTGTTGGTGTCTACTTTGTATGTTGATTTAACATCAACATCTACTTTTTGAATCTCTAATTGTAGAAAAATATTTGGCGTATTTCAGTCATCTAACGTCTTCTTCTTATTTCAGAGCTACTTCTGTGATTAGTGCTGTCCATTCTTTACATGTTGACATAACAAAAACATAAGACAAAAAATTTAACGTTCGTAAATAATATTAACATCACAATAAAAACCATACACGCACATAGATCAGGAATCACTGATCTGTTTTTGGTTTTCTCGATACCGGGAATCCAGAACAGCTGTTCCAGGTTTCCAAACCAGCTGGATTCGCCCAGTATCTTACAGCTCAGTGATCCCAAGAAACATATAAAGAAAACTGAAGTCAACAAGATAATGCCCACCAAATTGAAAAATCTTGAAATATCTATAATAACAAATCTTTGGCATTTAAATGCTAAAATTTAACATGAATACTATTTATACCAATGAACTTTAAAACACTCGTTTCCATCTCTTAACTCTATTTTTCTGGCTTTCCTTTAAGCAGAATCATTTATTACATCACTAAAGTCAATGTTTGAAGCCAGTTTAAGTTCAATAGCTAAACGACCAAGAAACGTTCCTGGGCAGTGGAAGCTCTTTGCCAAGTTTTGAATTGATTTTTTAACTTACTAAAAACTCTTTTTGCTTCTGAAATGGTTACTGGAAGTTAACAGAATACAAGCAGAGCAATACAAACATTCCCCAAAATAGTGATAGGCTAATGATCTATATCATATGTCTTTTTTTCGATTACGACCTTTGACGGCCCGGCCCCGGTGGTGAGGGACCAACTTACACCCCTTTCCCTTGTGGAGCCTTTATGTATGTAAGGTACATTTAATTAGAATCCACTCAAAAGTTAAAGTTTAAAGTTTAACCACTCAAAACTTCTGTAAAAGAAAAAAAAAAACTCTTGAAAACCTATACCAAAGCTGAATGTTATGATCGCTAATTAGGATATAATTAAATTAAGATAATTAGAATATCAATTAACAATGAAATCTTTTAGTTCAAAACACAGTTATAAATAATTACATGTATAGTAAATAAAAGGGTTAAATACCAAGTCTCTTCGTGCTCATTCGGAGCAATGGGGCAGCAATGAAAATAATTTTGAGAGGCCTATCGCTCAGCGTCGACACGAGTTCCACTAGGGAAGCTGTGGTCTTCTATTGTGTTAACAAGTCTCTACGTTCTTACAATCTTAGTGTTATCAGTGCTTTTCGCTGTTTTTTTGTGATTAATTTTATAAATTTCAACAATTGCATCAAGAAGCTTAGTAATAACAAACATATAAAGTAAACGAGTTATAATATATGACTTGATGTGCTTGTATTCGTATTCATTTCATTATTATGTTTCGGTGTTTAAGTATGTATTCACATGAGTTTTTTGTTAAACATAAACGTAAAATACATTTGTAAAATATTTACCATCATAAGGGAAGTGGTTTTTTTTACACGAACGGCACAGGCAAAGATGTATTTATGGTAACGGGTAGCGAAAGTGTAAAATGAAGAGGATCCGCGGAAACCTAATTCTATTTTATTCATATGATCAATGCTTCAGTAACCGCGGTCTCTGTTACCGCGAGTGGATTTCCAGGAACATAAACCCCTGCGGTTAACCAGAATTGACGGTAACTGGATATTTTAAGGTCTTCTAACAAAATAAAACCAGGAAAACAAGAAAATACAAGATGAAACCATCGCCTTTCTAAGGCGCGTTCGCCTTCCGTTGTTATATATTATTAGTTAGCAGGGGATTTGAAACTCGTATGCTCTGTCGAAGGAAGCAGAAATTTCGACAATCAAACGCTAGATGGAGGCACATATACATGCAATAGCACAGCTGTGAAACTTTAGAGAGAATGCTTACAACATGAAAAAGAAATATATTCAACTATTACCAATACCAATAAACCTACATTTGTTTAGACTATAAGCCCAGTCAAAAAATAGCATGAAAAGGCAAAACAATATCAAACCTCGTAGATATTTTTAAACATTATCATTTTTGAAACATTAACACATTTTTGACGAAATTTAAAACAAGAAAGATGCTAATATCTGTGGGGTAATATAGTTAATATGGTATATCAGAGTACTTGTATATAATGATTATCAGTGGTCACAAAAGTAAAGTAAAAGTAAACCTGTCTAAATGCTTGTGTAATTAGCAAATGGAGAGAACACTAAAGTTTAACTACTAAACATATAAAGTTTATATCTCAAAAATGTATTTCTGATAATACACGTTAATAAAGTAGAATAACATTATTTTCTTCCGTTCCTTTGATAGAATGTACTGTAGTTCAATAAAGTTCAATTTGTTCCAAGAATAACACGATTAGTGTTCTAAGTTCTGTAGACAAATAAACATCTCAATGGTTAGACACCTTATGTATCATTTAATGGGTTTTTCACCTTATGGTAGAATATAACTAATTCTACTAATCTTGATAATGGTTAATCACCTTATGTGATAAAATAGTGTAACATTAATACTCCTTCATTCGTATAGTTAACTTTTAAAAGTTCCTTTTATTAAAAGTTAAAATGATAATTAACCCGATTATCTAAACAGCATTCTTCCCTGAGTATTCTAGGTAAAATGTTCAAGATTTCCAGTTGGCGATCTTCTCTCTTTAAAATATGAAGCTTCGGATGACGATAAATACCCTTATTTCTTCGAGGTTTTAAAAGTAGAATGTATTAAAAACCCAATGTTCTGTGTGTTACAGTAATAAAACAGTCACTTACTTTTAATTCTTCTTAAGAGTAACGTCCAAATATCTGTGTTAGGATAACCCTAATATCACCATCTGTTCCACTGTTGAATCGGCGATTCCACGTCTTACGATTCTCCCTAAATACACACTAAGATTGTTGATACTTCTTCCCATATCTTTGCAGTGGCTCAACTTTCTAAATTCCTACTATCGTTGGAATAAGAAAACTAATATACAGCAGATTAGAGTTTTTATAAAGTAAATTATATCTTAAGTTTACTTTAATCATTCAATTGCAAACACAACTGCACAACTCTAGATAAATATATTAAGATACTCATAATGAATAAAAGTAGATTATATTTTCTACTTTCAAAGAGTTGTACGATATCGTCTCCTTTCTTTAATCGCCATGTTCTTCTTAAGCTTCAAACGTACCGATACATTTTGCTAAGCTACACCGTTCTTCTCTAACAATACATTTATTTAACAACCGCTGTATAACTTCATATAAACAATCCCAGCGTGGCAATTGTTTATTCCTCTTACAATACCTACAGTAGTCTCATGAAGTTCTTATTGTACCTTTTTACTATTTACAACAATATCTTTACAAAACAAAAACTTTGACCATAAGAGGGAAGGAAAGATGGTAATTGAAACCTTGAATTAAAGAAAGTAAAGGCTTCTTCAAAAACTTCATACCTTCTCAAAATAAAAATAATGGGATCAATAGAACACTCAGATCTCTTAGACGTCCAGAACTAAGCCTCGTATTTTCTTGATAGACTTATAAGTACAATAAGTTGCTGAGGTCCCGAAGAGAAACAGATGCAGTATTTAACACTACGTCCTCTGCTGTCGTGACGTATTAATACTAGCCGCAACCGTCACTTCGTTCCGAAAGCCTTGCATTAGTTATTTGAAAACCCAAATTACAAGTAAGTAAAAACCGAAGCTTAGAACTGAAACTAAAGTTTGAATTTGAATACAGGCAGTAAAATATTGAAATACATTATATTAATTAACCGTATCGTATACTTATTCAGATCTGGGATGCGATTTAAAATGGCGCGAGCGTCATCTGTCGCCAGTTTTAGAAATGTTTTAAATGCACTCATTGAAAACTGCGCTAGCGCCATCTGTGGACAGTTTGGAGAACCTTTTCATTTTGGGCAGTTTTGGAAAGTTTTTCAATCATCCCACAGGAACTACTTGATCGAAAAATAGCCGTCGTACTCCATGTCCTAGACTACCTGCATGCAAAATTGCATTCGATCTGTTGCGCTGTTGAGGCGTGATTGAATTACAAACAAAGAAACTTACAGATTTTGGCGTTTATAATAGTTTTGGGATTTTTGATTACAAAGCTTTGTAAGCACTACTACCAGCTATTCTTACAACTTTCGATGGGTAATATATATATTGCCTCTGGTTGATCCTTTTATTTAATGCAATAGCATATTATTAAAAAACCATTCCTTGAAAAAACAATTGTTTCATTGTTGGAAATAAAGTTTTATAATATAGAATTTGTTTTACCTTGGAAGACAAGGTAGTTTTATGAAAATTAAAAAACATAGTAAGGCTCCGCTTTTGGCGTTCCATTAATACGGCAGTTTTGAATTACTGTATATCCATATTCGTTCCTTCGGTGCTTGTCCCGTTCTATCGGAATTTATTGCAAATATTGTTTTAGAATTTAAACTTTTGTTTTAGAATTTAAACTTTACTAAGTTTAAATTCTAAAACAATATATGCAATACAATATTGAAATCCAGTAACATTCTGTGTGAGACATGTGTTGCTGCTACTGACTAACAATGGTTACACTAACAATGGAAACACTAGCCCATGTAGTGTTAATCATTCTGTAACATCTGAATAAAGCATTTCCGCACCCATGTTCATAGGGACTTTTTTCGTTATTTTGCTGCGTTGCATCGGGCCTTCAAGTTTGGACAACCCATTTCAAGACCATCTTGTTTATTCAAAAAAAAAAATTAAAGAGAAAATGAAAAATAAGTGTTCAATGGTAGTGACAAGATTTCAGCTCAGTAGTATCTTTAAGCCTATTTTAGATTAAATTCAATTACAGATGTTTTATTAATATTGTCTCTCTATTTTATTTTCTGTAATGAAATCGCATTCAATCCCTTTTCTGAGTTCATTTTCTTTTATTTTTTGCTGCTGAATTGAAAGTACTAGAATTTCCCTGTTGCAGCCATCTTGTCTCAGGTGGATGCCGGAGGTACAGGCTTCACAGGTCAATGGGGACGAGTAGTGCTCTGAATTATTGCTATCACAAATATATTCAGAACAACATCACGCTTAGCAGAGGGTAGGCAACACAGAAGATTAGTTTCACATTTAACCAGAAGATAAGAAACCTAATATTCGTTTAACAGAAAGCTAGGTGAACCCTAGAGCTCCTCTGGCGAAGAATTAATAGGATAAAGCATTATCACCACCGCTGAGAATTAGGCACCTCCAACCAGTACACAATCACCTACATCTAAATTATTATATTTATATATTACATACAGTCGTAAAAACTTGTATGTTAATAGTGAGGGCCCGACGTTGCTCCGTGTATACGAGACTAATAAATAAATTATTAGGATTATTTACTCGCAATAAATTAAGTAACAATTATTACTTAGAATGAATGAAATTACTTAAATCAAAAAATAATAAACTTTGAATAGTAAAATATTCCGAAAACAAGTCGCCAAAAATCATACAATTTTGACATCCGTTGTATGTGCCCGTTGGCGCGAAAAAAAATCTTATTATCCCCGTTCCCCAGGAGATATAGAGATGCTTTATACCTTTAAAAAAAGCACAATTTAACCCTCTTCAAAACTCAGTAAGCCGCATCAAAATTAATGGACTGGTTCAGAAGTTATAAACGATAATTTGTGTTAATTGTAAAGCGCAATAATGAAAGATGCAGGGAAATTATATTTCGTTTTCGGTTTTCAAAAGTACTTTTGTCTAATTCGTGCAATTCCTGTGAGGTTTTTGAAGATTTTTCTTCACTGTTTGAGCATCTAAGTTTGTAAAATGATGCTATGTATCCCTAGACAATCTAAGGTATACCCTCCCCCCGAATGGACGGTATATCATTCAGATTGCTTTAGTAGTTTTTAAGTTTTAAAGGAACAAATAGTTTTAGCGCTTCATATATGCAGATTTCTACAATATAAAATTATACAATGTTAAATAATAGTATGACATGTTAAATTCATGTGTAATTGATAATGTTGTAAGATTAACAGCTTATTGTAATGTACATTTCGCAGTGTTATACAATATTCTGCAAAATAGCACCTTTAGTAAATGAAATTAACTAAAATAAATCCATTAACGGATCTTTCCAAAATGAAAATTAATATTGCTAAATCTTTTGATCTTAGTTTTGGCAATAATTTTATGAACTTTAGTCTTTGCAGAATCTTCTTAAGTAAAAGACGAATGTTCTGTTGAAGTATTAATCGGAATGAAGTATCCAGTAGCTTTAGGTTAATCATAATGTAAACGCCTACACAGAATTTTAAGCTTTAATACTTTATTAGCATTCCAAAATTGTATAAAACTGAACAATGCATTAAAATTTTCAAACTGTACACTAGCAAAATATTAATATTCGGAAACTGTACACTAGTACAAGTATTAACCGTACACTAGCAAAACATTAAGGTTCGGAAACTGTATATTATTGTAAAATTTACATCTTCAAATTCTACACTAAAAAATTTAACACTCGAAAACTGCACATTAAAATTGTTAACATTCTAAAATTGTTAACTTTTAAATTGCACACTAACAAAATAATAACATTCTAAAATTGTACACTAATATAAGTACCTAAAACTTTGTAGACTAACAAAACATTAATATTATAAAATTGCACACTTACAAGTATTAATATTTTCAAACTGTACACTAGAATAAATACTAACATTTTCAAACTGTACACTAACAAAACATTAAGTTCGAAACTGTATACAGTACAAGTATTAATATTTTCAAACTAAGCCGAATCCAAGCGGTTAAGGCAAAAAATGATATTTTATTCCTTTTTGAATGAACTCATTATTTGATAGCGCGCGCCATTGTTGACGGAGAGAAGCTAAAAATTGAATATTGAAATTTAAATTTTAATATAGTAGCCTAAAATTAATGAATTATTTTCTGTTTTCTCTGGCTATTCTCTCATTGCGACACATACACAAACACACGCAAAGGGAGTGATAAGAAACAATAATTTGAGTGTAGTCCACGTGGCCTAATGGATAAGACGTCTGACTACAGATCAAAATTGTTGCAGGTTCGATTTCCGTCGCGAACGTAATGTTTTCACAGGAAATTAACAATTGCGCCAGACAGACATAGAAATAAAAGAGTTTAGTAATATAGATCGTATACTAACAAAACATTAACATTCTAAATTTATACATTACTTCAAGTGTTATCATTTTCAAGCTGTACACAAAAAAACATTAACATTCTAAAGATGTACACTAATACATACAATACCATTTTCCAATTGTACACTAAAAAATAAATAAACATATTTAAATAATAAAGTTTTCTGTGCAAGCAAAAATTGATAATCTCTATCTATGTTTAAGTAAAAAGCGAAACATCGCAATCAGATTTGATCTGATCATTGATACATTCTGAAATTGCACATAAAAAAGTATTAACATTCTAAAATTGGTCATATTTCAATTTTATATATTATTTACTAAAATGATATATTAAACTGATTGTTAATTGAATAACGGAATATAAAAAAAACTACAGACTAAAAATTTAAATTCATTTGAAGACTATTCGAAGTCAATTCTTTATTTTATTTTCCATTTTCAAATGATTAGCTTCTATTCCATCATTAAAAAAAATTATTGAAAATGTTAGATGTCAAACACCTAAAGAATTTGACATCGCATGACATAATAGTTCCATAACAAAAGTCGAGGCTAATTGTCTACTTCTAATTATAATGATCCGCCTGATTTGCCTAATTGATCATTAATATACATTGGATGTAGTTTGTGTTCAACAAAATGGAAGAGCAACGAATCATTCGAATAGAATCAAGATGGCGGCAACATCTCTGCTTTTGTGACTGCAAATGTGGTGACTCAGCTAAGGATAGTGATAAATATATGTTATATACTCAAGGGAACTAGTTCAATAAAAGAAACAAATCAAGATCTTTACTGAAGTAAAACGTCTTCTAATGAGAACTTGTGTTAAAAGAGCTAGCAAGGAATTTTTGCACATAATTAGGACCAATTAGCATCCAAATATAGAATGTTAAAAAAAAAAAAAGATCAGATAGAAACTGCAGTCTTTCTTGATGTCTAATATCTACAACTTCATTTTTGAAGCTCATTTAGCTCCCCAAAATTAAAGTTTGAATGTATTCACGAACTACGAAACCGAGTTCAATGATTATTTTTTTTTAATAATGATATATGTTTAAATAAGAGGAAAATTAAAAATTAAAATGTTAGTCATGTATTGGACGAAATTCACCAGTAAATCCATTGGTCTGCAGAGAGCAATCGTCGCTTCGCTTCAGCTTTCCAACAAGATTCTCAGTCTTCAGTTGAATCTATGTTACTAAAATCTTTTATTTGTCTGTCTGTTCGACGCAATTTCCTGTGAGAATGGAAAATAGAAATAATTTTTACAATGAAACGTCCGCGACGGGAATCGAAACCTGCAACCTTCTAGATGCGAAGTCAGACGTCTTATCCACTAGTCCACGGGGACTACAACTCACTTAATATTGTTTTTTGACTTATATCTCCTTTCCTTCCCCCCATCAATAATGAACGTATTCAACCTTTTTTTCGAATCTCAAGATTGTTTATTTATTTCCGATCCGTCTATTTATTTGTAATTCGCAAATGACAATTAGAACAATAATTGCCGAAACATTGCAATATAATATTCTTACTTAACCAAATTCTATGTGATATAGAAAAACAAGCGCGTGTACACGGGGGATGGCCTAGTAAAATAAAAATAAAAACTTATCATCATCGTCTCTTTTTTATCAACAGAATGTGAATGAATACCACAGAATTATCTATTAGAATAGCCTTTTTTTATCACATTATTAACATGCTTTTTCGTAAGGTGTCTTTCAGTAGTTTTATAATAAATAAGTTATATAATACTCCCTCTGTCCCATAATAATAGTAGCAGTTGATGAATTTAATTTGGCTCATAAGAATAGTAGCAAAAGAAAATAAATATAGAACGCAACATTTATTGTCAAAAAACTAGAGTAAATTAAACAATAAATTAAGAATATTACTTCTAATTTTTATTTTGAGTGTTCAGATAGTTTCTGGAGTTTTCAGTAATTTCGTTACTACATTTTAAACTTGTAGGTAAGATATCTTGGCTGCGAAGCTTTGAAGTACTTTTGACAGACAAAATTCTACGCGATCTTTCTTATTCTGTTCTGTAAGAAATGGTTTGATGTGCTTGAAACTCGTTTTAGGGATATTCCTTTTTTCAAAATTCGGAATAATGTAGATTTGGGAACTTCAATGGCGTGAGCTGCTGATCTTACGATGCCTCTTCTGCTAAAAAGAATACGTCTAAATTTTTAAAGTTTTTCTCCATAATCTTTGCATTTACGTCCACAGTTTTGCTTTTTCAAAGAATCAACAATAACATAAGATTCACCTTGACAATTATTTTCGGAAGCACGTTTTCAAATTCTTGATATGGTCATTCTGTTGCATTTAATTTGTTTTGCAGCTAACGTAATTGCACCTTTCTGCAACTTTTCGTTTTTCTTTTGATGCATCAAGAACTGGACAATCACAAATCGATCTTTGCTTGAAAACTCTCTGATAAGATCAGCAGACTTATATTCTCATTTTGTCTGTCACGTAGATTAGAATCGTTAAAATCTCATTAAATTATCATTAAGCACAACAATCCCAACAATCGCAACAATTGCGTCTTTTACATTCGCAACAATCACATTTATAATGCAGCTCTACAACAATCGCAACAATCACAGTAAACGCAACAATTGCGCATTTTGCATTCGCAACAATCACATTTATAATAATAAGGAATTTAAAGCAATATCAATGATATTTTCTTATCAGAAGACGTTGCGAAGCATTGTGATTGGTTTTCTAATCGCTTTCCCTGCTTTGTTTTCATCTTATGTTTACAATGGGTTGATATTCAACTGAAAAAAACAAAAAAAAAAACAATTAATTTCGATCAGCGGATGAAATTAGAAAAATAGTTATAAATCGTAATAATTACGTTAACCTAAAAAAAAGAAAGATGTGTCAAAACAAATAACAGATGTCATGAAACATTGATTTTGATTGAAGGCTTCGCAATTTTGCGCTACAATATAACTTACAGCTGCATTTGCCAATAATTCCCGTTGAAATATTCACTTGCTAGGGGCCGTCCATTAATTACGTGAGGTGTTTCTTAAAAAAATTGGACACCCTCCTCCCCCTTGGTGAAATTTGGTGAGATGTGGTGGGACCTCCCCCCCTCACGTGAGATTTTAAAAAGTCAAAAAATCAAAAAAGTTCAAACGTCAATATTACAAAATGTTGTAATCTATTATAATATTATATTCTCTGAATGAAAAAGTTGATGTGAGATTTTCGTTGACCCCTCCCCTCCCCCTTTTGACCTCACGTAATTAATGGACAACCCCCTACTATTATTATGGGACAGAGGGAGTATATTTTTTTTTTCAATCAAGAATAATGCCTGCACACCTGTTTAGCTTTAAGTAATATAATACAAGTTATAAACACAACAGGATTTCACTTTAAGAAAGAGAAGTCATTTTCCACTTGAAAATGACCTCTCTCTCTTTAAGTGGAAACCCGGTTCTGCTTATAACTTGCATAACGTTATTTAAAGTTAAACAGGTGTATAGACTACATTCTTGATTGATCAGCCCAGTATGATAAAATCATATATTTACTAAATATTTATAGTAATTATTATAATGTATCATGTACATTCCATGTGATATAATATATGTACTAAAATAGTCTATATTAAAATTATTAAGATGTAATAATTGCAGTAATATTGCTATAATAATTGCTATTATAATAGAGCAGTTATTATAAATATATAAATTTCCTAATGAAATAATTTTTCTCTAATGCACTAATAGAACAAAACATTTTAAGTTGGTAAAGAATAAAGGAAACAGAAATTAAACATACTAATAAGCAATAACAATTCATAGGTCAACAAAACATAGGAAATAATTACAATTATTATAATTATTGAATGAAAAATGATAGATCTCCAACTATTTGAATCAATTTATTAATGTAATACTTAACTGATCAAATCAATTCAATTTCTAATAAATAATAAAGGTTTCTATAAATTAACTAAGAACACAAATTGACACGCACAATTTACGCAAAGGATTCGCACCCCGAGCTGTCATCGTGAAGAGACTGGGACGGACCGTTTCGCACTTGTTATGTGCTCATCAGCCAGCCAAACTCCACCGATAACATGCTCAGGAGGTGCGAAACTACTAGCTATCCCGGCTCTTGCTCCCAAGAGCGGGACCTCTCACCAAAGAAATACAAAACAATAATTAATAAAATGAGAAAATACAATACTTCCTTGGCCTGCAACTCGCAAAGCACAAAGAGTATCCTAATGAGATTAATAGCAACATGGATAATAAGAAACAAAATATATTCATTACTGTGTAAAATAATTATCTCTAAAGTCTAAAAAGCTGAAATTTGGTACACTAACTTACAGGTGAAGTGTTTAAAGATGACCCTCTTGTATTACTACAATGATGGCCATCTTCATCGTTCTCTCTCGCATCGCACATTCCTGAATATTGTTGCAACTATAATAATTATATAATGCAGTGCAACTTGGATAATTCGAAGCTGAAGGGAGCACTACAAAACTTCGAATTATCCAAGACTTCGAATTAAACAAGTTACATCTTTTAACTTTAATTTCAGGTCCTCTAATTGCTTGAAAAGATTATTCGGTCAATAAGTAAATATTTATTCAGAAAGATCATGGCATGAAAGACTTAAACACTATATGGATGTAAACAAAATAAGATTTATATTACATAAGCTAAAGTACATATTACATTCAATACAGAAAATTATAGTTTTTCAAAAAATTGTGCAATATCTGATTGTTTTGTAGAATTCAGTCGCTTAAGGTTAGCAAAATCATCAAGCATGTTTAGTGAACGGAAAACAGCTTCACTTACGTTGGTTTGTCCTTCAATGTACCGACGAAATTCTGCGCTATGCCGTACTCGTTGGCGATTTGGCATTTCTTCTTCACACCATTTTCCACCTCGCGAATGACGGCGACCTTTTCAGCGAACGTTAAATTCTTGTACACGCGTGGTTTACTGAAAGACATGGTGACACTGACAGCAGGAAGCTCGAATGGCGTCTGAAGCGTCACCATGTCGATGGCGTCACGTGTAGAACGGTGGCGGGAAGGGGATTTCAGTTGTCACGTGTCGAATTTCTTACCGATGAAACGCCGAAAAGTCGTTATGGTTCGAAATTTTTTATAAAAAACTTCGAATTAAGGAAGTTGAACTTCGAATTATCCACGATTTTTTAACATTGATTTAATAAGAAATTCAAGGGACCAAGAGAAATCTTCGAATTAACCACGATTTCGAATTAAAGACGTTCGAATTATCCAAGTTGCACTGTATAATTAAACATTTATAATTACACTTGTTAATCAGTCGTGATCTCTTGTACTAGATTTTTCAAAAATAGTTTTACAATCAATCTTTATTAAACTGCATTTTCGGGGCTACAGGGGAACCACCTTTACCTTTCCAATTTATAATCAATTATTAATTTCAATTAACAACATTAGTTGATAATCAAAATTAGTAATAAATTATTATATAGTTTATATCAAAAGTGAATGATAATTAACAATACAAATTCTCATAAATAAAATTCAATATAAAAGTTTGAATTTCGTAATTAACATTTATCTATATTAATGTAAGTAGAAAGGATATCTTACAATTAATTCAATAAAAGATAGCAACGTAAAGCACAAAGCTAAGTAAAGAATTTCTCATCCTGAGCTGTCACCGGAAGAGACTGGGACGGCCGTTTCACCCTTTACTTAACTTTGTGCCTCACGTTGCTATCTTTTCTTGAATTATTTAGGTAGGTTAAATTTCTTTTTACTTAATTTAATATTTCATTATTATTTTTTTTTTTAGCAATCAAATTTCTTAATTATTATGTTAATGAATCTACACATCTTCGAAATACAATATTCTTCTTCCACCAGTTGTATTAATATTTCATTTTGATTATCAAAATTTAATTTTAATCATTTTCCTCTTTATTTTGAATTTCTTTACATACAAATATGTTGTAATGACATTTTTTTTTTCATTACTACATAAATATAGTATCTTTACTGTGGTCATAATATTTAAAATTATATTATTATTAATATAACAGTAAAATAAAATAGTAAAGTAAATAGCAACTAATATTATTAATATTATCACAATACGTCAATAGTTAATCAGCAAGGCCAACTAAAAATACAGGCCGTGGAGTAAAAATAAAAGCATCTTCAGAAGTCCTACAACGTGACATATCATTCTAATACAATGGAATAACAAATTTATTATTGTGCACTAATAACTTAAATTGCTTAAATACCTGCTATTGTGTTGGTATATCACACCAAAGGAGGACTACCATAACGTTTTTCCTTTTAGCACCGTGGCCTGTTCTTTCAATTGGCCTTAATGAGATAGTCAATCTAGGAGAATCGAACATAGATTTGTTTTTGTATGTTGGGCATCTTCTTTTGTAAGGACGTTATCTTCATTCTTAAGATAATATGTTCTAATTAGTTTGATAAGCGACGAAGCTCCATCTACGTTGAGTTGTCCTACTGTTATCTCCAACGAGCCCCGGAGGTTCAGTTTAAAGTAACGGGAAGATGAGAACAGTCAAACGCGTGGGAGGAATAATCCCTTTGGAAAGATATCCAATTTCCCGAATTCCACTTCGGAATTGAAGATGAAATGGGGGAATACGTGTGAAAGGGGGCAGACAGGTTATTCACAAGCTATTCGGTTTTATTGGAGAGCCGGCCACCCCCGCTATAAATGCAATCTGCCGCCCGCTTCCACGTCTGAACCTTCTGCGGAGGTGGGG
>JAFIDM010008419.1:51224925-51259352 GCA_023159025.1 Thereuonema tuberculata | reverse complement strand
CGCGCGAACAAATACAATAAAAGTAGGACTGGATATTGGGGGACCAGCAGTAGTCCAATGGTTAGCCTTTCTGACTACGAGGACAGAAGACTCGATTCCAAGCGGTTACGGTAAAAAGTGATATTTTACTCCTTTTTGAGTAGGACTGGATATTGGGGGACAGCAGTAGTCCAATGGTTAGCCTTCCTGACTACGAGGACAGAAGAATCGATTCCAAGCGGTTACGGCAAAAGTGATATTTTATTCCTTTTTGAATGAACTCATTATTTGATAGCGCGCGAACAAATACAATAAAAGTAGGACTGGATATTGGGGGACCAGGAGTAGTCCAATGGTCAGCCTTCTTGACTACGAGGACAGAAGAATCGATTCCAAGCGGTTAGGCTAAGAACGCACTATCCACGAAGTCGTAAAATCTTCTCCCTCTTCTTTTCCCCTCTTCTCTCCCTTAAGCAATGTCATAATTGTTCCTATTGTGAAGACCCCTTCTTGAAGAGGAAAAAATATAGATTTCAACTGTGTATGTGCGTTGGTGAAAGACCCTGGGCGAATTGAGGGTTGTTTAATAAACCCTTCCCTGCGGAGGGGAGACTTCGTTTACGAGTTCGTGGATAAATATACCCATATGCGTTCTTAGCCTTACGGTAAAAAGTGATATTTTATTCCTTTTTGAATGAACTTATTATTTGATAATACAATAAAAGTAGGACTGGATATTGGGGGACCAACAGTAGTCCAATGGTTAGCGTTCCTGACTGCGAGGACGGAAGATCCTCGGTTCGAATCCCACGCAAGGCGGAAAAAAAAAAGAAAATTTTATAATCTGACTTTTTCAGCAAGGGAAACTAATAATTAACAATTGCACCGGAAAAACGAAGAAATAAAAGATTTTAGTAATATAGATTACTACAGAAACAGAACGAATCAGAGAAAAAAACAACTTGTTAAAGCGCTTTTAATAAACGAAAACAATTTATTTGCTGAAGCGCTGATGTTTTTGGAGCTGTGATAATTACCATCATTTCGCTCATCTGAACCTAAGAATTTACCTTAAGAAAAATCTCAGCTCGAAGAGCTTTTCATTTTAATTTCTGTTTCATCGTTACGAATCTATGTTCAATTACAAAACGCTGGGCATAATACGCATTGTAGCGTGCGAGGACGACACCTGACATCCAATTACACCCCGCCATTGAAATCATCGTTGTTCAGTGCGTCGTGACTTTGCTTATAGTCCCAGATCGGCTTTTAACAGCGCCGCGTCTACTGCGATGCACAATGTAATGGCGCTGGAGCACTTTCGCCGCTTCATTAGCAGTCTGTCGGCCTAATCATGCTGCGACCTCTCGCAATGCTGAGGGAAATTGCAAGTCACAGCATCTATTTACATTCTCCCTTTTGCGACTGACTGTGCAAGCGCCGTGAAATGTGGGGCAAAAGAAAGAAGGAAAACTAAAAAAAAAAATATACGACACACTTTCGCCAGGTGGCTGAATAAAAAGAGCAAAACAATACAACGATCGTAATGTTGTCTTCGACATTCCAGTGTTATTTTAAAAGGAAGTAAGATTTGAAGTTTTATACCTGCGTGGGAAGCATCGAGAAAAAAAGAATTCAACCAAAGAATGTTAAATATGCATCTAGATAAAAATGGCTTAGAAATCAAGAAGTTTCTAAAAAAACATATTCTGCTATAAAATATTTTTTTTAATAAATTTATATTAAATCAATCAGTGTTTGTGTGTGTAAATATGTCTGTGTTGTGTCCTATCCATCCCTAATAACTTTAGAATACTGGATCGATCTTCTTGAAGCTTGGTATGAATATTGAAGGATTAGTACGATCTAATTTAATTATTTGAAATGTGGATTTATTATTTAGTAATTTTTTTTTTAATATATGGAAATAATTAATACGTAAGTTAAAAATCGACATTAACATTTAAAATGTACCTCCCCCCACAAATTTGTTCTTATTATGTACAATTAATTCCAATTTATTATTTATTATTTTTATTATTACATTTAAGGTACAGTCGGACCTCTATTTAACGAAGTCGCTAAATCCCCCAAAAAAGTTCGTTAGATGGAAAATTCGTTAAATAGAGATTCACCTTTTAAAATTACTTTAAACTACATAAAACAGATTTAAAATACATGAACAATAAATATTATTAAAAAGCAATAATTTTAATGACAGAAAGCATACATTACCACATGCGTACTTAAATTTTACTAATAATGTCTGTTAATTTTGTTTTTTGTTTTGAAAAAGTGTTTTCTCTCATAGTACGTCTCGCATCTTTGCAATGCACCAAAAACCCTTCAGTATGTTCTTCAAATTGTAACCATGTCGGATTGTTTCAAATGATTTTAGCATTTCATCATAAGAAGGTTTTTATTTCTGCATCATAATCATTTCCATTTTCATCATCTTCATCTTCATCGCAATTCATAGCTGTATTGTTTTTATTTTTCACACAGTCCAAAATATCCGATTCAGTTAGTGTTTCCTAGGTCTCAACTTCAAAATCAAGTGAAAGATATTCATCAATCAGCATATCATCGCTAATTTCTTCTTTTTCCCTCAGTTGTATCCACATTTCTTTCATTTCTTCTAAGGGAATGTAGATAATAAAAACATTTCAAGGAGAAAAAAAAATAGATACCACGAAAAAGTTCGTTAAATAGAAAATGCACTTCGCTATTTGGAGGTTATTTTACGAAGAAATTAGCAAAATGTTCTTGGTTCCAAAGAAAAGTTCGCAAAATAGAGAAATTCGCAAAATAGAGGTTCGTTAAATAGAGGTCCGACTGTATTTATTTACTTACAAGTAGAAACTGTTGAAATTTTACGGTTTGAAAAAATAGTTCTTACGGCACATTTCTATTTTAAAGGCTTTTATTAAATTCCTCTAGTGCCTAGCAAGGAATAAATGTATCATTTATTGATACTTATTAATTGTTAGGATTTTAAAGGGAGGAGGTACCATACTCGGGAGCGAGAACCGGGATTACGGCCTTCAGGAACCTTCTGAGTCTGTCATCAGGGAAGTTTGGCTGGCTGATCGGGGAAGTTTGGCTCCTAAAAAGGACGAAACGGCCCGTCCCAATCTTCCCGATGACAACTCAGGGTGCGAATCCTTTCCTCTCTTGTTACTTGCGTTGTGCCTTCGTTTTTTGCTCTTTTCATTGAATCATCAGGCACGTAAAATATCTTTTTCAAAAATAGTTCTACTAATCATAAGTAAATCACAATTCAGATTAAATAAGATCTTTTAATCATATTTACAGGACGGTTAGGAAAAGAAGAAAACCATGGGTTATGGATTACTACTTCCATGTATTCTCAGTGATATCTATCGCAAAGCATCGGAAATGATTTCTATTTTTCTGCAAAGTAGAAGAGAACAAAATTGTCGATTTTTTTTTCTTTATTCTTTACATCTTTAACCTACATATATATTGTTATTACTTTTTATATTATTCATGTTTTTTATAAATACATCCATATCCGAAAGTGGCTTCGAAATAGTAAAAAAGAAAATCTTATTGAGAAAAATGAACTGCGACTCTCGTTCGTTTTCGCTCGTTAACAATTCTCTTCACTATCAAATGGGAGAATTTTGTAGCAATAGCTCGTCTTCCTAGTAATTCAGAAGCATATATTCCATCACTCTGACTCTTAAACTAGTGGAAAAAGTTCCAAATTATATCTCTAGCTTGACTGTGCAGTCCTTATAGTAACCTGTTCTTATAACGCCGCCATATCGCAATAACTTCCAGGACTAACTAAGTGAACAGGTTTTTTTTTTTGTTTTTTTTATGGTTATTTTCCTTTCTCTGTGGTTTCTATAAGTGAAAAAAATTACTTAATTATAGCGATTATTTTCAACCACTTTCTAGTTGCAGGAGGACGCAATAACAGGGATCCAGGAGTCATCATTTGTTAGGAAACTTTTTTATAACTTATGACAAAAATCAACATGGTCATGCAGGCCTGCACATCAGGACCTTTAATTTGATACCACATTTACTTTCGTCTTCCATGTGGTTCCCGAGAAAAAGTATCTGAAATGTGCTACCAAACTTAAAGGTTATATTCAATCATGCAAAACAACGAATAAATGTCATATAAACATGGGTCTGGAAATGCGTTATTTCCTGGATATGAACGATGCCTTTACGTCATATCGTAGAGTCATTAAATTGCTACTCAGTAATCGTGACATGTAATGTTCAGTACACATGTAATGTTCACTAGATTACTATTTTTTAGTTGTAACTTATAATCTGACATTTCAATGGACCTTTATTACCTAGCTAATAATAATGTATGTTCTACTGTTACCACTTACAATGAAGAGAGAATTCAAGCCCTTTGTTATGATGATCTAAAGAACTCTCGTGTCATTGTTTTGGAAATCTTGTAATTAGTTTGATAGAAATCTAAGTATTGCCGGAATACTGAACATTTTCCTCACTTTATTTTAATTTTAAAGATTAACTAAGCTATACCATTGCTGATCCTCTTGACATCTGCGAGAATACTGATCTCTTACGCTGGGAAAAACCCATCTTCTTTACCTCCCTAGATCTGGCTCTGCATTTACTGAATTCCTTATTCAATAGAAATTCGTTAGGTCCCAATGTTATTTCTCATCAGAAATTCCATTTTTGAAAATAATTGAATTGCAATTGTTAATCCAATCCAACAGATCAATTATCAAATATTTCCAATAACATTTAATTAATGAATTGGTACAATAATTAAATTACAGCTGTTAATACCAAATTCCAATTAGATTTTCATCAAATAGTAATTATACAAATCTATCTAGAGGTCCAAACTAATATCTTGATTCATCCATCAATTTTAAATGTTTATCTTTTAGCATTAATTTTTTTCTTATTTTTTAGTAACAGTGAAACTACCAGGGTTGAACATATATAAAAACTTTGTGTAATCCCACGCACAAAATAGTTCCAACTCAAATCTTACAAAAGAGCCGTTATCCAGGGATTTATAGCTTCTGAATGCTTTATATAAGAACATAACCCAAATATAAGCTGCAACTTTTGGGGGCATCTTTACTTCTGAATCCCCCTCCCCCTTTATCAAGCATTATATTATTTTATAGCAAGAAAAAATTGAAATGGGAAATTAAGAGAACGTCATACAATGTAATCCACGTTACAATAAGATTGAGCTTGTTGCTATAATAAAATACATTTTTATAAATAATCAGTTAAGAGTTTAACGTGTGTTGAATAAAATTATGAAGTGAGTAAAACATTGACGCATACACATAGGAAACAATAATATATTTTAAAAATTATGAAAAAAAAATGATATAAATTGGCTTGAGGGCCGGACATTCCGACATCCTAAGCGGATAGTCATTCTCAACGGAATCAGATCGGAAAAGAAAAGAAAAGGTAAACAGTTACAGTTTGAATGTTTTGGGGAATCTTGGGAAAGGGTTTTTCTCATCACTCCCAAGCTTTCCCAAAATTATTCAAACTGTAACTGTAACTAACGAAAAGAAAAGAAAACGACACAACATTTAATTTTCTTGTTTCTTTTTGTTTTGGGGGTCACTGCCAAGTTGGCGGGGACCTTCACTAATAAGATCTTGCCTTTCCGAGTCTTTTATCGAAAGGTGGGATTGGGCTGATGAGTCCGTTGAAGGACGAAACGGCCGTTCCCAATTCCTCCCCATAATTGAATCGGAAAGGCAATTTTGATTATTCAGGTGCCGATTTTGTTTTTCTTTTTCTTTTCGTTAGTCAATTCTCTCGGCACGTTATATCTTTTCTAATTATACAACTGTAACTGTTAACCTTTTCTTTTCTGTTACGATTTCGTTGAGAATGAAAATCGCTTACGATGTCGAAACGTCCGGTCCTGAAGCCCATTTATATAATGTATTTTTTTTCATAATTTTTAATGTATATTATTGTTTCCTCCAAGTGTGTGTCAATGGTTTACTCATTTCATATAAATAATCATAAACAAAGAAAATATAAAAATGCAAAAAAAAAAATTTTTTACTGTTTTTGTGTGTGATTTTGGTTTCTATCTTTCAATAATACAAAAAAATGTAAAAGTACATCTATAGGATATTTTTAAAATTATTTTACTTTTTTATTTTTCCGTTTTTTTATGTAAAGAAACTGTTGCGTTTGGTGTTTTTTTTTATAATTTGACTGCAGCCAATCTTATACAGAAACAGTCAGTGGTTCTTCGTTATTTCTATAAAAACTTTTTTTTTGGTTATTGATAAATAAGACTTCTTTAAGCTTTCTTTTTTTTTTTTTTTTATTTTTTTTTTTTTTGAGGATCTAATATTTTTCCATTATTTATAGGATAATGCATTGTTGTAATGTATTAAGTTTATCGATTAAATTTATTAATCAGATAATTTGCATGTTGATGTCCAGAACCCCATTTTGGGGGGATTGGGAAAAACCCGCTGAGAAAAAAAACCCACATTCGGTCAAGTGTATCGTATTCGTCCTCAGCATAGTCGATTCAATACGAATCGATATCAATTTTTTCCAATTTACATTATTATCCTGATTCGATCAGTGACAATCTAACATCAGAAATGGGCTGCAACGGAAATTGTATTTTTCTTCCCAAACTTCCAGACCATGAAGAATCCAATGACTCATGGGTGTCCGATTCCCGGTTTGGACTGTAGAGGGCGTTGCACAAACTTACACAGAGAACCGGAAACCCTTACAGCTAGTATTTTCGTTCTTCGTAAGAGGTCGCCAAAAACCGATTTTGAGATTCATCAATATCGGAATAACAATTTTTTTTTTTTTTCCCCTTGGAAAAAAAAAAAATACAGAAATGTTTTAATTTCTATTCCAGAAAATCAGACATTACAATTAATTGGAAGCAAAATAACCCTTTTGCTAATTTTCCGGCAAAGATAATTAAATTGTTCAAAACTTAATTGAATCCAATTGAATGAGTTCGAAATTGCTGATTGAGTTATTTTCTCTTCAGTACATTTAAAAGTATCAAGAGTTAATAGAACTTAATTGAAGACTATTTCATTAAAAGATGCTCAGATCTTTTGAATGTCTCATTCCTGAAAGAGAGTCTGCGCGAGAAATTATAAACATATTGAAAATAAAATATTATTAATTCTGAATGTTAATTATTAAAAAATTATATAGTTTATATTAAGAAGGTAAAGTGAACTGTTAAGCTCACTACTAAGCTTTTTTTTAAAAAAAAAATATACAACAAAACATTATTTCAGAATACAGGGTGGTCTGAAATGGTTGACCAAACTTGAAGTGCAGTTGCAACGTAACGAAATAACGAGGAACGTCCATTTGAACATGGGTGTCAAAATGATTTATTCAGATGGTATAGAATGATTAACAATTTTTAACATATACTTATGCTACGGCGTAGTCACTGTACCATGGCTTTGGATTGGAGGAGGACCAAAAGCTTGGCCTACACGTTCTCCTGAACTAAATCATCTAGATTTGTTTTTGTGTAGAGCTGTCTAAGAACGCTAGTGTACGCCACACCGGTTCCCAATAAACAAACATAGTTTGGTCGAATAATAAAAAATTCTCAGTAGTTTAAAAATGTTTCAGTTCTAATTTCAATTATGGTCAAAAAAAAATATTTAAAAAATATTTAACACTTATTTTACACCAAGTTACATAAGTTCAACCATTTCCAGAGAACGACCCGTCTACAACGATTCAAGACACCCCTGACATGTTTGAGCATGTCTGGCAATCCTCATGATGCTCGACGGTGTGATACATATATTGTTGCTGGTGGAGGCCATTTCACCTCATCTAACAGTGGTTACACCGTAGCCTATGTACATGTGAATCATTCTTAACATCTGAATAAGGCATTTCCGGACACATGTTCATATGTTTTTTTTTTGTTTTTTTTTCATTATTTTGCTATGTTGCATTGATCCCTGAAGTTTCACCAACCATTTCAGGATCACCCTCTAAAAACTAGACGTTCTGAAAGAACTTGAAGACCACTTTCTTTAAAATCTTGGGTTTAAATTTATTTACTTAATTCTCGAATTTTGAATAGAAATAGCAGAGATTATATTTCTGAAAAAAAAAAAAAAAAATCCTCTACTTAAGTTGTTTGAATTTTAATCATATTTAAGCTCGTGCTGATATTAATAAGATTACTAAGCATGTTAATATTCATTGTTTACGACATAGAAAGCCATTGTTTTGGTTGTAATATGTTTCTACGGGAATTTCTGTCATCTCCGAGCCCAAATTTCTCTACAAGTACCCACTTGGAAAAATTACAATATATAAGTAGTTCAATGACTCATGGGTCTCCGATTCCGGTTTGGACTGTAGAGGGCGTTACACAAACATACACAGAGAACCGGAAACCCTTATAGCTATCCTTTTCGTACTCCGCAAGAGGTTGCCAAAAACCGATTTTGAGATTCTTCAATATCGGAATGACGATTTTTTTTTTCTTGGAAAAAAAGTACAGAAATGATTTCATTTCTATTCCAGAAAATCAGAATTACAATTAATTGACTCGTGTCCTTTGTTAGGTTTGATACGTTTCAAAAAGATTAGTTGAGCGGTTCAAAGTATTAAAGAACGATACGTACACACAATGCCTGACTAATTTTATGAGACTTTTTTCTTAGGAAAAAAGGTTAAACAATATCTATATATTCACCGACATTATTTATTTATTTTATTAGATATGTAAAAACTTAACAAATAAATAAATAATGTCAGTGAATATATAAATATTATAAATTTATGGATCTCATAGATATGTAAAAATCTATGAGTTCTAAAAATTTTTTTATTTCTTATGGAATGAGGCTATTACATGGCTGTTGGTTCACTGAATATCAAAATGAACTGGGATTTCACAAACAAAATAGAAAAATTTCAGTTTCCTAATAACTTAAAAATATTTAAATTTCTTAAAAAATATTGCCTACTATATATAAGCACGAATAGAGTAAAAATATAAAATAAATATTAAAACTCACGACGTTTCAGGCCCTCCGCTAAATAGGGTCCATTTTCAAGTGTTCTAAAAAATATATCCTCCTCCAGTACTTATATATAATACTGGAGGTGCTTATATGTAGTGCTTATATATAGTAGGCAATATTTTTAATTTATAATCAGCACGTTCTTTTAAATTAATATTGAAATTTCTGTCGTGTTTTGACAGAAAAGAAAAAAAACAACAACAAAAACAGACGAACAGACACTAATGAAAAAGATACAAACCCACTAGTTATCCAATATGTATTATTTTAATATATATTTTTTAATCCAAATAATAATAATCCAAAGTTTATTATTATTTGGGTTATTTGCTAATTTATGATTTACTATTCTTAAAATACTTTCGATAAATACTATAGTAAGCACAGAGAAAGAGGAATGATCCTAAAAGGAAAAAAAAAAATGATCAATTAGTTGACTTGGAACTCCTTGCTGCAGAAAACGTCATAAGAACAGGTTACTGTAAGGCCTGCACAGCCAAGTTAGAAATAGAATTTGGAACGTTTTCCACTAGTTTAAGAGTCAGGTTGACGGAATATGTATTTCTCAATTACTCGGAAGACCGGCTATTGATAAAAATTTGCTCAATTTGACGGTGAAGAGAATTGTCAACGAGCGACAATCGACGGAATCCGGCCAGTTTTTCTTTGTCCGCGCATTTCATTTTCCACATCCGTAGCCTTTTGGATATGGATGATATTTATTAAAAAAAAAGTGAATAATATAAATAATAAGAACTGTATATAGATATGTTAAAGAATAAAAAAAAAATATCGATCCATCTTGTTCTCTTTTTCTTTGCAGAAAAATAGAAATTATTTTCGATGCTTTGCGGTAGATGTCACTGAGAATACATGGAAGTGGTAATCCATAACCCATGGTTTTCTTCTTTTCTCAACTGTCGTATAATTAAAGCAGCATTACTTTAGATAGTTTCAGTGTAATCTTCACGCAGACATTCCGTGTCTATCACCTTCAAGTGTTAAATTCTCGTCACGGAGCCACACGGAAAATATTTCAAATACAAGTGCTTGATAAGGCTGTCTCTCGATGGCGAAACGTTATGTAACCTTTTATATTATATAAATATATCAGTTATTTTACTCAGGTGTATGGCTATATTATTGCTTTTAATAACAGCAATAGTTACAACGCATAAATAATTATGGCTAAAATACAGTTTACTTAGTGCAGAATTACTTTATAAATTTCTGTAAATCATTGCTAAGTTGCATTACTTAAACTTTAGTAATAAAAATGAATATACTTTACATAGAAATAATAAATAACAATAAACTAACAGATAACGAAGTTAAGAGTTGAACAAAGAACTGTTGAAAGTATAAAAATGATTTGGCCTCCAGTCATTATTATTCATCAATTAACTGTTAACAAAGATTCTCTTGTTTCGTTATATATAATTAACAATCAGCATGTGCGTAACAACCATTTCATTAAATCAAAATGCTATAATTTGCTGGCTTTGTACGCCACTCGTTATCAAATCAACTGCAACTATGTTGGAGAATGAAATTTAATTGGTTCTTCATTGGTATAGTTGACTCATTGTTTATAATTGTTTACTCATTATAAAAAAATGTTATTGAGTATCTTTTGAACGTTTTTATGTCGAAGCAGAATATGTTAGACAGATTTCCTCTAAAACAAGCAAAAGCAAACTTTTGTTGAAAGCGTTTTTTTTTTTTTTTTTATTTTTTTTTCATATATGCCTTCATTCCTTGTTTGTCATTTCCATACTTACAGAGAAATTCAAAACTTTGAGACTCAGGAATATCAGGGAATTAATGAAGGATACTTGATTTACAAAACCATGAAAGTAAGAACATGGAGGGGGGTAATCGTACAGAGTCCACTGTTTTGGCAAGTTTTATCACTCGGTGTTGTTAAATATTTGGTCCGACATCTGCCTTACAAGCAAAAAACATCCCAAAAACGAAAAAAAAAGTAGAAATGCATTTGTCTGTTGGTGTAATTAAAAAAAAGGCCAGACACACAATAATTAAATAACTTAAAAACACACCAAAATCTGTTTATCACGACCAGGTTTCGATCGGAACTGCCGATCTTTTACAAGTGAAATTTCAACAAGATACCAGCTGCTTATAAAAGGAAATTTGACCAATTTCTATATTTACATTTATCTGTTTATTCATCACTGGATACAAAAACTCAAACTATACTGACTGGAAGTTCAAATTTCATTAAAAGGTTTAGACCGAAAGATTTTACGACTTTATTAAAAAATAAACAAATAAAACCTTTTTGATTTTACAATTCTGACCAATAGGTGAGCAGGGAGGGATAAACCGAAAACTTTAAAAATATGGGGTCATTAAACTGCATATCACGATAGCTCAAACATTACAGTGGAACCTCGCTATTCGTACACAATCCGTTCCAGGAGGAAGTTCGACGATTTGTACGAATGGCGAATCATTTTTTCACATAAGATGTAATGTAAATTGGATTAATCCGTTCCAGACCCACAGATGATTGCTGATATAAACCTTTTTAATAATATGTTAAGCCTAAAATACATAAAAACTATGAAAACAATAAATATATAGGCCTCTATTATTATTGTTTCTTTCTTTTTCAGTATAGACGATATGGTTGATTTCGCCATGCCATACTGAGTTACCAGGTCAGAGACACGAGTTCCACTTTCAAATTTCGCAACGATTTCTTTTTTTCAATTCAATTGTCGTTCTCACTGCTTTCCTTTTAGGCTTAGTTGAATCAGTAATCTTTGTTAGACTCATGGCTGCACTATTAAAAATGACAAAAAATAACAATAAAATTTCACAAAGTTTCACGAAGCTTGCGAGGATGATGCGTAGCGTAATGAAGGTAGCCCGAGACTGAACTGAAGCGACCGCGCAGCGCGGCCAGTACCGAGGTCACACTGTCCGAATCGCGGGCAAGCGTATGAATGGCGAGTTGAATTTTACTTGAAACAGTTGTACGAATAACTAGTTGTACGAATAGAGAGACGGACGAATGGCGGGGTTTCACTGTATTTGTAGTAGGAAGCTTAACTTTTAATTTAGATAAGGTTACAATTTAGGGATCTTTAGGGATCTAAAACTCACAAGATTGTTAGATATAAAAGCAGAGAAACAATTAGAAAAACCAAAGTTCACTAGTAAACTTAAGCTTAATTCTCCTTTGTTACGATTGTCTGTTTAGATCTCATCATTACATGTATTGTATAGAATATATTATAAAATAACAAATCCTTAAAGTCAAAAAGCCCGCGAAAGAAACGGGAATATATACAAATGTTGTGAATTTATGTTTTTATGGACTTCTAACATCGCGTTGTGAATCTTATAGATAAAAAAAATCATCTGGAAGGTTTTAAGGCAAGATCATCTTCTGTATTCAAACGGTAGAAACGTGGCCCAAAAGTCACATTTGACCACTTGAAGTGCATGACCGCCATGTTCACAGAAGACTGTAAGGAGGAACAGGTTTGTCAGTGTGCCGCAGAGACATATGATTTCAATAGATGTCGTTTGGAGTCTACCAAATTTGGTATTGGGAGCTGAAGAAATTGGGTTTTGAAAGTCATTTAACATACAGCAAAGAACAGAACAATACAAGTACAATGGTGCCGAGAACGTCGTGATTCGAACAGAACAGTAGAAGAGAGCGATAAGAGCACCCTGAGTCTTGCTAAACATTCTTTTGCACAGATGGAAGGCGGAGTTTGGAGAGAGGAGTTTGGAGTTTGGGGAGGTTGTATCTATCCTTTCATTCTGGACACTAGCTACAGAAATGCTACAAAGGATGTAAGACAACGAAGTCATCTTACTCAAACCATAGAGTTCTGTGATATTTGATGCAAGAATGGCTTATTTTTGGACTAAATGACCTCAGGTATTTCTTCAAATAAATTGAAGCATCGAATAGATGCTGCATTCGTAATGTAGAAGATCACATTCGATATTAACGAAGTTAACTGTACATGTGTGTGTGTGTGTGCTTATACAATATGTTGCAAAAAAAAACATTAGAGATGCAAAACTCGGTGTCTTCGGCTAGTTATGTAAATGATTAAAAATTTCATTGCCAATTAACGCACCGGAGCACAAGAGAAGGGTGCATTCTGGGACTATTACAAGGAGCGGCGTTCGCAAGGACGGGCAAATCTGATTCGTTTTACTGTGTCATTACTCTTTGACACACCAGTCAGTCGTCCCAGCAACTCAGCGAGTTTGAGAGACATCGCATCATAGGTTTAAGAGAAGCCTGGTGATCCTGCAGATAGGTTAGCCATCAACTTTGTAATGGCAATGCAGCAATAGATCGAGAAGGGCACATGTAACTGCCACAAACTATCTGGACTTCCCAGGGAAACAAGTACTCGAGGGGATCACGAGAGCAACCATAACAACATCAGTGGAGTCCCAAATGCACATCACTTCCACTACACATCATGTAGCATCAAGGGAGACTATTTGGCTAGTTTGGCTGGTGTGAACTTCTTTCTCGGCGACCTATTAAGACATCTACATATGTGGAGAAGGAATGACTAAGCTTCAATTCTATTGCAGTGATAAAGTGGCTCAGGGCCATCACAACTAAGGTTTTCGTCTGGGGTGTCATTTTCTACGATAGCTGATATCCCTTAGATTTGCTACAATACTTTGACAGCATTGTGACAACATTGTTTTGACAACATTATGGAGTCAACTGTTTTGTCTATGCTGTCATGTCTGCTTGAGACTATTTACCAAATACTATAATGCCAGACTCCATACGACTTGACTCTTTGAACAATGACAATGGGATTCATATCATTCTAAGGCTAGCCAGATAAGAACCCCAAGCATGGTATGCTGGGAAGGCAATTGCAGCCGTCACGGAATGTGAGTGCAGTATCCACACAACTGTAGAATATCAGGCAAATCGGCCACAGGACGACATTAAACTACTACTTGACTTCATACAGCACTGTATATCGTGATAACATTTGACCACTATGTTGCCATTGTTCTGTAATAAGTCCTTTTGCAATCAAAATGTAGTCATATTTTTTTATCTTTTATGTCTATTGTACGCACTTAGTTTCACAGCGATTTTCTTCGCGGTGTGTTGGTTTTTTTTGCAACACCGTGCGTGTAGATGTATATACGGTTATACAAATATGCAAGTTAATTTATTTTGAGCTTATTAAAATATTTTAACAAGGATAAAAGTTAAAAATAACCGAGACAAAAGACAAAGTGAAAACTTTTTGCTGACAGAAAATTTAAAGCGAAAATTCGGAAAAATATTACTTCGTCCCTTGCTGTAAAATTCTAAGACATCGGAATAAAATCGGTGCAGTATTCTGCTGTCATTTTTGACTGGTATATTTGCTAGTCCCTACATAAAATCAACGAACCTCTTAACATAAGTTAGCGAGCGACGAGACATTAAAAAAAAAAAAATCCTACAGTTAAAATGTATTGTAGAGATGAGCTGTCGTAGTAAAACTGAAATAATTCAGAAGAAATACGAGGAAGAAAAAGAAGAAGAAAAGGAAAAAAAAATAAAAGACTGAAATTTATGAATCATTAAAAATCGCTTACATCAGAAAATGAAATTAAATCGTCTGATAATTAGGAAATGGAGGGGAAAAAAAAATCAGCGCTTTGAGGCATTTTTTTTTTTTCACAATGAAGCATAAAGGGATAAACAACTTGGAGTTGAAATTTCGAATCAGCTAAAATGATAATAAATTATCATTGTTTTCTTTGTATAATCGGACCGAAGATGAATATATGTATATACACATGAATATATAATTATAATCTAAAAAGGAAGTGTGGTTGGTGTGTGCTTATTTAATTTTACCTTATTTCGAAGGGATTATGGTAGGTAGTTTTGCTCTTTTGGAAGCTTTTGGAAGTAATAATTTCAACGTAAATTAATTGGAATTCGCTGGATTTGGGATTTCCAAACTTCCAATAAATTTTCACTTTCCTAGGATAGTTAGTTTACTTATCGTGGTTTTGGGCTTTTAAAAGATAACAGTGTATGCAACGTTTTTCAGCCTTTTGTTCTAAAATTTAGCCTAAATTACCCAAAACTTCAGAGCTATCCATTTACCATTACAATTTTAGTTCCCTGGGATAAATAGTTATTATCGTCATTTTGGATCATTAACATAAATGCTTCTTTAACCATTGCTTACATGTATTTTTATTATTTACAAAATTAATAGATATTTGATACATGATAATCTAAAATATATCGTTAAAAGATTCAACTGCACAAGTTGAGGCACCTTAATCACGGACGGACGTACATTGAATTAAAATTGCTCTTTCAAACAATAGGAGGCCATTTTTTATGCATGCCAAGAATTTCGAATAAACATACAACATTCTTTATTCAATTACGCAGCTTATACATACTTAAGCAACCAAATTACATCAATCGAATTATTTTGCCATTCGCTTAGGAGAGAATTTGTAGTTAAGTCCAGGATAAATATTTATTTATCTCCTACATTATTATTTAGATACCAACACTAAGAAGAGAGTTTGTAGCCTGAAGAGAGTTTGTAGCCTTTGTTCTGTTCTCAATTGGAATAATTTAGAATAACATTATATTCTAAAAAAATATGTGAATTTTATAAAAATAATAATAGGTAGATTTTCGATGAAAAGAATAAAAAAAATCGAAGGTTTTGTTATTTTCTACGTAAATTTGAAGAATATGGATAGTAGATAAGATGCTTTGTGATAGTAGATGTTGCTGAGAATTCCTGGATTTAGTAAACCATCGCCGACTAATCAAATCCTAAGTTCTTCTTTCACCGTGGGAATTATATTCCGTCTCATTTTTCTTTAGACTATCGTTCGATATATAATAGTGATGTTGATATCCTGGTATTACGACAGGTTACAGAATGAAGATGGTCGGATTGCGAAGTACCATCTTTTTTTTTACTACATACTGCACGGCGATAATCATGTAGGCTATATGCATAACTGATGTAAACAAGGCATTTAAAACAAAAACCACTAGTAAAAAAAATGAATGATGGCCGCCCTGTTTTTGTGAGATCTGCGCATGTATCATCGATTAGTCTGGTCAGGCACTTCCGTCTGATTGTAAGACGGACGCCGCCATTGTGCGAATCGCTTGTTACTTTGCAAAAGAGCATTGTATTTATAAATAATATATATTTATTTATTTATATAAATACTTATTGTTAGCAACTGGTATTGAAATAACGCTAAATAGTCGAGAGAAGTTTTAATTTGGCGTTATTAACATGTCTTTCTCAGTGAAAGCAGACGACGTCGGCCATTGTGACAGGACAACATAATTGATCAGCTACCGGAAGGACTGCGCAGTTCAAACTTCCGCCGGTCATCATTCATTGGGAGGACAATAGACTACTTATACAATTTTCGCCTAAATCTTGCTGTAAAATTCATCTTTAACTTATTCTGAGTAAAAGGATCATCACAATCAGAGAAAAAAAGAAATCTATAACAATTGAATATTCACTTAATCCCAGAACGCTATATTAAGAGACGCAGCGCTTACCGTGTTTAAAAGCAAACTGCCGCCATCTAGACGCAGAAACTGTAGCTTCAGATCGCAAAAACTTTCGTGTGAGCGAATCAATTGTCGTAAATTTAAAAACTTATCGTTATAGCGGCAATCTGAACAATATGACAATATGAGCTTGACTTTTTTTTATTTATTTATTCATTTTAAATTTACATTATAGTCTCGCTAGAGGGATAAACTAATAATATAAATTATTATTATATCATATAAAAAAAATCCCTCTGACAGCAGGTTCTGAAAATTGGTTAACGTATAACCAAATATCGAACAGTTTGAATGTAACTATATAATTACATTTTAATTAAGAATTTATTTTAATCTAATACATGTATTAGAATAAGTCAATTACATACAATTGAAATAAAGATTGCCGTAACTTCAGGTGAGCAAAAGCGTAGAAATGTGTTGAGGTTATAATTTATTGAATTGGTCTGTGATCCAATTTTAATTAACAATTGGTCTAAGTTATTAGTAAACTCAAATAAAGTCGACACTGGTGCACAAATACTGAAATTTCAGCTCCCTACGGCGCTTAGTTTTATAGTTAATGAGATCACAGTATGAAAGTTTTTCCTACTTTCTTACTTTCCTACTGTTTTTATTAAAAAAAAAAATAGGGAGCTCAGATTCGGGTAATTTAAACCGTACTTTATTTTAACTTTTTTGAAGAAGTAGTTTAAGAATTTTAGTTTTACAAGAACGTCTACCAATGACTTTTCTCTGCGGGTCCAAATTGTGAAAAAAAAATCAACAGGGCCTCTCATAACTGACAATTTTCTGTTTTCAAGTGAAATTAACGTGTGGAAATATTTAGAGAAATGCACTGAAAATTATATTTTTTTGTAGTAAAAAAAAAAAGTTTATTAAAAAAAAATATCGAACAGTTTGAATGCTAATAAGCGAGTGTCATCATGACCACCATCTTCCTTCAGATGAGCTGATGATGGCGTGCACATTCCCGAAACTTTTAACTTTTTCAATAAATTTTTAATTATGTTTTGCCACCTCTTTTTTTTTTCATAGTCTTTCTGTAATTTTTACCTCATAGGGTGGAACTATCACGGTTCCATGTGTGAATGTATCTGTGTCTAATATATATGTGTTGTAAGTTTTTTTTTTTTTTTGTATCTGTGACTGATTGTATATGTAAATGTATCCATGTTTATTTATTCATGCATATATATGTATCCGTGTATATGTATGTATACGTATGTGTATCTGGGGTATATGTGCTTGTGTGTATGTATATATGTATGTATGTCTGGAGTGTGTGTATGTGTGCATTTTTGTATGTAAATATGCATGTATGTCTAGAGTGTGTGTGTGTGTGTGCATTTGTGTATGTATGTGCTGTGTATGTATGTATATGTGCATCTGTATATGTACTGTTCGTTTTCGAAAGCCAGAATCATCACTCGCAAACGACTCTACTCCGCAGAGGGGAGATACGCTGAGATGGGCGCTTTCCTAAGACCTGTTGACTGGATCTGAAACTTTCACCCCCCCCCCCCCCCCCCAAAAAAAAAAAAAAAAAAACCAATAATTTTCCATAATCCTTTCCAGGAAAGCGTAAATAGAACGCAGCTACTAGTAAACTAACACTGATAAAAAGTAAACATCCCCTCTTTATTTCTTCTCACTCCTATTTTGATGAAATCGAAGGAGACCTGACGCATTCGCAAAAGCGCTGAAGGTTCTCGTAAACAAAAACGAACAGTATATATGTATGTGTGTGTGTTTAATTGCATCTGTGACTGTATGCGTATTCGTATGTGTTCATGTGTAACTGTGAGAATTTGTTTCTATGTCTGTGAGAATGTATGTGTGTGTGTCTACATATGTTTGTATCAATAGATCTTCCTATATTTACGCATGTATAATGTTGTCCACAGCCCAAACATGGAGTCATAGCCCCATGAGTCCTCATTGGAGAAAGATCCGACTTCTGGTCCAGGGCATTCCATTTCTAGTTTAGGTTACCAATGGCCGGATCAGAAAATTGGATAAAGTTGGGATCTAGCTACACTAAATCAACTACGCTGAGAACAAAGATGATACATTTAGCATTTTTTCAGAGTCAGCCGAAAGTCGGATGGAAAATGGCACAAATTATGTGAGATTGCTTGGTTTTATACAAAACTATGGATTGACTTTTTTATTTTCAAATACCTTTTTTTTTAACAGTGGTATTCTTAAAAAAAATAAATTATTTCAGCATGCTATGCGATGCCTATGACAAAAGGCTACGTTCGAATGTTAAATCCTTCTAATAGCAAAGCATCTTGTGCGAATATAAAAATTCCGTGATCAAAGTGTTAGAAAAATCGTCTTGGGATGAAAAGCAAAACAATAAACGCGGACCGGAATCCCGGAAATTTTAATTAAACGGTTATTTATAGGGCTTATTTCAAAACGGTGCTAGCCCTGTTAGGGTGTAATTGAGATTCACGCTGTTAATATAAGCAGCCTAGCCTTTTGCGGCCACAAGTCAGCAGTTTAATTAGCGTTTATGACATTTTTCTGCGCATCTACGTGGCCGGAGCCCTCACGGCGAAGGGAGACGCATTGATCCCGGCTGCCGCAAGTGAGTGGCCGGTCGCGCGGCCGTCGTCAGGCGTCCATCATCTGCGGGGCCGGCAGGCAGAGTAAACAAAGGAACAGTTAACGAGACGTCGGCGCGCTATCTGCGTGTACACGTACATAAAGATCAAGGGCTAGCTTCTTTGTCGGCCGCCAGGCTTTAAGAGGTGACTGAAATGCGAGCTGTTTGCCTAAAACGGCGCCATATCTTGAAAACAACGGGAGACTCTTGTATCTTATTACGGGTCAGCGTATATTAATTCTGAGAAATGGAAAGACTTATAACTGATTCTGCGTTTTGTAAAAAGATAACATAAGATCTTGTTTCTGAAGAATTAGTCGCAAAAGAACCGTGTGATTTCGGCCAAATTTCTTAAAGTTGAACTTTATCAATGCGCCTTCGATTACATACCTAAAAGCTTTAATTACTGTAACAATAATAGTTAATTATTTACAGACATAAATAACAGATTAAACATACTTAATATATGCAGACTCGTATCAAATATTCATTGGTGACCTTAGTTATGTAAATTCAGACTATTAATTAAGTTCACCAATGAATGTTTGATATGAGGATTTCTTCGTATCACTTAGTCATGCCTGAAAGTTCCCGTGACAGCAATTATTCAAAATTATAAATTAAAATATAACGAATAAATAAAATAGATATCTAAAATATTTGCATTTTAATTAATATTATGAATTATTGTAATCGCATTATTTTTACATTCATTAACGAAAAATTTACAACATTCATTAACAAAAAATCAGTTTATTAACAACAGATGTCGCGAAGATACCTGGAGTGATTAATTCATCACTAACTGCTCAATGATGTCAACTTAAGTAAATTTACATACGCCGGGAAGTTCCCGTTCCCTCTATTATGTTATTATTATATGCTTATTGTAAATATTTAGATTATGATGCTTCTCTTTATACAGTAAATGATCTGCATATACCTTCAATATATCTGTATGGGAAAGTTTGATTCTTGGTAGGGTGCATCCAATACATATACGAACCACTTTTTCATCCACGAAATCGCTTCCCGTACGTTCTTTTACTTGAAATCTTAAAAGTTTTTAATTCCTTAAAGATTTGTCTTTAAAGATTAAAATCTAACAGAAAGCAAGTTATCATCGTTGCATTCTTAACGCTTTTGTAACATAGGCTATCATCATCTTGTTGCATCTGGACTCAAGAAGAGATAATTTCATCTGCTTACATCTGGATTCTGTTTTAGTCTCAATCTAAATGTCGTTCGTAATAAGAATAAAGAAGTTATAAGAGATTCCTATCAACAGTTACCTACTGATACAGGGTGGCAGGAAAGTTCCCGTACCCTTAATATAATAATAATATAATAGGGGGTACGGGAACTTCCCGGCCGCCCTCTATAATTAACGCACACATTATTTGTTAAGGATGCAGTTATTCGCTTTTTATATGATTTTGAATCTCGTTTTTATATAGCACGGGACACTGCTGACTATCACAGCATGTTATAGATTTGATCTCACGTTCTGAAATGCTTTTTTAATATGAAATAGGAGATAAACGGTTAGAACAAAAAAGTATGTAGAATACATATGCGTCTGTCTGTCTGTAATCAAGATAACTCAAATACTATTTCGTCTACAAAATTGAAACCTTAATATATTAATAAATAAAAACACAATATTGGTCAAACTTCTACAAAAACTTCAATACAGTCGGACCTCTATTTAACGAAGTCGCTAAATCCCGAAAAAAAGTTCGTTATATGGAAAATTCGTTAAATAGAGATTCACCTTTTAAAATTACTTTAAACTACATAAAACAGATTTAAAATAAATAAACAATAAATATTATTTAAAAAAGTAATAATTTTAATGACATAAAGCATACATTACCATATGCGTACTTAAATTTTACTAATAGTCTGTTAATTGTGTCTGAGGTTTTTTTTTGAAAAGTTTTCTCTCATAGTATGTCTCGCATCTTTGCAATGCACCAAAAACCCCTTCAGGCGTATTTTCTTCAAATTGTAATCCGCATCGGATTGTTTCAAATGATTTTAGCATTTCAACATACGAAAGTTTTTTGATTTCTTCATAATTATCATTTCCATTTTCATCATCTTCATCTTCATCACAATTCATAGCTGTATTGTTTTTATTTTTCACACTGTCCAAAATATCCGATTCAGTTAGTGTTTCCAAGGTCTCAACTTCAAAATCAAGTGAAAGATAATCATCAATCACCATATCATCGTTAATTTCTTCTTTTTCCCTCAGCTGTATCCACATTTCCTCTAAGGGAATATTAATAATAAAAACATTTCAAGGAGAAAAAAAAATAGATACCACGAAAAAGTTCGTTAAATAGAAAATGCACTTCGCTATTTGGAGGTTATTTTTACGAAGAAATTAGCAAAATGTTCTTGGTTCCAAAGAAAAGTTCGCAAAATAGAGGTTCGTTAAATAGAGGTCCGACTATATTTCTGTTCTCTTACCGAGAACTTTCATCATGAAAAATACATATAAAAGGAATAAACAAAATATGTTTCCTTCCTTGACAACAAATTTGAATAAATAATCATAAACTATCAAATGATATTAACAATAAAGTAGTGAGAAACCTACAACTCCAAAACTGTTATTATGAAAACATACACATCAATTATCAAACTAATTGTCAAACATCAATAAAACAATTGTCAAACATCAATAAAACAATTGTCAAACATTAACTAAACCCTAATTTTCTTTTAACAATCTTGTTACAATCCGTAAATTTTTTTAAAGAGTTCAAATGAAATCTGGTAAACTTTCAAAGTTTTCACTTATTGAAACAATTACACCAATTGATAAAACATGATTCAATTAAGAATCTCTCCTCTTCATCATTAGATTTGTAAATAATATTACAATTGTAATAAATAGGAAATAGGTACAATAAGAACTTCATGAGAGTATTGTCGGTATTGTAAGAGAATAAACTATTACAATGCTGGGATAGTTTAAACGAAGTTATGCAGCGTTTTGTTGTAAAGTGAATTGTTGTTAGAGAAGAACGGCTAGCTTAGCAACACCTATCGTGATGTTGTGAGTTTTAGAAGAACATGGCGAATTAAAAGATGGAGACGATATCGTTCAGCTCTACGGAAGAAGAAAATATATTCTGCTTTTATTCATAATGAGTATCTTAATATATTTATCTAGAGTTGTACAGTTGTGTTTGCAAGTGAATGATTAAAGTAAAGATATAATTTACTGTATAAAAAACTCTAATCTGCTGTATAATATTTTCTTATTCCAACCATAGTAGGAATTTAGAATGTTGAGCCACTGCAAAGATGTTGGAAGAAGTATCAACAATCTTAGTGAGCATTGAGGGAGAATCGTAAGACGTGGAATCGCCGATTCAACAGTGAAACAGATGGTGATATTAGGGTTATCCAAACACAGATATTTGGACGTTACTCTTAAGAAGAATAAAAAGTAAGTGACTGTTTTATTATTGTAACACACAGAACATTGGGTTTTAATACATTCGACTATTACAACCTTGAAGAAATAAGAGTATTAATCGTCTACCAAGATTCATATTTTGAAGATAGAAGATCGCCAACGGGAACACAAATCTTGAACATTTTACCTAGAATAATTCAGGGAAGATTGCTATTTAGATAATCGGGTCAATCATCATTTTAACTTTTAATAAAAGGAACTATTAAAAGTTAACAGTACGAATAAAGAAGTATTCATGCTACACTAATTTATCACATAAGGTGATTAGATTAACCATTTAGAGCGTAGACATACAATGATTAAGCATTATTAAGATCTGTAGAGTTAGTTATATTCTAACATAAGGTGAAAACCACATTATATAATACATAAGGTGTCTAACCATTGAGACGTTTACTTGTCTATAGAACTAAGTACACTAATCGTGTTATTATTGGAAGCATTTGAACTTTAATGAACTTTAGTGCATTCAATCAAGGAAACGGAAGAAAATAATGTTATTCTACTTCGTTAAAGTGTATTACCAAATATACAATCTTGAGATATGAACTTTAAATGTTTAGTTGTTAAACTTTAGTGTTCTGTCCATTTGTTTATTACACAAGCTTTTAGACAGGTTTACTTTTACTATACTTTTGCGACCACTGATAATCATTAAATACAAGTACTCTGATATACCATAATAACTATATTAACCCACAACAATTGTATCAGAATTGAGGTTGAATTTTAAAGAGTGATCTGCCAAATCAGATAAGCCTTTATTTTTTCTTCTGAACGCCCTCATGTGCTCGTTATTATGTTCCTTTAACGATCACCAGTGCTTCCGATGTACGAGTATATTCCACCACAATCTCTACATTGTAAAGAGTAGATAGCATCCATTTCGTGTAAAAGATTATCATTAACTTTACCCCTATCAAAGTTCCTTTTGAACAAACAATTGTTTTTATAATAGATTAATGTTTGAGAGGTTTGACAATTAGTTTGATAATTGATATACAGTCGGACCTCTATTTAACGAACCTCTATTTTGCGAATTTCTCTATTTTGCGAACTTTTCTTTGGAATCAAGAACATTTTGCTAATTTCTTCGTAAAATAACGTCCAAATAGCGAAGTGCATTTTCTATTTAACGAACTTTTTCGTGGTACCTATTTTTTTTTTTTTTTCTCCTTGAAATGTTTTTACAAGGCGCCAATCGCTGTCACTCTTTGCATTTCAACCAGGAAGTGCAATCCCCAGTCCACCCCATATCCCCCTTTCACCCTTAATGATCATGGAAATGATCATGATGCAGAAATTAAAAAAAACATTCGTATGATGAAATGCTAAAATCATTTGAAACAATCCGACGCCGATTACAATTTGAAGAAAATACGCCTGAAGGGGTTTTTGGTGCATTGCAAAGATGCGAGACATACTATGAGCGAAACACTTTTTCAAAAAACAAAACAAAAAAACTCAAGACAACATTAACAGACTTTATTAGTAAAATTTAAGTACGCATGTGGTAATGTATGCTTTATATCATTAAAATTATTACTTTTTTATGTAATATTTATTGTTTATGTATTTTAAATCTGTTTTATGTAGTTTAAAGTAATTTTAAAAGGTGCATCTCTATTTAACGAATTTTCCATATAACGAACTTTTTTTTCGGGATTTAGCGACGTTAAATAGAGGTCCGACTGTATATGTTTTCATAATAACAGTTTTTGAAGTTTAGGTTTCTGACTACTTTATTGTCATTATCATTTGATACTTTATGATTATTTATTCAAATTTGTTGTTAAGGAAGGAAATATCTTTTCTTCAAACACATTAATGTCAAAATAACTTTAATCAATACAATAAACTTCTATAAACTCCATAATTCTCCAGACATCAATATTTCGTCCCATTTCAGAGACTTTTACAAGATATATAAAAGTTATATATCAAAAGTTATTTATCAATGAAGAAGATTATTCATTGGACTTATAATTTGGACAATAAATTTGGATTATATTTAAACTAAAGGAATGAACGGATTCGATGTTCACGTTTTATATTGTTAGAAGTTTCTTGCTTTGTATTATTAATGTAATGTAGTTTTAGTTTTAGGAACAGGGAGAGGTATTTTCACTTCCTACAGAGTAATTTAAGAAAACATCTTGTAAAAGTCTGTGAAATGGGACGAAATATTGATGTCTGGAGAATTATGGAGTTTATAGAAATATCTTTTGTTTATTCCTTTTATATGTATTTTTCCTGATGAAAGTTCTCGGTAAGAGAACAGAAATATTGAAGTTTTTGTAGAAGTTTGACCAATATTGTGTTTTTATTTATTATATATATGATGATTTAGAAGTTATTATCAATTTACTTAATATATTAAATTTAATACTTTACATCCCTATTGCTTTTTTTAGCAAATTCCCCCCAAAAAGTGGCCAAAACAAGTTGCCAAATTCTAGTACAAAGCTAAGTGAAATAAAGTATAATTGACCTCCCCTCAATTCATCCTGCTCTTCGTCTTAGATAACCTATAATTATCCCTAAAGGACTTCTTTTCTCCCTTGTTTTCTAATTCTTTAACTCAATGTTTTTGAGATTTTACTGTGTGGTATTCGAAAGTTGGTACGACAAATATATTTTAGCTTAAACGTTTTACAAATGCCGGATTCTGCTTAGGCTTTAGTAGCTGCAGCATTACAGTGCTAGCGCTCAGAGTTGAAACTCCCAGAATGCAAAGCAGATTATAGATTGTCCTTTCCTCGCAGTTCGCTAGCATTGAAATAGAAGAGGTCGCTTCTGTTCTATTTCAATGTTAGCGAAATGCCAGGAAAGGACAATCTATAATCTGCTTTGCATTCTGGGAGTTTCAACTGTGAGCGCTTGCACTGTAGTTTTCGCTCTGTGGTTTACTACTTTAGGCCACACTGATATTTTAAACTGAGATTTTAGATTATGCACATTTATTTTTTCTTAATGGAAATATTTCTTTTCACCATTTACCACTTATTCTCTTTAGCGAACTAAATATTTACATTAATAACAAAAGTTTTACGTGCTTTGGGTATAATTACATGAAATATAAGACAAAAACGCACAAGACTGAAAGTTTACTGTTTTTAGAAATTGTGATATCGGGAATCCAAGATAGCCTATTTCAGGTTTCCTGAACATCGTGAGTTGGATCCGCCCAGTATCTTACATCTCAGTGAACTCAGCAAACATATAAAAGAAACAAAAGAAAACATGACAACGGCCCCTTCATATAGTTTTGTCTTACTTTTGTTTTCTTTATATGTTTTCTGAGTTCACTGAGCTGTAAGATACTGGGCGGTTCCAACTGACGATGCTCAGGAAACCTGAAATAGGCTATCTTGGATTCCCGGTATCACAATTTCTAAAAACAGATTAGTGAACTTCAAGTCTTGTGCGTTTTTGTCTTATATTTCAGGTAAATATTTACAGTCTTGGTGATGGGCCAGATAACCAAATGGTAAGAAGCTTGACTACGGGCTGGAAGAGCAGGTTCAATCCCCGTAGCGGGTCAGGGATTTACCACACTCAATTCTCTTCTAAAAGGGTCATAGGGTGCACCCAGTTCTCTGTAGAATGGGTACCGGTTTCCTCTCCCGAGGAAGATGGAAATCACGTCTTACATCCCACGACCAAGGGCTTACTTTGACGTCTTTAAATACTTTAAATTTTTTGCATTCATGGAAGTTGTTAATATTTTTTTATTTTTTTTTAATGTAGCCAGTCCTATCATATATAATTTACTTATCACTCCTGTGTTACAGGTGCTGGAATAATTGATATGTGACTATAAAAAATGAAGAAAAAGTTCGTTATATATTAAAACAAACATATTCCTTCCATTTTCATCTATATTTAAAAATTCTTCAACGATAAAAATGAAAATGAAAGGAATATATTCGTTTTAAGTGAAGAAAAAATTAAATTTTAATAAAATAAATTGTAGACTTGTAATTAATTCTTTTTTTTTTTTTAAATTATAGCAAATATTGTTTTTTACTTTTATTTATACTATTACCATTATTTTTATTCCAATTTAATTGACTCAATAATTTAAAATTCACGTAATTTTCATTTCTTAAATCAAAATTATTATTTGGTTTGGAAATATTAAAAATTCTTAACCAGTTATTTCTAGTTAAAATTCCAGTAGTACTATATTGTTTTTTTATTTCTATAACAAAAAATACTTTTTAGAATCACTTTATATATCTCATATATAAATTTTCTTCTCTTTTCAAATTTTGTGAGTATTTCTTATTTTTAATTTTTCTTCATAAGATTTATTTTTAAAATTAATATAAATGTTATCAAATATTTTAAAAATTAAGTTATTAATATTATTAATTTGGTATTTAGTTAAGAAGATCCAGCTCTTTATTATGTCTATTTTATTTATTTTCTTTTGAATAAGGCATCTACGCGTATATTTAAAGAAAGAAAAACAGGTAATGTCATTTAATATACGCCCATCTCAGATTTCTATAGACTTTTGTCATAAAGCTAACAATGGCCCTTTGCGTGGTTTGTTCCAATTACATTATCACAACAACTGCAAAATTTCTCGTTACAGTGATCAGAAAGAAAGAATTATCCATCCAAATCTTTGTAAGAAATCCAACAATGAACGACAGAATCGGATGTGGAGTATACTTCAAATAATTGCAGAAACCGCATATCAAGGTATCTTTTTTTTTAACTAGAGTCAAACTCGGCTATAACACGGTTGTTTATATCGCTAATACGGATATAACTCGATTTGGTCTTGGACCACTTCTGTTTTGGAAGAGGTATATAATTGTAAAATTGCAAAATTTACCATATTTTCGCCCAAAAAGTACGAAAATCGATTGATTTTAGAGAACTGCTCGCGATTTGCTACTTACAATTAATACTTACTGGGTAATACCGCTAATCCCAAGATGAAGACGCCAAACCGTAAGAAAACAGAAATATGAAGATTTGGGCTAATATAACCCATCAAAGTGTTGAAAGGTAATGATTTATAAATATTTATAAATATAAAATTCTCTCACATCGCTCTGAATCGCGAAATGACCATTTTAAATCGATTGGGAATCGTGTGGGCGATAATAGGGTTCGAGTATGTACGACATTTAACATCGCGAAGTAAAAAAAGCTCGGGCAGATCGCGATCTTCGAGATCTTGGATCCGAAAGATCGCGATATAACCGAGTTTGACTGTATTATGAAATGAGTTTCATCAAATCAGTCGATGTGTTTACGTTTCCCTATAACTTGAACCGTTGAATGGATCTTCTTCATTCTTGGTATGCCTATTTTAGGACAAAGACGATCTAACATTTATATTTGAAGTCTTTTCCAAGAGGATCCCAGATGTCGAGAAATTAGCACGAAAATGGCGCCACAATCTTCCATCTTAAGCATTGGAATCTCAACAATGGATTTCTGTCGTGTTCTTAAATCACGGCTATTAACACATACTTTTAGCTAATCCATTACTTTAAGCAAGTTTCGATGTGATTAAATTAATCAGTTATTAAAATTTCAGTAAATAACAAGGATTTAGTAATGAAATCAAAATTAACGTGTGTACAATGTTAAGAATATCAAAAAAAAACTTTGAAAAAACTATAAAAAACACACAATTACTAAACAACAAAAATGTTGTTCCTCTTTTATTGTTTATTTGATTTTTTGATATTTAGTGAAATTAGGGATCATTCTTTTAAATGTTCGTCCGTTTGATGTATTGTATCTTTCACTGAGCTGGGTTATGCTGGGACGGGACCGAGCTGATGAGGGTGTAGAAACCCGAAACGGCGTCGTCCACGGTTATCCAGCAAATTAATTTAAAATCAGCTCAGTTAAATTTTTGTTGTTTAGTTATTGTGTTTTTTTTATTGTTTTTTTCAAAGTTTTTCTTTGATGTTCTTAACAAGGATTTGATTCAGGTTTTCAGAAAAGGGAACATTTGTACTGTTTGTAGTAAAGTTTGAAAATGATCTTAGATTTTCGTTTTTACGACTTTAAATAAAAAAAAAAAAAGGTAATGGAGAATAACAGCATTATAAACAATAAGAACATTTTCAGGAAAATAGGCTTTAAGGTATTCAGGAACTTCTTTTGCAAACAATTCGTAGAAAAAAGAAAAGAAAAGAAAAGGAGACATCGATGGGTGAAATCAAATGTTTACTAAGTGACTTTCTAGAACATCTGTTTCACGCTCTTTGGCGATCGTTAGCACGATTAGCCATGAAAAGAAAAAGAGGTTAGATTGTATAATCTGAAAGTTTAAGTTCTGCCATTTAAAATAAAGGATCCATGATTTATCCATATTCACTTAACTAGATATATTAAAAAAAATTGATACCAAACTTCGAAGCATGTAGTCGATTAGCTACAGTAATCTAACAAAGTTTATTACCGTTAACTTAACGAAAGATTGTTAATGGCGATGTGAAAGTTAGTAATAGATTAATCATTCCAGGTATTTCACCGACATCTCTTATTGAAAAACTAACTGTTGTAAATTGTTTGTGAAATAAGATAAAAAATAATGATAAGTTATTTACAATTTCAATTCCTTATTATTGTAAATTCTAATATTTTTAAAATAGCAATTTCGCTTTTAATTTTTTTTTATTGATATTTTGAATAAGTGCTGTGACAAAAGCTTTCTGAAATGATTAAGCGCTAGAGTTATTTCCTTATACGGCAAACATTCATTGTAAGGGCAACTACGGTTAAGCCAAACTCCTTCCTGCAGGACCAATTTGTACAAAGTCTTTTTGATTATGGGTCTTTTTGATTTTGAAAAAGAGTACTCATGTCAAATTTCGTGTTTCTAACTCAAGCCGATTCCGAGATATGCACACCTTTTAACAAACTTCACCCCTGTTTACATCCCTGTATTTTTTAAAATCCGTTTTGGTACATCATGAGACCTGAAAAAAAAGAATCGCCATCAAAATTTCAGCTTTCTCAGATAATTATTTATTCAAGTTATCGTAATCACAAGTGAGTAAAGGACTTATTTCGACTGGAATTATAAAAGGCGAAGATTTCTTAGAATTACAGCGAGCCCCGATTATCCGCGAGATTGGGTGGCAAGGGCTTCGCGGATAACGAAAATCGCGGATAACCCGAAAAAAGACTAAAAATGAGGTGTAAACAAGAAAAAAAATATTTCACCATTAAAAACTACGTTTTATTGTATAAAAAACATAATTTATAAAACTATTAAAATAGGTACAGTAAAGCAGAAACCTTTGCTCTAATTTGCATCCACAAATTCCGAGAAGGCCTATAGGATCACGATGCACAATAACCTGTCAGTAATTTTCGACCTCCGCACTGTAGGGCCTATTGTATTTTCCCTGTTGTTGGCTTGGATTAAAATTGTTTTTTTTTTGAGGTTGGTAATTAAAAAAAACTTTCATGGCAATCGCGGATAATCGGATCTGTACTGTATTTTAAGCTGTTTTTAATTATTGTTATAAATTTCAGAACAGAATTAAAGAATTCTACAGCATCAAAACTAAAATTCTTGGAGGGTCAGAGCCCGCAAACTAAAAAAAATAACTTTTTCGAAAACTTCCAAAAACGATTCCAATTACGTTGTAAGCCCTGTGGTAATTCTTGGGGGCTACATTCAAGTAATTTTGCTGGTATTATGGTATTTGTTTATTGTTGAATTAATTTTGAAGTTTCTATTGGTTCTGTCTTAGCCAGGAGCTAAAAATCCTTGGTATCACGAATTTCCAATCAGGGAAGCAACGACCCTGCATTTATCGAAAATCCATCAGAGAAACAAAGTAGTAGTTTGGGGCAATTGATGACAATGGACAAATAACAGCTATAAAAGGTACTTAGATTGAATCAACATATCCTGGCGAACAAACATTAAAATTCAATGATGCGAAATAGATTTCTGCTTCACCAAGTGTTTCTTCAAACAATATTCATCCAAATTGCTTAACATAATTTATTAATTGCAACTGCCGATGTTTTCTTAGTTTATCGAAATCAAAAAGAAAAAATATGGTTTAATATTTATTTAAAGATAATATTTCAGCTTAAGTTTGAGATTTTTGAGTTGCATTGATCTCCTGTAGATATATGGACATTTTTTTTTATCTATACCTATAAAAGGTAAAAACCCACTGATTCACTCACTCAACAAGGTACAGACAAAAACCGCTAAACCTAGGAACTGGAAATTTTCGGGATGGGTTCCCCTTATGTAGGCGCTCGCTAGGAAAGGATTTTTAAAGATACTATCCATAAAGGGTGTAAACCAGGGGGGGGGGGGGTGAAGTTTCTTGAAAGATATGCATAGCTCGGAAACGGTTTGAGCTAGAAACACGAAATTTGACATGAGTGTTCTTTGGGTCAAAATCAAAGAGACGGGAATTCGACGAATTTTCAATATTGGCGTACTAAAGGGTATAAACCGGAAGGGGGGGGGGCAATCTTCTTGAAAGTGTCACGTATGCACCTGGTGGCGGCAATTGGAACACAAATATTATTGCGCATATAGCGCCACATATTAATCGGAAAGCAAAAACTAGAACTATGAGGTGTAAACGGGAGGGTGGTGAGGAGATGGGCAAACATTGTTGAAGATACTTCGACAGGGTTTTCGGAATAGATTTAGATTTTGGGGCTGTATATAGATTTGTAATGATCACATAATTTTTTTTCGGAAGATTTGAAGGGATAAGAGTGTGAGAAGGGTAGAAAGAAGTGGGAAATTACGGATTTAGAGTTACAAAATTCAAATATATCATTACTTTTTATAAGTATCACGTGATTTTTGTACCAACTGGGAAAGTTTTGAAGTGATCTCACAATTTCAATTTCTTTCTCATCCACGTCATTGTAACATGTACGACGAACGGGGATTTTACTAGTTAAATAAATAAAAAAAAAGTTCTCAGGACAAGCGTTTTAAATGCTTTCAAGAATTTATTTTATTTTTCAGATAATGCTATCGTAGGGTGTTCTTAAAAGGGTTACAAAATCCTTTAATGCCACTACTTTAACTACAGAATTAGTTAAAGGTCGTCATAATAGAAACGTATGCTTTCATTTTACGAAATACATATTTTAAATAAATCCTCTTAACAGTATAAAGTGTTAGGTTCGACCTGGTCTCAGTCTCTGAAGAGACTAGACTAGAACTTTTTCAGATGGAAGTCCTTAGGAAGCAGTCTTGAAATGATCCTTAGAATTACATAATTTTACAGTAGGGTTATTTCTAATAAAGATTATATAGGTCTGAAAAATTAAACTCATTTTGAAAGGTTTTTTTTAATACTGTTCATAAATACAATTAAAAAGTACTGTATATTTAAAACATTTCTATCGTTGTTTGCAAAAAAGCAACAATTGCTGTTTATGGAAAAATCATAAATTGTGTCAATTTTACTTGTTAACAATAACATTTTTGTGTTTGTAAGCATGATAAATCTATATTGTAGTACAACAAGAATGGAACAACAATATTTATTCACATACTTACATTAACTATCATTGGGTTTTAAATAACTTTCAAATAGGAATCATCCTATTAATAGGCAAAAGTTGTACGATCTTTGTAAATTTGTAAATTTGTAATTTGAAATAACCAATCACAGTGCAGCGTTCGAACATGTCAGGCATGACGTCTCTAAAGTTTAAAGATGGCGTCTGTAATATTCGTCTCACTTCACGGCAACGGATCGTGATTACACAATTACTATCGCGTATTGAAATTTTCTTTCCCACATGAATGAAGTTTACATTGAAATGCATGAAGTTCATGCGTCAAAATTTATCAGAGTTTGTAAAACCTCGGTTTTTACATAATTTCGGCTAGTCACTCGCTCACTAATCAACAAGTAGGGGACAATGACGATGCACGTGCCTTCATTGTTGCCCAGATAGGATTATTGGTATTGGCTGTTGGACATTCGTTATTGTTATTGTTATTGTTGAAACTGGTAAATCAATTTTTTATTTTCTTTTATTTTAACAAAATTAGGCTTAGTGATTCAAATTATATGTGGGCTGTTGCGGAAGTCATGGCTTTAGCTAAGCTTTGAGCTTAGAACATCTTTTTCAATCTTGTGCTTTTCAAAAATGTGGAATTTGTTTTACTTCCGTGAATATTTCACGGGTCGCAACTAGTACATAAGGAATAGGACATAGCAGTAACGAGAAATACAATTTTAAAGAAAAAGAAAATAACAATTGATATTATTACAATAATATAACTGCCTATTAAAAATTAATACAATGTTGTGTATTATTTAATGACAACTGTTTTTCTTGTCAAAGATTAAAGATATTGTAAATAGTAAAATCTTGGTTTCTGTTGGTGCAATCTAAAATGCGAATACAGGCAGTCCTCGTTTTACGACGTTCCTGCAGTGATGTCGTAAATCGAATGCACGTAAAACGAACCCATTATATAATGAAAGCAGCGAAGATGCGTTCCATACATCCAAAAATAAATTAATATTATTTAATTAACCCATGTTATATTAAGTTTTTACGATTAAAATTAATGTAAAAATATTTACTAACTTATCATAAAAAAATAATAACTTAACATAAAATAATAACCTAATTATTGTTTGCAGTACAGTGTTAAGTGTGTCAGGGTACATTCTTTTACCAGACTTGGAAACTTTTATTTTTAAAAACTTTCATCACTATTAATTGTAATATGTATTTATCACAGCCTTCACAGGCAATTAATGTGGGATGACTTAAGTGAAATAAAAGTGAGGAGGGGAGGAGCCACGTGGACGAGTGGACGGAGCCTAAGTACAGCTGTTAAAGTTGACTGCGTTCACCGTTTATGACTGCATTTTCGCTCAAGAAATTAAAATTTTCTTTTTTCACATTTTTTTATTTTTTTAAAATATATTTTTTCTCATTTTAGGCCTGAATTCTAAATCTGAATCGTCGTAAATTGACCATCGTAAAACGAGGATTCATAATTTTCCTCTTTTTATCATAAGTTACAAAACAAAGAATTTGAACTTCTTCGAATTATGGTCTAAACAAGGTCTTTATTGTATTACTGGGGTTCTCACTTCTTGGTGTGGTTTTTTTTTTTTGCTTGAAAATGTAAGTTATAAGAAATTGGCTTTTTAAAAAGACTTTATGTGAGAAAAGTCATTCGAATTTATCGCCCAAAAAATCCCTAAACCTCACTAATAATAATGAAAACAATTTTTCTCTTGTGTTACAGTTGTTTCGAACTGCGAATTGTCTATCTTTTCTGTTAACAATTACTGATAGGTCACTCAATAAATAAAATTTTTTAATAAAAGATGACAATAAAAAAAAGAAGTTACGGCAAAATTAAGCAACAACTGTTAGATAGGACAGAACTTACTGGAGCATACTGGAATATTATTGCAATAGTAAATGCTAGAAAGAATTTTTGAATTAGATAATATACTCGTATAATATTGCTTGGGTAATGTAGGTTTTATGCATCTCTACAAAAAGCTTTGGAAAACTATTTAAAATAGTTATTTATATAGATATCAGTGGCGAATATAGAATATATTTTTGCCCCCCCCCCCTTATATTCGCCTTTCATAGATATAGTTTGGTTCTGAAGGAGGAGTGTGACATTATACTGGATAGATC
>JAFIDM010008419.1:51205711-51215726 GCA_023159025.1 Thereuonema tuberculata | reverse complement strand
TTTTTCATTGTGTAATTTATTCCTTGAGGCACCACTGCGCTTCCGATGTATTTGTTCCTAGCCTCAGTAGCGAGACCTTGTTATGTACAGTGACTTCTCCTGGCTGATGATCGCCAACGAACGTGAAATAGCTGTTCCGGGATGTCACTTGTGAATAATTTGTTATAATTATCCATTGTTATAAAGTACTTCCTTGCATTTTCATTCAATTATACAACTCTCAAGTATTCCTTAATAACTTTGTCTAAATACAAGGTTGGAGTGTTGATACCATTAGAAATTACAGGATTTTCCAAATAATTTAAGAAAATATTGGCTACTATTGGATTGATTGGGGAGCCCATAGAACAACCAAAAATTTGTTTATAAATACAATTATCATAACAAACAAGGGTATTAGATAAACAAAATCTTAACGCTGTCATGAATTCCCAATTCGATAAATTTTCATTAAATCTATAGGACATAATAAAGTGTTAATGATGTCACAAACTTTGTCAATATATACATTAGTATATAATGATATTACATCGAAAGAGAATAAGATATCATTATTCTTAAGTTGAATTTTTTTAAATTTTTCAATGGCTTCAAACCAGTTTTTGATATAAAATTTGTTCTGTTTTTCATCAATAATCTTAAAATGTAAAAAAATATTAAAAAATTTGATAATGGATAAGTATATGAAAAACGAAAATCCATAATGGGTCGAATTGGGATGTTATCTTTGTGGATAATATTTTTTTAAAACCTTTGGAAAAATCCCGTAATATGTCTAAATAACATACATGTAAAGTCAGAATTATTAAAGACAAAAAGTTCATGAAATAACTTGAATCCGCCTTTCCTGAAACCTTTTCTTATTTTTTTTCCTTTTATTTTTTATTTAACTTGTTTTTAACTTATTATTTTTTTTTCTTTTAACTCATTAATTCAGCTTAACTTGTCCTTTTTAAGTCATGGAAATGTGGATAAAAAAAGGATATGTTTTCGTTTATTTTAAAATTATAATATTTGCGGATTACAAACAGTAGAAAACTTTCCATTTTCTGGAGAAAATAATAATAATTCTTCATTGTTTACTTAGTTTTTGAAATCCGATTAATTTTAATTGTATTAAAACTCACATAGATATTAAGAGGATAAGAAAACGGATTAATATCCATTCTTTAAAGAATCCATAGATTTCGGTTCTAATACATTTCAGTGGAAATTTTTTGTCATCTTCAAGGAAAAAATCCTGATACTTTAAATGCCTCAGAATTATTTAATACTTTAGTAACATTATACAGTAAACTCCCGATTATCCGCGGACCTCTCCTCTTTCCATTTTTTTTTTTTACAGTATAGAAAATAAAAAAAAAAAAAAAAAAATCTAGAATAAGGTAAGCAATAAAAGAGGCTAACAAAGTAATTGAAGACAATTATAGATAAACAATTTAAAGAACGACCTTGTGGGCGGAGCTTAGGTCGGCAGGTTACACTAAATAACGGGACAGTCTTCCCGTATTAATAAAATTTAAAAATAAATAAATAATTTAAAATAAAATAACTGTTTATAATTGATGTACTGATGTAAATAAAACATGTTAAAAGCATTTTTGTGTTGATTTTCGTTCTATTCGGTTATCTGCGGAATTCACTTATCCGCGGTTGCCGCGCCACCAAATTTCGCGGATAATCGGGAGTTTACTGTAAAGTAAAATGTCCCAAAAGAAACGTTAATTAATTAAACATATTCATTTTTGTTTTCTTTGCCTGAGGAAAAAGTTCGAATACCGAATCTTTGAAACGTCGCAGGAAAAACTTGGAATACAAAATTTAGATCATCTCTTACTTTAAATAAATACGTCGAGTTTCAAGATGAACCCAGAGGTTGAAAAGTTATTACGAGGGAAGCGATACACACACACATAAATACACGGACATGATTACTATTGGAAAAAAGGCTCCAAAGTTATTCTTTAAATTTCGCGCTAACCAAGCTCTCGATTGTTAGAACCTTCATTATCTGAATTCTTTGGAACTGCTAAAGAGAGATTCGAATAAAAGACTTCAAAGGAAAATTAAATAACAATTAATTGTAGAATAAATCAATCATTACTCTAGAGCAGCAATTCTCAAAGAGAATCGAAATTGCGCGAAATTGCCGCGAAATTGCGTGGCCGTGCAATTGCTAGAAAAACAAATAAAATGAAGCTTTAATAAAAATACTTTATTTTCTCTTATTTTTTAAGTAGGTTTTAAATATTTTCAACAACGTTATTATTAACGAAAGAGAAACAAGTAAATTGTAAGTAATTTAAACTGCAATAGTAGTCAATAATTACGTCATTTTTATAATTCAATGAGGAATATGGGCTACTGTTCATGTGAAAATTCGTTAATTCCTAGGGTCATATAACGTAATAAAGCAACGAAAACGTTTGGAGTACTGAGAGGCATTAGGAACAACGTTAAGTGTGAAGTCGAATTTTTCCAAATAAGTGTCCCTATGGTTGAGAAGCACTGCTCTAGAGAAGATATCTAAGTAGAACGTGAAAAAAAAAAAATCTTTTTTGAACTACATTATTTAATACATTCACAAAACTTAGGGGCTATTGCGAAATGAATATAATACATCCAAAAAATAGAGGCATTTGAGTTTATTTATTAAAGAGAAGCAAATCATCATCAGAGAAGCAAATGACATGAAAATCGAAGTTGTCTGAATATGCCAATATGATGCAAAAAACGTTAATTTGCATTTACAATTGGGACCTAACATGCTTAAAAAAACATATATTTTAAAAAGTCTTCATTAAATGTTGCGGGATCTAAGTTCGGATCCCTTCGTCAGATGACACATGGATCAAACTGATTTTACAATAACTTTTATAATGCATTGTTATGTAGATTGCAAATAGAAGTTATTGTAAACCAAAAGAAGATATTGTTATGGAGAAAGTTTTGTTATATTTTTAAAAACGTTCAGTTAACTGTAGTAAAACAGAGCCTAAAGAAGCAGGACAATGACGTCCTGAGAAATATCGTTTGGTAATTGTGAGACGAAGTTGAAAGGTGATGTGTAGTATAAAGTTTTATATATATGTAAAGTCTCTACGGTGAATAAAGATCCCCCCAGAATGCAACGCAGCTTATAGATTGAGCTTTCCTGGTTTTTCTTCCATTCAAATGGAAGATAAAATGGCCGTCGCGCGACAAGACAAACTCACTCCAGTATATTCTGCAGTGACCTTCAACGCATCCTTTTTACTTTTCAAATCGTTGTTGGGCGATACATCTGCTAGAAATCGACGAGCAACGTTGAGAATAATTTCCCTAGCTTGACTGTTGATAAGTCTTCCCTGTCGAAATGTTGATTGTGGACGCGCGACGACCATTTTATCTTCCATTTGAATGGAAGAGAAACCAGGAAAGCTCAATCTATAAGCTGCGTTGCATTCTGGGAGGATCTTTATTCACCGTAGGGACTCTAAGTTAAACGATTGAGTAATAGATCGCCAAAAACTTACATTAGCTTATACCAGTGGTGCACAACTCGTGGCCCGCCGGTATATTTTCTGCGGTCCAGTAATGTTAAACTTAAAATTAAATTTGAATCTTTCCATTGCTGTCATGAGATGCATTGAAAAATGTCATAACTTTCAATAGCAACTGTCTCAGACTTTTCTATTGAAATCTTGGTATGAAACACAATTAGAGAAATATTTAATAAGTTGAAGTTTCTTTATAGGTCCTTTTTTTTTTTCATTCTCTCCTGTTTTCATTCAGCAATTAATAACACTTTTTTGAAATTTTTCATCTTGAAACCTTCTTTAAAAACAATATTTAACAGTTTACAAGACACTTTAATTTCACGTCTTCCAAAATTTACACCTACGCAATATTTCAGAAAGCCTAAACGGCCTTTCCTTTCTCAAACGTTTCACAAAACAACTAAAAATAACAATTAAGAAAATAAGAAAATAAAACATGCTTCGTGCCTCGTACCACAACTCAATGCAAGAAGCATTATTATAAAAACAATACAAAAAGGAAATGTTCCAATCGTCCAAAAATAAAGAAAATTGTCCAAACTGAAGTAAACAAATATATATCTTCGAAGAAATTTTATCTTTGAACTTTCCTTTTAATTTCGAAGAAATCAACTTATCTTAGAAGAAATAAAACGAACTTATCTTTGAAACGTCTTCAACTGAAGTAAAATAAGTCATCCTCCTTTCTGAAATATTGCATAAGTGTAAATTTTGGAAGATGTGAAACTAAAGGAGTCTTGTAAATTTAATTTGATGCATTAGTGATGATTTATTTTATAATACTTAACAGTATTTAAATTTTTCTCTTGTGTTTCGAATATACAGTATATACTTTCAATTATTTTTCTTGTTTTTGTGTTTTTCTCCATACATAAAATTTCTATCTCACTGTTGATACAATGTGGTTTTTTTTTTCACACAATGCTCAACTATTTCAGATTTTTCTATTAATTTATTCCTTATGCAGTAACCATGTTCCAATATACGCTCTTTCACCGTTCTTTTGCTTTCTCCTATATAAAAGGAATCGCAATTCATACAATTCATTTTGTACACCACCCCATTTCATGCTTTCCCTCACTCTTATTCAATTTTCTGCTTAAAATATTATTTAATTTATTATCGAACTCAAATATAATATCTATTTAAATAGAAATGAAGGAATTGAGGTAAAGGAGGGTATAGTAAGATTAGCTAAAGAATTAGTGGATAAAGGATGTTTAAGTAGTAATAAAAGAGTTGTAATTAATGAATTAGATTGTTAAAAAAATAGATTTCTTTTGTTAATAGTTTTTTTGAACAACTGGTTGCTATGATGTAGAGTGCAGTATTTCTAATATTGTTTTTAAAGATGGTTTCAAGATGAAAATTTTTTTTAAAAAGTGCTATTAATTGTTATTAACAAAGAGTTAATACATGATGTAACATAAAGTATTTCAAATATTGTTTTTTTTTTTTTTTGAAAATTTCGCAACTTATTATTATTGTTATGTAAAACGGCTTTAAAAAGAGGAGACGGCCATTCTCCTTCAAAATTTGCTTTATGGAATAAATGTAGAAGTTTTAACATTTATTTTGTGTGATGTGGAAGATATTCCTATCTCTCATCGGCAGGGTTCGCCCAATACTCAACAGCTCAGTGGAATCAATCCCTTATATGCAAAGCGTGAAGCATTGAGGGGTATTAATTAATTACCCTTTATATTATTATTTACATTTTGAATTTTTTTAACTTCAGGGTCATTGTTTTGTTCATTTCTTTAGGTTCCACTGAGCTATTGAGTACTGGGCGAACCCAGCCGATGAGAGATAGGAATTCGTCTCCGGTTTCCGGTACAAAAATTGCTCAGTGAACCTTTAATTTGTGTGCGTTTCTATGCCTTCTTTTCTAGGTTTTTTTATGTAAAACAACTTTTCTTTTAATCTGAAAGGAATTGTGCTTTTACTTCAGAAGTGATCAGAAACATTTAACTAATTTAATTCGATTTCTTAAAAGAATTTACACTATTACACTATTGATAACTTCATAATTGAAATTCATATGACATAATTAATGTTTTTTTACTGAATAAAAAATTCTATCAACTTTCAACAAATAAAATAGTAACGCAAACCTGTAAAGGCGATTGTGTTTCTTTCCATATTTAAAACGGAAAGTGACCTTTTAAATGTTAAAGTCGTTACAAAAAAATACAATGAATATAATTTATTTTCGCAGTTTTACAAACCCTGTAAATATTCCATTGCAATTTATTTGTTTTAAATTTTGGAATAAAACATGGCTTTGGAATTAGAATTTAATAAAATGTTACATTGGGATTTATACTATCTGTCTTTCATTGCAATTCTTGGACAAAATTTATTGAGATCCATTAAATATTTGAGAATTTTGTTACACTGATAAAATATCCTTAATGTATAGTTCCACTCTTTTTAAAAGTGTTTCGATAAATTCTAGATTTCTCTCAATGTATTAATCTCCTTTATCTAATAAACAATATAGATTTTAATTATTAATTACTTATTTTTCTTGGTTCGTTTACTTAATCTTCAGGTGGAGTTAAGTGGTTTTAAATCATTGGTCCAACAACTTGTTTGATGTACAGTATTTTGATTTAAATATCCATTTTCAGAATGTTGGGGTTCAATCACAGCAAGACGGAAATTAAGATAGTATTGACAATTACTTACAAGAAAGTCGTAAAATACATTTTAATAAATTAAAACATTTAATGAACATAAATTTTCTCAATCTGTTTTTTTTCTTTTTTTTTTTTTTTTTTTTTTTTTATATATATATATATATTGCAAATTTTAACAATACAGTCCTACTACGTATACTCACGTATCTGTGATGTAGGTGCTAAGAATAGTTAAGTATGATTGTTATTTAATAAAAGAGTATATTAATTAGTGTTAATAATATTATAAAAAAAGAACAGCACATAATTACAGTGAATAAAAGATATTACATTAAAACTAACCAGAGCAACGTGAACAAGATATAAAGATTCTTCATTCAGTTCTTTATAAATTTAGTTTCAATTAAATTAGATGCCATATATAAATCAAACGGAAACATCACAAGGAAAGACTACATGAGCACGCTAAAAATATAACATATATTGATGGACATTGATCACCTGTGGAATTCGAATAACTTCCTTTACTGAATTTCTCGATTAACTCTGTGAAACTACCTTCCAAAAATTATCATTGTGAAATCATAAATCCTAAAATAAAAATTATAATATAATTAAGATAAACTAAAAAAATGAATTAAAAAGTGAATTAAAAAGTAATGATTTATTGAATAGAGAACTAAGTAGTGAATTTAGAAGGGTAGATAGGAGAGGTTGGAAAAGGATATTGTACTGTTTGGTCCTGAAGGAAGAGTGGGACATGATACGATATAAGTCCTTTTTTGACCTTAAATTTGACCTTATTAATAACGATATCTGGAATGGAGTAATTTTCAACAATTTTAGCTCTAATTGAAAAAATATGAATAAAAATAAGATTGGCTCACTTAATCGCAAACCAGATTAATGCTTAAATTCAGCCATAATTGTTACAATATTCTAACTATTATATAATTTACAATTTAAAATAAATTGGTGAAAAAGATTTAAAGATTATATAGGTAAAGGTTAATAGTTAAGGATAAAGACTGTAAGGATGTAAAGATTTATACATTTTTTATGATTTTGAATCGTAATTTGTAACTGCAACCACCCAAGTCACCCAACCTCAAGGCACCAATTTTTGCTCAAGAAGCCATTAAAAAAAAAAATCGATTATCCGTTAGGTTTGAATATAAAAAAAGTCAGACGGAAATCCTCATCCAGTGCAATAATATTAAGGAGATAGGATAAGAAAATCATTCTCGAATTCTTGATTTGAATGTATTAGGAATTCTGATCATCGTAATATTTCATCTGCATTCTTTCTTATGCTATTTAGCCTAATAGTTTTCGTTTTCCATTTGAATTTTACATAAAATTGCAATAATACGTTACTTATCTACTGTAATTTAAAATACATAAGGATAATGTTAATAAATGTACATACAGTGCAACTTGGATCATTCGAACGTCTTTAATTCGAAATCGTGGTTAATTCGAAGATTTCTCTTGGTCCCTTGAATTTCTTATTAAATCAATGTTAAAAAATCGTGGATAATTCGAAGTTCAACTTCCTTAATTCGAAGTTTTTTATAAAAAATTTCGAACCATAACGACTTTACGGCGTTTCATACTTAAGAAATTCGACACGTGACAACTGAAATCCCCTTCCCGCCACCGTTCAACACACGACGCCATTCTAGCTTCCTGCTATCAGTGTCACCATGTCTTTTAGTAAACCACGCGTGTAATTTAACGTTCGCTGAAAAGGTCGCCGTCATTCGCGAGGTGAAAAAGGGTGTGAAGAAGAAATGCCAAATCGCCAACGAGTACAGGATAGCGCCACGGGCGGATCCAGGATTTTCCAAAGGGGGGGGCTAACTTTTCTGAAGGGGGGCTAAACTTTCTGAAGGGCTGACTATACCTGTGTGTCTGAAACGCACGCTAGTAGACAGCTTTTTATTAGCAATTGAAATCGTCATCATGGTAATATTAATGTCTATCAGGCAGCAGCCTTTGGATACCACATTTTATCCAATCTATATTCACAGCTAAAGGGAGGGGCTATAGCCCCCACTAGCCCTCCCCCTGGATCCGCGTATGGATAGCGCCGAATTTCGTCGGTACATTGAAGGACAAACCAACGTAAGTGAAGCTGTTTTCCGTTCACTAAACATGCTTGATGATTTTGCTAACCTTAAGCGACTGAATTCTACAAAACAATCAGACATTGCACAATGTTTTGAAAAACTATAATTTTCTTTATTTAATGTAACATGTACTGTAGCTTACGTAATATAGATCTTATTTTGTTTACATACATATAGTATTTAAGTTTTTCATACCCTGATCTATCTGACTAAATATTTACTTATTGACAGAATAATCTTTTCAAGCATTCAGTGGACCTGAAATTAAAGTAAAAAGATGTAACTTGTTTAATTCGAAGTCTTGGATAATTCGAAGTTTTGTAGTGGTTCAGCTTCGAATTATCCAAGTTGCACTGTATTTGATTGTGATTTTGTAATTTTAGGATAATCTGTATCACAGCCACCAATATTTTTACTATTGTTGCTATTGCTAAAGAATCAAATATTTTTAATAATTAATTAATATATCTTTTTTATAATTAATTCGTATTTCTAATTTCCATTTCTTTTTCTTTACAGGTAGGCACAAAAATTAAAGGTTTCGGAGGTTGAAATCAATATCGAAGGTAATTCTGGCAACTTTATTAAAATTTCTTATATTAGAGGAAAAGGTGTAAAAACGGGCATAGGTGTAAATATGGGCACCCTTCCCTAAAGGGTTGTGGGAGGTGCTGCAGTTTTATTACGAGACTTTAAACTGCGCCACTTGTTGTTATAAGATAGCAGAGAGCATTTGGTAACTTTGTTTCAAGTAGTGTGGATCAGCGTCAGTTATTGTGCGAATTGGTGTTTTTTATGGACTGCAAATATTTGACAGGTATGTGAAATCGTTTTCTTTTCATGTCCCTGTGGTTAGTTTAAAATAATTTCACAGTGATATCTGGAAAGCGGAAATCCTAAGCTACTTTTTGAAGCCCGCCTTTAGTCACTCACGTTTTTAAGGTTAAATGTGATAGTGGCAATCTTGCTTAGGTGGGGTTGGTGTAAATACGGGCACCATTTCTTGGTGTAAATATGGGCCCCCATTTAAAGCCTCTCCTTCGAGTTATCCTGATATACAATCACATAAGGATCTAGCCATGCCAATTGATGAGGCTGCTGAAACACCGCAATGTTCCCCGGAACTTCAAATGCAGTTTCTCCGTTCGATATTACTCCTGTCCCCAACATTAAGAAGAGAACCAGTACTCCGGGACATAAATAATTTTGGATTTGATTTGATTTGATTTGATGTTCATTTAAAATTCTCAAATATATATAACTTGCTCTTTGTATCGTTTTGTAGTGTTTTATCCTGTTTTAAAATATTTTAAACCATTTTTTTGTGAGTTTTTTGAAGGGGGCCCATATTTGCACCCCATTTTTTCAGATGCTTTTTTTGAAGCTTTTTCTAAATCTTTGTTTTCGAATTAAAATAATTGATATTAATCATTGTTTTGCCTCCTCTCATTTAGTAAACTTGTTATAGTTGTTAATGAAGATCAAAAATCTTGAATTTTTCCAAAAGAAAGTAACTTTAAGTCAAAAATACGAAATGGTGCCCATATTTACACCTTTTCCTCTAATGCGATTTTGAAAACGAGGAAGTAAAGTTATTCATAAATTACGATCGCCCTCCCCCCTTCGAAAGAATTCTTCTTAAAGCTGAAGGTTTTTGTGTGTGTGTGTGTGTGTGTGTGTGTGTGTGTGTGTGTGTGTGTGT
>JAFIDM010008419.1:51166135-51178558 GCA_023159025.1 Thereuonema tuberculata | reverse complement strand
CGAATATCTTTCTGAAATCACTAAAGGTTTCGGATTCATTGGATGCTGTTAGCCATTTCTATTATATCATCTTTATGCATTGTTCTCTTCTGTTGTTCTTGTAATACACCTATCAACCAAAACATTAGGACTATCTACTTAATATGATGGTGATCCTCCTCTCGATATCAAAACAGCCTTCACACATCAGGCATGGATTGTACGAGATCTTGGTAGATATCCTGTGATAGCTGGTATCACTATGTCACCAGAGGATCCTTGAATACTGCAATTTTCGTGATGCATCACGAACTCGTTTCTCCAACTCAAACCACAAATGCTCGATCGGATTCCTGTCTTTGGAATGTAGAGGTTTACTTCGGGATTTTCTTTCTTATCTTCAATATATGATTTTCATATCTTTTATTCAAGTGAACTGGTCTGTTACATTTGAACCCATCACTTTCTCCAAGAGTCCATTAGCTCAGAGTCATTAAGTAAATTAAAATTATTTTCCTTTACTGATGTAATGGATTGATCATTTTCAAAAGAATTTGCAGAAATGTGTGTGTGTCTCTTTCAGTCTGGCCCTTTGCTCTACTCATTAGGGCACTCAAGCTACTTCACCACGTCAAGGTAGAGACACATCGAAGTAGATTTTCGTTTCTTATTTTGGTTTATTTTTTTTCTTCACGTAAGAAAAATGAACTTAAATAAGAAAGTTTCAAAAAGAAAGAAAAAAATAAATATAAAAAAACGAATTTTTCGTTTCTTATTTTGCTTAATTTTTTTCGTTCACCGAGAAATAAATCAATGACTAAGAAAGAAAAATTGCAACAAAGAAGAAACAAATCTAATTATCTAACCGGATAATTTGCTACGAAATAATATTAAATAATTCTATAATTTATTTTATTAGAAATAGAAAATCATATTAAGTTGTTTTATCAATGATGTAATATCTGAATAGCCACCAAGTATGTGTTAGGAAGTATGATAACCATCTGCGCATTTCAATAAAAAAAATTCAAATCATATGTTTTTCAGTAAAAAAGATTTTTGAACAATAAATAAACCAGATATTTTTAAAACGTCACTCGGCTGGAATAAACTTTTGTATTCGTTTTAAAAACCTTAACCATTGAAACCATGGCAACAGTCCAACAAAAGCTGAAATATTTCAAAACATTTCTGTTTTGTTAAGTATTTCTTTTAACTAACTAATAATAATTTGTAAAGACAATGAATCACTATGTATTGCGATACAGCCAGCGCTCTCTTTTGCTAAACTAAGAAAAGAAATCAAAGTGAGAATATATATTTTTTTGATAGAGAACTCGAATCTTATATCGCTTTACGTGTTTCGTAGAAATATATAAAATACTCCATAGATAGCTTCTGATTGACAAAATCTTTTACTCTTTTATACATTTTCTCAATTTAGATTTCTCAATGAATTTATTAGATAGCGAGAAAGAGAAATGAATTTTTTAATTAATTTATTCTTTTATGTTGTCAGCCAATATGATTTTAAGTGACGCAACACAGAAAAAGTCGTTGCATCACAAAGAGCATGCGCATTACAATACTGCCAGCATTACAATACAGGGTTTCATAGTTGTGAAGTAAGTATGAATTAATATTATTTATATAACAGAATTCATTATAACTTATTTGAAAATAATAACTTTAATACTTTCAAACAAAGATACATCTCAAAATGTATTTGACCGATTAAGAAAATGCCTTTTTTTCTTCTTCTTAAATAATGATATTTTCTGTATGATTTCGGTTCGAATACTTCATTGGATGTTAAATGTAATTTAACATTTCACTTAAATAAAAACGAAAGACGGTTATTAGAAAAAATATGAAATTAGAAGATAATTTCTTTTAATTTTATGAAAAAGAAAATACAAAAAGACATTTCCGTTTTGTTTTTATTTTTTTGTTTTCTTTTTTAAAAAACAAAATGACCCTGAACATTCTGCGGATGTTTTAAGTATTGTAAATAGATTATATAATATGTTATTTAGATAGTCAGATCCTATTATAGCCTTCAATCTATCTTATCATTAATAAAAATTAAATTGAAAACTGTACTAATTATTATCACAGTTGAATATTATTTTGTAACATAAATAGCGATTAATTTTGTTAAAATTTTAGGTTTTTACGTAATAAAAATTACGTATCGGGATCCATTTTTTATAATTAATTTCTAGTTTGTATTTTAAATCATTAACCTCTCCAAATGTGTAATAAAAATAGGTAGTCTATACTTATGTATTATCTGATATCGTTTGGAAATTTTATCCGCAAGATACAATATAACCATTAGTAAATTACAAATAAACAGACTACGGAAATTCTCAAAATTCGAATAAGTAGCCAAATTATTATTTTTTTTTTTTGATGTTATATTTTATTTTAAATTCTATTCTTAACATTAATTTTTAAAAAATTAAATTCCAAAATAGAATTAATACGTTTATAAAGTAAAAGAAAAGTAAACACTAATAACCAAAGCGAAAAAATGAATAAAAAGTTAAAAACGCAAAAATTAAATTTAATTTTTTGATTTCGTGGTCAAAAATGAAAAACGGATGTTCTACTCCAGTCATTCATATATTTTAATTTTTAGTTAAGTGAATTACTTTGCATGTACGTATGTCTTGATATCGATCTTTAATAGCGATCCATTTGGGAGCTATTATGATACCGACCAATATAGGTAGCTGTTGCGTTTGTTCTGTCCTTCCGTTCCCAACAACTTGCAAATGGATCGACAAACACAATTCACCATCGTCTTCAGTGGCCCAAACACTGTAGGATTAGAGTAATTTTAGAGGCCAATGCACTCCCAAGTTCCAGATATTTGGCATTGTTCTCATTGGTTTCCGCTATTAGTTTAAATATTAGAAATGAATCATATTTTAAGTTGTCAGCTACAGCTTGATGCTTAATGTCTCTGTCTCATATACTGATTGTTGTCGGTTCAAATCCGTAAATCTACTTTTTTTCTCGATGTCCGCTTGGGTTTTTTTTTTTTTTCTTATTTTCCTAACTTTATTTTATTTTAGTAGAAATAAAATTTAACGTGCGTATATAATGTTTAATAAATTAAATTCAAAGCCAACGCACATACAGAAATTATAAAAATACAAGGTATAATAAAAGAATTAAAGCTTACAATGGATGATCAATTTCGTCAGCGTAAAAACTGACATCTTCAGATCGAACAAAACAAGATATAAAATACAAAAAATATTTTCCAGTCTTATATAGATGAGAGAACGGTTCTTTAAGTATTCAGGTGAGGTCAACTGTTTGCTTGAATCAAGGGATGAATGAAGTCTGGAACCAACCATTTCTATTGTCCATGATTATTGCTTATTAGTTGTTGAAGGATGTGGTAAAGATTGAAAAAATAAACGAACGGCTTTACATAATAGAAATAAAATTTAACGTGCGTACATAATGTTTAATAAATTAAATTCAAAGCCAACGCTTGTTTTGTTCGATCTGAAGATGTCAGTTTTTACGCTGACGAAATTGATCATCCATTGTAAGCTTTAATGCTTTTATTATATCTTGATACCTTGATACCTTGACGCCTCATCACCCAACGTGGGTATAGGCGACTTCCTTGGAAATCCGACGCCATTGTCTTCGGTCATGGGCAAGGGTTGTCAGGTGATGCAGCCACTCGCAATTGAATGTCTTACGGCTAAGGTAGAATGGGCGCATGATTAAATTTTCGGCCTTTCGCTTGAAGTGACGTAGAGTTGTTAGACGAACACCTCCTTTTGGCCGCTTCCAGGCCGGACCCGGCTCTGCAAACAGGGAGATTTTTGCGATACGACATGCTGGCATTCTCAAAGTATGGCCCAGCCAATGCCATCGTCTGACTTCAACAATGGTAGATATATTTTCATTAAAATCACATCTACGGCGAATTTCTAATTAGAAATTTTTTCAGAGTACTTGATTTTGGTAAGTCTACACAAACAACGATTATGGAAAAGGTCCAGACTTTGTTGGTGAGCAACTTTTGTAGGCCAGGTTTCACAACCATATAATAACGTTGGTAAGATAACAGCCTTGTAAATGCGGACTTTAGTGTTCAGGCGAATGTCTTTCCTAGCCCAAAGTTTCTTGAGCGAGCACCAGGCAATAGTTGCCTTTTGGATTCTAGCACTTATTTCTGAAGACACATCCCCATTGCTCGTAATGTTGCTGCCAAGGTAGGTGAAGTGGTCAACAGTTTCAATTGGCTCATTTTGAATGTGGATGGTTTGGCCGTCAACTTGGTTGCAGCACATCAAAAGCTTGGATTTATTGCTACTAAGGACTAAGCCCAGACTAGCAGCTTCTTTTGCGACTCTATCCACCATACCTTGCAGTGAATCCAATGAATCTGCGATCAGGGCAATGTCATCGGCGAAAGTCAGGTCAGTCAGAAGAAAGTTATTAGGGTAGATAATGACGCCTCCCGGATGATTATCAAGCGCTTTCGACAAAATGGCATCAATTCCGATGTTGAATAAGGTTGGTGACAAAATACCATCCTGCCTGACTCCGGAGTTCACAATAAAAGTGTCACTTTCTTCATTATAAGCTTTTACTTTGCAGAAAGTATGACGATAGAGAGCTGTTATTATGCCACACAGCTTGTTAGGGATTCCGTCCTGATGCAGCAGCTCCCACAGACTTTCCCTATGAATGCTATCAAAGGCAGCGGTAAAGTCAAGAACGGCAATGAAGATAGGTTGCCTGAACTCGTGACGTAGTTCAAGTAGATGTCTTAGAGCACTAATTTGGTCAATACACCCCCTGCCTGACCTAAAACCCGCCTGGTTCTCACGGGTTCTTTGTTGGCGTCCATCTTTAATGCGATTCAGTATTATGGCCTCAAGAATCTTATACGCCAAGTTAATCAGTGAAATTCCTCGGTAGTTCTTGCATTCAGTTTTAGCACCTTTCTTATATAAGGGGAGAAGCAAAGCAGTTTCCCAATCCCTTGGAATTTGTTCTTCCTCCCAAATTAGACCAAAAACACGTTCCAAAGCACTGATCACATGAACACCACCAGCCTTAAAAATTTAAGCGCTGAGACAGTCATCCACCAGGGGCCTTGCAATTTTTCAGTTTTTGAATGACCGCTGCAATTTCAGACTTGGATGGTGGTAGATCGCTGATGTCATAAGGTTGATGAATAGGAGCATTAGTATTTCCTGTGACGGGAGCAGCAGGCTGAGGACGGTTTAACAGCTCTTCAAAATACTCACGCCACGTAGCCAGTCTAGCTTCAACATCAGTAATCATGTGGCCGTTTTTATCAGTGATACACTGGCTGACTGACGATGAACAATTCCCAGCAGTAACCTTGACAATCTGAAGAACTTTCTGTAATCACCGTGATGTTGAGCTGTTTCCATTTCCGTGGCTAACCGATTAAAAAAGATCTCTTTATCCTGTCTAGCATTTCTTTTAACATCACGGGCAAGCTGAGCAGCCAAGGGATGATTATCATTTGTAAGAGCTAACTTTCTTTGCTGGGAAAGCTGGATAGTGTCAAGTGAGATCCAGTCATTTAACTGAGGTACAAACGGTGGAAGACATTGGTTAACCGTAACTTGCAATTGTTTTCGAAGGAGCGACCAAGATTCGTCGACAGATTGTGGTAAAACGTCAGTTTTTAATGTTTCATTTTCAAAGGTTTTCATAAAGTGGTCTCTTATCTTGGGATCTTGGAGGCTGAGAATATTCGGGCGTTTTGGGGCAGGTTTACGCATCCTGTTTTGGAATTTAGGACGGAATTTGGCAGCCACCAAGGCATGATCGGTAACAAAACTGAGACCCCAAAAGGACCTGCAGTCAGTAATCGATTTGCTCCATTTCTGCTTGATTAGAATATAATCGATTTGATTTCTAGTTGCCCCATCAGGGCTTACCCATGTTTGAAGATGCCGCTTCTTATGGCAAAAGAACGTATTAGCAAGCATGAGCCTATGATGACTAGCTAGTTCAAAGAGACGTTCGCCATTCTGACAGGTGCTTGTATGTGGAGTGAAGCCGCCAGTTACTCTACCTTGCCTCCTGTTTCCACCAACTTGGGCATTAAAGTCACCCGCTACGACCAGGAAGTCCTTCCTGGGAATTAACGACAGTTCATCCTCTAGCTGATGATAGAATTCTTCAATTGTCGCCTGATCATTAGCATTCGTGGGTGCATAGACCGATAATAAGGATACATTTAAAGGACGGCTTTTGACACGAAGGTAGGCTAATCGTGAATTTATCGGTTTCCAGGCTAAGACTGCCCTTGCGGCTTTATGACTGAGAGCAAAGCCGACCCCAGCGAGTCCAGAACCGTTAGTTGGGCCGCTGTAGAAAAGTTGTATAGAACTATTTTGGTGTGCGACTAAAATCTTACTAATTCCATCGTTAGCCATTCTCAATTCCGACACACAACAAATATCAATGTCTCTATCGTAAATGCTTTTTGCGAGCAGGGCTTGCTTCCCAGTTTGAAGCAAAGTTTGCACATTTAGGCAACCGATGTTTTTTAGCCCTGAAAAGGGCTGTTTGGAATGGAAACGGCGATCCATGGAAGCTGTTTAGGCTGGATATACCCAAGAGGGCGCTAGTCCCAAAGGTCGACAGAGCCCGTTTAGTAGTAACAGGGAGCACCACGAGAAGGCCGGGTTGTCGTTTGATAGCAGAGAGGCTTAGCAAAAGCTTGTATATTTCGCATCAACTATCCTTGCTCCCCAATTATATCTTGTATTTTTATAATTTCTGTATGTGCGTTGGCTTTGAATTTAATTTATTATTATTTATTTTATCTTTTTCCTACTTTTTTTTATTTTTATTTATGTTATTGTACTTTCCTTTTTTATTACTATTTTTATCAATATGGCTCGACCATAAATTTATGTTTTACAACAAAATTATATTCACTTGTTTTTGTATTATTTACTGTTTTACAATTTCGTTATAAAAGCAATTAAATGCTTTTAAATCCACAGTGTCTTACAGCGACGAATGGGACACCATGTTTGAACCATTTCAGTAAAAGAAATTCCCTCTGCGCACGCTCCAGCAAACGTTCAAAGTGGAAAACTTCAAAGATAGAAAACATTCACATACCGACCTCACCTGACTTCCGTAAGTGATCCGTTCCAGAACCCATTACGTAAGTAAATTTTTAGTACATAGGTTTGTCTTTCTCCGTCTCTCACTCTCACTATTCAACATATCCTATATCAGAAAAACGAACAAAAAAAAAAATACAAGTAATACAATATCTTTCATGCATAAAGTACGGCTATGCTAGGGAATGCTTGATGTCAATTTTATGACTGGTGTAAAGTCGCTCTTCTTTCCTCCAAATCTCTCAGATGGAAAATCAAGTCGTTCCTATCACTTTTATCATAGTTTCACCCAATGTAAGGTCTTCATTATTACTTCGTTCTCATGAGCAAAGAGTAATGAATTTTAGAAATGTACTTGAAAAACCAACTGCCACTATTGGGTGGGTGCATAATTATCAGGCGTTTTTGTAGGCAGGTTCTGCCTACAAAACGCCTGATAATTATGCACCGACCCAAAATAATAAAAATAGTTATAATGATAGTGTTTCAAAGACCATAACATTACATCTTCATATAAAATAAAAAATCAGGCCATCAAATTCCAAATTTAAGAACTTTTATATTTACTTTAATATTTTAACAATAAAAAATAAATTATAATTTTTACTGATAAAACAATTCAAACAAAATTCATTCCAATTGTTGAGGATCCAGAGATTACGGCAAAAAACAAAAGGATTTGTTTAAATACCATTTTCTCTTGTTTTCCAAGCTTTTCTGCATGATTACTTTGCTTTATTTTTTTATTTCTTTATTTACTTTTATAACCTTTTTCTTTGATATTTTTTAGTTTCTTGATTACAAAATTAAACAAAATCCGAGATTAAGAATTTGTCTCAAAATTACAATTGATTTAATTAGGTAAATTAGAAATATTTCCATGTCGTTCTTACTAAAATTCCTCTTTCAGAATGACGAGAAAAAGAAGACATCAAATCCAGCAGAAGTCCTTTAAGAACTTAATATTTCAGACCAACTCAATGAGGGAGGAGTCATTTTTAACAGATTTCCAATTGATCTGTGAAGATAAAGAATTCTGGGTTCACAAAGTCATTCTCTCAGCTGCCAGTCCTTATTTCAAAGAACATTTCAAGAGAAATTCACAAACAACATCATTACAAATGGATTTCATCAATTCCAAAACACTGGACACTGTTTTGATTTACATTTACGAAGGACGTGTTGATCTAAGAAATCAAAGTCAACCATTTCTCAAAGACTTACTAGAGGCATTTATAAGATTGGAGATTCCTTTGATGTACAATTATTGTTTAGAACAACTTCTAGGCACTCAACAGCTTCTTTCTGAATGGAACTTAATAGAACAATTGAACAGTGTTCTAATTAAACAAGCATATCTAGAATATTTGCACAAGAATATAAAGACTTTGAAAACAACAGAATGTTTTCTTAATCTTAGTTATAAGAAAATAAAGGCTCTTTTGAAAGTACCTATTTCTGAACCTGTAAATCAAGAAGAAAAAATGTCAGCCATTCTGCTGTGGGTAAAACACGATCAGTCAACAAGATTCAACAAAATCACTGATCTTTTAGCAACAGTTGATTTTAATGGGTTCAGTAATTCACTGCTATTGGAACTAAAAAACGAACCTTTATTGAAAAACAATTCGTTCTTTGATAAGCAATGTATAAAGTTGTTTTTCAGTGAAATAAAGAAAGCCGAAGCTTTTAAAACATCAAGAACAATTATCTTAAGAAAAAAACCAAAAATTGAAACACAGTCTAGAAGTTCTGTTACAGAAAAGAAATCAGCAAGACTTCAGCAAAGAACTTCGGAAAAAAGTATTTTTCAAATAAATTCAAATGAAAAACCAAAGAAAGTGACAGAATCTCTTCCTATGACTTCTTCAAATTCTGGGAATGAAAAAAAGTCAGTGGCTTCAAAACGTATTTTTGTTTATGATAGTTTGAATTGGAATGGATTAATAGAATTTAATCCTGAAACAGAAACTTGGACGGAGGTGAAAGATGAGATTCTGCTTAGCTCATTCTCACGAGCCCAAGGTTCTGCTGTTTGTACTTTTGACAACTTCATCTACTTTTTCTGTGGAAGAGCTAGTGATGGAAGTCCAATTAATCAATGTTTTCGGCTAGATGTATTTCAAAAGAAAATTATTGAAATAAAGACAATGAATAAGAGTCGATACAATGCAACAGCTGTAAAACTCAATGATGTCATTTACGTTGTTGGAGGTGAATGTGGAAATGACCGCTTCAGATCTGTTACACATTCAATTGAACGATACAATCTTACAACTAATTCTTGGGAAACAATTCTAGATCTGCCATTTAGCCATTTAAATTGGTGTGTTCGGATTCCAGTGTTGGCGATTAATGGGCGGCTGTGTTTAATTGGGAAGAGCAATTTAATATGGTTTGATCCCCAAAGTGAGCAATGGAGTGTAGGTGACCTTTTGCCAGTCGATTGTCCACTTCGATTTCATGCAAGTTCTGCAGTCAACGTTCATGAAAATATCTTCATTGTATTGAATGGTTTAGATAAGATCTTTTGTTTCAATCTCATTAAAAAGTCCTGGATAACTTGTACTAATCCTTGTGGTTTACCAATTTAGTATTCTGCTCCATTAGAACAAATAAATCCTCAACTTACATCAGTTCCTCAATGCATTAATAATTACTGCAGTTCCTCTATTCTCGATTTCATTGATTTGGATCTTGGTTTTCCACCATTACTTCCACCGAGCTATGTATCTGCTGCAATTTCTGATAGTAGTATTTGTATAATTAACATTCAGAAATCCAATATAACAGAATTTTTAATTTTAAGTTATAAGAAATCCTATATTTTCAGACCACCAAACTATTGGAAACCTATTTCACCAGTTCTATTTTATAATCCAATGTTTTTTTCTATTGGAGAATGAAAGATTTTAGTACTGTATAACAAGAGAAATTATTACTCAAACCTTCCTGTATATTTTTGACTGATCCTTGAATTGCTGTAAGTTAGTTGTTTCTATTCTTTGAGAAATAAATGAGTTATATACATTAATTGAGTAAATTATTTTTAATAAAAATTGAAGATTAAAAGAAACACACTTAAAATAATGTAAGATTATCTAAGATTGTGGTGACTGCGTTGGTTGTTGGTCTTGCCAAGCCTTTTTTAAGGCTGCAATTTGTTTCGTCTCACTACATCTGATGAAGACCTTCGTAATTGGAGATCGAAACTGGTTACGGGTTTTTATCCTCCTTGTTCTTAATTTTAAGTATCAGAATTCTTTATGTATAAAGCAAGAATATAGCAGCGATGCAATTGAACACGATTGACACTCAAAATAAATGAATGTTCCGAATTTATTAAAGGAGAAATTTCCGAATGAGTACTAACTACATTAAAGAAATTAATTAAATAGGACCAACCAAATAATGTTTGATGTTGCCCTATTACCATTTTGAATTATGAAAAAAACGTAAAACACAATTAGACAGACAGATACTTTAAAAACAAATTCTCTTAAGCATTTACGAAAAGAAAATTGAAGCTGGCTCTAAAACAATTCTTAAAAAAATAATTTATTTAGAAATGAAATTGGCAAACACTAAAGCTACCCGCACACGAGGGAGCTTTTTCTGTGCAACTCGAGGAAATTGAGGTGCACAGAAAAAGCTGCATGCGACTATCAGTGCGCAAACGATGCAACATTGTTAGCGCCGCCGTGCGGACAACAAACGAAGCACACTACGAATTTGAATGACATCACTGGACATGACGTCAAGGATACTGCTGTGATATCGTTCCAAAACTAAATATTTGTGATTTATTTTAAACATATGAGAAATATTTTTATAATATTATTAGCCGGTATGTAATCGCAGTTGATGGCAATAATGCGATTCACGAACAACAACTACCAACAGCCAATAATAATCCATTGCTCACTGAAACAATGACTTCATGTGGCAGTTTCCGGAAATGGTGAATGAGCGAAACTCTGCTTGCGATCTGAAATATTCAAAAAAACTAGGTTTTTGAAACGTTCTGATACATTCTGCCGCATTAAATTACTGCATTTACATATAAACTGTATTTATGTGTGAAAGAAACTCGAAATAATCTGATATTTTTGCTGTATTCGTGATTCGCCCATCTGAAGCGAAGGAAAAATGTTTCGACGCCATGTTTCTTCCTTGAGCATGACGTCACGCCTGACGTATAAAAATGCTGCACTGTGATTGGGTAATTCAATGCAACTTTCCGTGGTGCACCGCCGTTCTGTGAAGCTTTTTTTCCATGCAACTTCCATGCAACTTGGCCCATGCAGCTCAAAAAACCGCTCTAGGCATCAAGTTGCACATGCAACTCGGCCAAAAGCTCCCTCGTGTGCGGGCTACTAACGATATACTAACAAGGAGACGACACGGCCTGTATCTTTTAATTCGGAGTGCCCTTTTGTGAGATGAAAGTACACAGGAAATACTTCAAAAATATATATACATGTAGGGGCCAACGCTCTTTAGTTTTCGAGATATTCGGCGTTATTTTCGTCGATTTTCAAGTATTGGCTTATAAGGTAACTGCTGTCATAAACAAAGCAGTGCGACGGTGGCTTAGTGGTATCGAAGCGGCCTCTGAAGCATCCTTCAAAGCCTATGCGGGTTTAACTCCTCTGCGGTGAAAGATATTTTTTTTTTTTCATTTCATTTTTTCTTTTTTTCTTTTTACTTTCTTTTTTTCTGTTTTCTTTTTTTCGTTTTTTTTTTTTATTATTTTTTTCTAATTTTTTTTTGTCTTTTTTCTCTATGATATATTTTTTTTCCGTTTATATTATGAATATTAGAAAAACAATTTACGATTAGAAGTAAGTAAATAATATTCTCGTTAACTTTGGTTTTTAATTAATTAGTTAATTAATTAAACTTTTTTTTTTCTTATGTGATGAAACTCTTTTACAGTTTCATGCAGGCAGGTTAAAACATCCACACATATCCATATGTTTTAAATGTGATGACAAATTACCTTAAGTAATTTTAGAATTTTATGATTTCATTGGGATTCTCACTACAAGGACTATGATATACTCCTTAAAATAAAAACAAAATCAAAACTTCATAGAAAATCTTTAAGGAATATGTAAAAATTCCTTTCATAAGCTTTCAAGAAGTATTCAGAATCCATTACTTGCTCAAGTAAATAATATCAAGAAAGTGAAAAATAAATTGAGAAAGTGTATAAAACATGAATCTGTCAGTGTTGGAATTGAACGCAACCGACACTCAAAGTAAATGAATGTTCTAAAGG
>JAFIDM010008419.1:51152377-51162574 GCA_023159025.1 Thereuonema tuberculata | reverse complement strand
CATTTCTTTAAATTTTCAGGCACGTTAAATCTCTTTTTCATTTATAGTCTTAATAAAAGTTTTAAATAACTTTTGAAGAAAGGAAAACTATAGTCTTGGCCAATGGTTTCAAAGCTAACAAAATAATATATAAAATGACTTCAGATACTCAATAATATAGCAACATGTAAGAAGCATGTAGCGTAACATGTAAAACAGTCAACGTTAAGGCAATTTTAACGTACAACAATACAACAATTCCCGAATACCATAAGTAAACATTACATACAAAAATAGTCAATATACAATTAACTATACTACTATTAATAAAATATGTTAATAAAAGTATTTAAAGAAAAGGGCAATAGAACAAAAGAAAATTCACGAACAAATATACTATTGTGAATAACCATATTTTTTACGTTCTATTGTCTAAATCTATAAATCTAACGCCGTAAAAAAATATTAAAACAAAAGTTTCTTCGTGTCTGAATTAATCGATTGAGTTTTTTTTTCTTTAAAGGAGAATTGGCAGATCTGCCCCACCACTGTATAGCGATTAGATATGTACGTACAGTGCTCGCGCTTAAAGTTGAAACTCCCAGAATGCAAAGCAGATTATAGATTGTCCTTTCCTGGCCGTTCGCTAACATTGAAATAGAAGAGGTCGCTTCTATTTCAATGTTAGCGAACGGCCAGGAAAGGACAATCTATAATCTGCTTTGAATTCTGGGAGTTTCACCTTTATGCGCGAGCACTGTAAGGAAAGATCTCCATCAATAGAACATTTTTTATCATTACGACTTGTCTCAATTATTAGTCCATTCGGAGTTATATAAGTCTAAATATGATGTTTGAGAGATTGATTGTGGTGAATGTGGGTGGCAGGGAAGGTGCTTGGCTGTAGGTGTTTGGCTTCCCTGCTACCACTTCACCACCATGAATCAATCACACTGTTAATAATTATTATACGTAATTAATAATTAATATTATCATCTCTTTCAAGTAAATAATAATTATTTACATTTAATAAATGAAATAACATTTACTGTTACTGAAAATAAGTATTAAATGATAATTAATTAATACATTCGGGAAGTAAGATGCCGAGGAGATAAGGCTTATGTAGACGTATATAACTCCGACCGGACTAATAATTGAGACGAGTCGTAGTAGTAACATATGTTCTATTTAAGGAGATCTTTCTATAGGTATATATCTTATCACTATACAGGGTGGGGCAATTTCCCATACAGTTTCCCCATTCTCCTTTTATTGAGAAAAACGTTCTCTTTTCTGATTTCGTTAAACTTGATTATCTTTTATTTTTTCTTGCTTCGCTTTCTTTCTTCTTCTCGTCTTCTCCTTTCGCTACTACATTTTCCTTCAATTGCTGTTAAATACCCGAATCCATCATCTTGTATTCGTCTCCTGATGATGTCACAACTGTTTCTGATCAACATGTCTTCTCTAATAATCAACCATCCATTGATACAGAAAACAAATGTTGAAACAAAAATAACGACGTGATTTTTATTTCTCAAATGCTATCATCAAATAATGTATAGTAATAACCAATGGATAACAGCAATAACACCAGATTTAAATCTATTTCTGCTCACTTAAAGTATTTTATAACAATCATAGACACACTTATATAACTTAAGTCCATACTTCTCCCTTATAATGTTTCTTCTTTTAATGTTTCTTCTTATCATATCATAATATTCACAAACACCTCCAATCACTAATATATAGAGTAAGTGTGCCGAATATGAGACCCTTTTTTATTTTCATCTATAACTAGGAAAGTAAGTGAGGAATTACAGTACCAACGTGATATTCTTTTAAGGCATATATTTTACTACAAATAACAATGACAGAAAATTAAAACAACTTTACATTTTGTCTTGTATTAAATTTTAAACACAAATGTTACATTTTGGGGATTTGAAAAAAAGTAGTCCTAATATGAGACCCTCTTCTATAACTAAAAAAATGAATTGTAATTACTGAAAGTTCGTCAAAAACAAAACTTTAAACAATAATTAGGTAATATTTATCTTCATCGCTAATAGGTAAAAAAGAAAAATGAAATTTAAACGAATTAGTTGAAGTTTACTTCAGGTTTTGTTTACTTTTCGTTTTTAGATTCCAAAATTTCACATTGTTTGGGCTAATCCCTTAATTCTTGCGAACGATGTTGCTTGAGGTTTTTTTAGACAGTTGTGGGTGTCGTTATAAAAATCCCTTTAACCACTTTTCACCAGCACATTTTTTTCTGATGAAAACGGATGCTTTAAACCATTTTTCATAGCAAGCTGAAATGCCATTTTTTTTAATATCCCTCATTCTTAAGCCATAAAACCTTGAATCCATCTCAATGCAGTATTTTACTAACGAATCTTCAATGTGTTGTGGTAAAGTAGGCCGTCTTCGCAAACTAACGTCTACCAGTGATTCAGCTGTTTTTTCTGAATCCTTAACATAACGCTCCAGAGTTCTTTTTGGAACTTCAAAATATTTTGCAGCTTTTTTTGTAGCCCATATCACGACTTCTTACGGCTTTGACAGCTCATACCATCATTACAGGATCCCATTTTTTGCGTTTTGTTTCGGAAGGCATCTAAAAATGAAAACAATAAATGTAAACAAGCTTTGCATAATGAAAAAAAAAGAATGCCTAATATGAGACCCTATCTCATATTAGGCATCCTTTGGGGTCTCATATTAGGCACGACCGCGTTGTCATATACGCCAACGAATTTTTTAGGTTAGGCTTAACGTTAGCTTAAAAACAAACCGGCATGTTTATACTACACAGTTAAAGCTACCTATCCGATACTAAGAGTTTCAAAACGAGTCTTATCTTAAAGGTGAAAACAGCCAATGAAAATACACGTGCAAAAAAGTCGACGAGCACAAATTCAGGGAAAAAATTACTGAACCTTTGTTTGCGCTAGGAAACACTCGACTGACTCACCGCTGACGGATGATGCATTAGACTACTGTTTCACGCTCCAGTCGCCAGGCGGCAGCACTTAGTACATTCTGTAGGCTGGGGTCTCATATTAGGCAGGGGTCTCATAATAGGCATACTGACTCTATATATATTTATAAACGAATTTTCGAAAAAGTTTCTTCTTTTCTTTGTCAAGTTTTAAAATAACATAAACAATTTTTAGATGTTAATATCGAGCCATGTCACACATCCTGGATATTGTTACAAAATAACCAATAAAACAATACTCCTTTCATATGCAAACTAACCTAAACTTTCCATCATTACATAATTACAACAATTTTATAGACACAGTCATAGACACAGTCTACGTTAATTAAAAGTAGTCTTCTTTTTACTGAATTTTAAAAAACAAAAATGTAATAGAAAATTAAAAAAAAAAGGGAATAAAGACATTTTAACATACATAGATTGAATATATTGCATAGAAAATGAGAATTAGTGTTTGTTAGGTGCAGCTTAAAATTGAATAAAAAATAGGAAAATTAATACGATACAAATTCAAACATATAGTTTTTTTTTCTTGCTCTAAAGTTAATATTAAATTTCAGAATCCTGTATGTATCTACATCGACAGAAGGATGGATCATCAGTTTGACTTCAATTAAACTTTATTCTTTTATAGATGAAGTTTTCTAAAGCCTTTTATTCTAACATTTTTGGCTTAAGGTGTCCAGATTACAAACCTACTCTGTAATATCCTTTGGTACAATTCGGTAACATTAAAAGATTCTTGAAATATCAGTAGAGTTTTATCCTCTTTTCCATCAATAGTTACGGAAAAGAAATGTGGAAAAGCCCTATCATCAGTGAATGAATGTAGTCACGTGGACTTTGAGTGGGTCTTAAGAGAGCTGCGTGTCCCCGCCATTCTCAGAGGAACTAAGGTGTTCCAGAAACAAATCATTGCAAAGGTGGAACATGTGAACGGTCATTACCAAAGAACCATTACAGCCATCAATCCCTTGGATTATCAGATAAAGACCACGGAATCTGCTTCCAATTCATCAGTAGTCCAAGGAGAAAAACCTTAAAGAGCTCATGTTTTTAAACTGATTCCTCTTCCAATTCCATGGGTATTGTCCTTTACAACCCTTTCTGGTATATATGGGTGGATGTTTTAAAAATATAGGTCAGTGAAAAATATGATATCTGGCTAACGATTCACTTTCGAATAAATACAGAATTGAATATAAAAATAAAAGCACAGTTCAAACAATCCATTAAACATAGATTATACGATCGAGAGATACAAATAAAAACCTCATTATACGAATCAATGATTGCAAACTGAGAAGGTGTTTTTTTCAAATCTCCTGACGTATTCATTTCTCCATTAATCTGTGATCAACAAGACTAAATTTCTTAATAAATAAAATTTTCTTATCTTATAAAACTATTTTATTTATATATCTGTTTTTTTGTTGACACCAATTTATTTCAAATTTTCGCTCCCTGAAAGTATTTTCACATGATATCTAAAATTCCAACATAACATTGATCGGTTGAATGCATTAACATATTTTCCCAGAAATGAAATAAATTTAAGAATATATAATCAGATATTATTTGTTTTCTAATAAACAAAATACTCATTAATTTTTTTAAATCAATTTAAGTCATCCTTATAAAACTTAGATAATACATTCAACCGATCAATGTTGTATTGGAACTTTAGAATAAATTTACTTAAATTAAATATATTCATGAAATTGACCTTCTTTTTGACATACGAATCAAAAACCTTTTCTTTATTTTTAAATGAATTAATTCTTTTGAACTTTTATTGTGTGTGCTAAAGTTTTTAGTATTGTCCACGTTTAAAAAAAGTGCTAAATTTAACGTAAGTTGAAAAACTTCCTGGGATAAATCGTTATCGATGTATAGTAACAAAAGATAGATCTACGTGGCCATTGAGGTCACGGTAGGTAAAGCTTCTAGCATTTTGTGGCTAAGAGAAATTGTCTGCGGTTAGGCTTGTTAGCCGCTGGAAAAGAAATTGATATCCATTCTACAGAAGACTGTGTGCTCTCTAGGGAACCAACTGGATTAGAATTCAATGTGAAAAAAATCCCGATCTCCGCCAGTTTCACCCGCCCTTCTCGTACAGTAGTTACCAATAGCTTCCGGCCCATAACGAAATTTGTAAGAAAATCAATATACAGTATAGGATTTCTAAGAGTTAATATTTTTTTTTTAAAAAAAAAAGAACAAAAAACGTAAGACACTGAAATTGGAAGGATGTGGAATAAATGTTTTCGAATCTTTAAGAATAAGATGTACTGGGATAACTTTGAGATTGGAATTAGATAGATTCTTCATCACTCAATATTGAAACAGTATTATTAAAAAAAAAAGGTAGGGATAGTGATTAATAAACCAATCACAATGCTTCGCAACGGCTTCTGATACGTCATTTATGTTGAATTATTGCTTTAATTTCCTTATTATTATAAATGTGATTGCTGCGAATGCAAAAGGCGCAATATTGTGATTGTTATGATTGTTGCTGAACTGTATTATAAATGTGATTGTTGCGAATGCAAAAGGCGCATTTGTTGCGACTGTTGTGATTATTGTGCGTAACGATAATTTAATGAGATTTTAATGATACTTGTCCACAGACAGACGGACAAAGCGGGATTATAAGGCTTCATATCAGAAGCCCAAAATTAGCAAGCCCTATAATTAGTATTCCGATTGTGATTCTAAGATACACTCTGTACATCACGCTAATAAAGTGATTGAATCCCACGTAAGGAGATCGAATCGTAAGATAAGACATTCAGGATTTTCTTTTTCGTCCTTCCTCTCTGTCATCCTGTTTTACGTTATTTCATATTTCCATTACCAATATTAGAAAGACTCTACAATATATTATTGTCTGTTTTCCCATCTTATCGTTTGAATCTTCTGTTTCTGTAATGAATTAGAGACAGCAGAAGTAACAGAGTTCAAAACAATGATACAAACAAAGGTATAGAAGTTACTTGCTAAAAGTCATTTGATTTATATCACAATACTAATCGAGAAGTGGACCAGCGTGAAATACAGTTTTTGATTTTCTTGCTTTTTTTTTGCAATTAACACAATCACTGATGCTCGAAAGTTATCTGTTCCACTTTTATGACCATAATGTACCACATATTGTTCTTATAATCAGTTTGTGTTTTCTTCTCGTTTAAGATGTTTATGACATTGCTTTCAACATCTGTAAAAGAGTTTTTGCTGAAAAATCTTTCCTTTTGGAAGGGAGCCAGAAATTCCTTGATAATAAACCGACTTGAAGCAACGCACTATTGCTAGTTTTCCCTTCCATTTCTTTCCCCAGAAAATGATGAATTCAACTGGAAACAAAATGATCGTCCTCTACTGCATGGATTTGTTGTTTTTTGTTCCCCCCAATTGCTTCTGGAAGTGGATGATCAGCAAAAAAAATTAGATTGCTACAATGAAAGTATATTCAATTATTGTCTAAATTACTGAAATGAATAATAACTACTAAATTACTGAAAATATTTTGAAGCTTCTTCTCCTTTACATCCACGCAAATTCAACTGAAATCTTCTTAGACCATATTAAAAAACTTCTTTTAATAACACATTAAAGCTCCTTACATCACATAGGCAATATTTCGTAAGCCGAATCGGCCTTACTTTTTCAAGACTTTTTTTTAAAAAAACTTCCTGGAAAGAGAGAACCATTTGTCTCCTTCCCAAACACCAACATCACAAAAAAAAATTGTCAATTCAATATCAATTATTTTAATTTTCATTTTAATCTTTAAGGTTTTGTTCTTAAAATTAAAATAAAAAAAAATTAATATTCAAAGATTGATATTGAATTGACAATTTTAAATTGAGTTTCTATCACTTCTGGAGAATTTTTTTTTCCTAATGTCAAATATACATTTGTTTACATTTTGTTGTAGATTATTCCCAATAGGTAGGGTTGTCAACCGAGTTAATTGTATGCCTGGGGATTTTCCACATTGCATCATGGTAGTTTTTTGTCTTTATATTCATTCCTTTTGTTTAAGCTCATTACTTGAGAATGTGTATTCAATTTATATACACTAAACTATGGTCGTTATTAAACGAAGTTTAATTTAGTAAGCAGGTGTGTCGGCTTTATTTGTGAACATTAACAACACGTAATCTTGTCCTGTTTTTTTACTAAATAGATTTTCTTTACACGCAATCTTGTCCTAAGAAAATCTATTCCTCATTGAGCTTTCATTAAAGTATCGTTTCCTAAATTCCTTCATTTAAATCAAATGGTAGTGAAAATCTCTAATTGTCTTTCGTCGTAAATACCAAACACTTGTTTAATTGACAACTTCCAGAATTACTTGCAGTAGGTAATTGACCGAAAACTGTGCTGAACTAATTCAAATTTTAAGAGAAGTTATAAAAGCATGGAAATATCATAAGAATTGCTTAAAATATTTTAAGAAAACATATCTTTCAGAGATAAAAAAATAGTATTAAACCGGTCGTTCACGATCTAAACAAATCAACAGTGCACAGATTTCACAAGCGATTATAATATAAATGATGTAATTATAATTAATGTTGCAAAGTGCAATGTTGTTTTAATCTGTGCAACTTCAACATAACCGTATTCAGTAAAAATTAGAAATAAGTCAATTCATAATTTTATACTAATCACAAAATAAGCGACTTTGCGCCATTTTAAAACATTCGGTCTTTTTTTTATTACGTATTAAAACCTTAAAGATTTATTGTTTGTTTGTTGTTATTTTTCTATATTAGTAGGCTTAAAACGCTTTTTTCTTTGACGTTCTTAGCTACGAACTGGATTTTTTTACTGACCAAGTAAACAGAGTTGAGATGGACGTGGAGAGAGTGAACAGCAATCGATAACAATGTCAGAATGAAGATCTCTTCCCTAAAGCTCTGTCCTCATTTAGAGAACTACGGTTAATTACTGATAATCAATTATCCCCTGGCAGAAGAAGAGGAAGATCTGTTGCTAGTAAGACCAACAGATACGTGACTTATTTCAACATCACGATCTAGTAAAGCTTAGGATCAGAAATTAAAATACAGATCTAATAATATAAAAACAGCATTTAAAATAATCGCGTCATAAAAGTTTATTAAATATTATAGGATCTTAAGTGGAGACGAAGAGGAAGGCAGAAAATAGGAAAGATTGGAGAATGCTGGGTTTGCAGTGAAGGACCTGCCCTTGGCAGAGAACTATGTATGTATATGTAAGTATTATAGTTTAGAAGTTTAGTATCTGCTTTTGTTCTATATGTAGATTAAATGTATATTATATACATTATGTAGAACAGCATAAATGAGGGACTAAATTTAAAAATGGAATGAAATAGATTGAGAAAAAATTGTGATAACCAAGTTTCGAAAAATACATTTCTACTACACATATTATAGAAATCTTATATTATAAAAGCATTATTCTGTGTGTCATAAGACTTTACGTTTTCCCAATTTTGTGACCAAACTATAAGAGATAAATTGGTCATGTAAATGGATAAAATGTAAATTTTTTTTAAGACAAACAAAATGCTAAAAAAATCTTTCGAAAAAAGTTTTTGGTTTCCAAGATGGCGCCTTTTAAAGGGTCAAATTTTGACTTTTTCTCAATTTAAACGAAAAGTATAAAAGATGGAAGAGAACATTATATTGAGAAAATGTTGGTATTTGAAAGTTCTATCGAACGATGTATCGCTTATTCACAAACGCTTCAGAGTTTGCAAGATACATGCAAAAATGTGAATTTTCGGTGTGTGACGCCGACCCGCAATACATCCGAGTTATTCGGAGAAGCCACAACGGGCTGGGAAGTTACATATTCTCCGACGATCTCAACATTAATTTGCTAAATAAATTAAGTTTATTTTTTGAATACTGTATATGCAAGGGTTCCGGAGCGAAGCGACGATACCTGGCTATTATTATTATATATTATAAAAACGTTATTCTGCCTGTCATTCTGTAAGCAAAATGTTAAATTACAAATTATTAAAATGTTATTAAAATAGAGAATCTATTCTTAAAAAATGAAAATATATTAAACAACTGACCAACTAAATATAGATATTTTCAAAATGAATAAAAACAATTCAGTACAGAAATACGTAAAACTTATGTGCAATAATGGTTTCAAAAATCGTCTTTACGGAACAACAAGAAACAACTGTACAATTCATGGAAATACGAAAACAAATATAGATCATATTTTCATAAATAAACATGATATCAAAACACCAGGAATAATATGTAAAGAACGAATCGGATGAGAGTTGAAAATGAGAAAATAACAGATCCAAATATAATCAATAAAGAACTAATCAATGATGTTAACAAAACAAAATTCATGAAAATCTACATATATAAAAAGAAAAGTCCTGACTCACTCACTGACTGACTCATCAACGCCCACCCCAAATCCTTGGACCTAGAAAGCTGAAATTTTGCACAAAGTTTTCCTTTATGCTGTAGACAAGGAATAAGGTCGGATTTTTCGAAATTCTTACGGGATAGGGAATAATCTGGTAAACTGACGACGAAGTGTATGGCGGCAACCCCAGGTGTGTTGCGCCAACCCGCAATATACCTGAGTTAAGTGGAGAAGACCACAAAGGGCTAGGAAGTCGTATAGTCTCCGATCGCAATATTAATTTACTAAATAAATAAAGTATTTTTTTAAATGCTATAGATGCAAGGGTTCCGGAGCGAAGCGACGCTATAGATGCAAGGGTTAAATGCTATAGATGCAAGCGGCTAGTGATATATAGATTCTCTTTATTACTTAACAACTCCACAACTCTAACTTGCGATATTTCGAATACTTCAAAGATAAAGATTTTATTTAAAATTGGAACAATTAGGACGTAATAATTTATAATAAAGCTTCGTATGGCATGGAGCCTGTCACGTTTTTGTTACTGTTTAGTTTAGAATTCATGGATGTTAATTAAAAAATTTTAATTTGGGAAGAAAGAAGATGGTTTCTTTTCCCTTTGTAAAAAGCTTGAAAAAGAACGTCCGATAAGGAATTCGAAATATCGCAAGTTGGAGTTGTGGAATTGTTAAGTAATAAAGAGAATTTTTTATTTGTTATTTTTGATGATTTATTGATGATATACAGGTTGTTTTTAAACTATGCTGACAAACTTCGGGAGTTGATTCTTGGGAGGACAA
>JAFIDM010008419.1:51139756-51152277 GCA_023159025.1 Thereuonema tuberculata | reverse complement strand
AACACTGTGCCAACTGGGGAAATTGGATAATCTCATCCAAGAAGCAATGCACATGAATATAGACATCCTGGGGGTCAGCGAAGTTAGATGGCCTGACGCGGGGAAGATAGAGAGAGAGGATTATACTTTCATATACTCTGGAGGTGCTAAACACGAACACGGAGTGGGTATACTAATCCGGAAAGATATATTTAAAAGTGTAAAGGGATACTGGCCAATTGATCAAAGAAATCTCCTTATTAAAATTGCAGCCCAACCTGAAAATATAACTATCATACAAACATATGCTCCTACTTCATCATGTAATGATGATGACATAGAGGATTATTACCAAAAGCTACAATCGGCAATTGAGCAGAGTAAGCCGAATGAAATCCTTGTGGTAATGGGAGATATGAATGCGAAGGTTGGTAAGGGAAGAGAGGGATCTACGACCGGTGAATACGGACTGGGAATACGAAATGATCGAGGAGAAAGATTGATAGAATTCTGTATTTCGAACAGACTGAGCATCATGAATACGTTCTTTGAACACCATAAGAGGAGATTATACACATGGAGAAACCCAAACGATTCTACAAGAAATCAAATAGATTACATAATGATAAGAGAAAGATATAAAAACTGTGTTATAAATGCAAAAACATACCCTGGTGCAGACATTAATTCCGATCATAATCCTGTTGTCATAAAGGCAAAAATAAGATTAAAGAAAATCAATAAAATAATAAATAGGAAAAAGGCTGACATGACAGCCTTAAAAAATGATGATCTAAGAAGACTCTTTAAAGTGGAGGTGGAAAATAAAATACAAACTGCAGAAAAACAGAGTACACATGACCAAGAGGACCGTCAGAAAACAATAGAAAACAAATGGAACATTGTTAAGTCAGCGCTGGGTGAGACAATGGAAGATCTCATCCCAAAAACAACCCACACCAAGAAAATGCCGTGGATGACAGACGAAATCTTAGCACTAATGTCGGAGAGAAAACGGAAAGGAAAAAGGGACCCAGGATATACAGAAATTGACGATAAAATCAGAAGAGAATGTAGAAAGGCAAAAGATCTATGGCTCAATGGACTATGCAGAGAAATTGAGGATTTAGAGAAAAGAAATAATTCCAAAGAGTTACATAGGAAGGTCAAAGACTTAGCACTACGGAAAAGGAAAATAAACAGCCACAATTGCATTAGAGATCAGGGGGGAAAGATACTATTAGAAGTCCCTGACATAAAGAAGAGATGGAAGGAATATACACAAGACTTATTCAATGCAAGCCGAGAAGACAGACCCAATGCTGAAGACGATAATGGAGAACCGATCACTATGGAAGAAATTATACATGCAATCAGAATGATGAAAAATGGAAAATCACCAGGTCCAGACCACATACAGACAGAACTTTTGAGAGATCTGAGTGAAGATACAATGAAATATATCAAAACACTCATTAACAACATATATGATACAGGATATCTCCCAAATGATTGGAGAACATCAATCTTCATACCTTTACCAAAAAAACCCAAAACCGTAGAGTGCTCGGAATATAGGTTGATCAGCTTAATGAGTCACCTAACAAAAATACTAATGAGAATAATACAAGAAAGAATAAGGGGAAAATTGACAGCTGAAATAGAGGATACTCAATCAGGATTTCAGAAAGATAAGGGCACACGAGAAAGTATCTTCAACCTAAGGATGGTTTGTGAGAGAAACTTAGATTTGGGAAAGAAGATCTACTTGTGCTTTGTTGATTATGCCAAAGCATTTGACTCAATTGACCATAACCGTTTAATTCAATGCTTACAGGGTATAGGAATTGATGGAAAGGACTTAAGAATCATTATAAACTCATACTGGAACCAATTAGCAGCAGTGAGAATCGGTAGAGAAGAAACAGATCCCTTTGAAATTAAAAAGGGAGTAAGACAAGGTTGCGTTCTCTCCCCACTTCTGTATAATATATATAGTGAACAGATTTTTAGAGACCTAAATCAATTTAGAGGAATCAAGATGGGAGGAAGGAACCTCAACAACTTCAGATACGCAGACGATACTGTACTTCTGGCAGATTCTGAGGAATATTTACAGCTATTGGTGAACGAGGTAGAAAGAAGAAGTGCAGAACTTGGTCTACAGATTAATTATAAGAAGACAAAATGTATGGTAATTAAAAGAGGACATGAGATGACAAGGATAGACATACGGATAAACAATAAAAGACTAGAACAGGTTGACTCCTTCATTTACTTAGGACAGCGACTAGCATTAGAGAAATTAAAAGGAGAATTGAAATAGCTAGAAAGACTTTTATGGATATGAGAGCTACTCTGACATCAGAGATATCTCCATTAATTTAAGGAAAAAAGGGATGAAATGTTATATATGGACAACACTCCTTTATGGATCTGAGACTTGGACTCTCAGTAGAGAGACAGAAAGAAAATTGGAGAGTTTTGAGATGTGGATTTTGAGAAGAATGTTTAAAATTCCTTGGAAAAGAAGAATGAGTAATGAGGAGGTATTGAGATTGGCTGAATACGAGAGATCCTTGATTAAGACCATAAGGGAAAGAAAAATGAAATACTTCGGTCACCTGATGAGACAAGATGATCTACAGAGGTTGATGCTGGAGGGAAAGTTGGATGGGAGAAGACCCAGAGGAAGACCGAGAAAGAATTGGTTTGACAACATCAGAGAATGGACTGGCAGGAATTACCAGGAATGCTCCAGAATAGCAAGAGATAGAGAAAATTTTAGAGCCTTGGTCGCCGACCTCCTGGATGGAGAGGGCACATGAAGAAGAAGAAGAAGTATATTATATAAAATTTTTTAGAAAAAAACTACAATGTTGTAAACTACATAATTATTGTAAACAACAGATCTACGAGATTTCGTATACTTGTTGTACAATAAGCAATATCAAACTAGCATCAAGAATATTTGAATTGATATTTAAGGTCATTTGTATTTAAAAAAAATGGACAATTACAACTTTCACATTGAAGTCCTACAATTGCAAAAATTTCATAATTCAGGTATTTATGTATATATACTTTATATATTTATAATTTCAGGATTTGGGGTATAATTAACGTAATGAAATTGGAGACTCTTACTTGTTAATCCATACTATTCCCTTATGCTCTGATGTTATGATTTATGTTACGGCTTAACCCATGTCCTCACCAGAAAACCAATTATTTCTTAACCAAAGTTTGGTTAATTTGATCTTTTTGAAATTGTTTTTGGTTAGGATATTTTTCTTGTCGTGTTTAATAATTTTTTGGTATTTTATTGTGTGCACTATTCAGACTTTGTTGTAGTTTTAACTGATTTTTTTCCATATAAGTTAATTCTGTAATGGCATTGGCAAATCCTAAATCTATATCCCTCTAAAATTCCTTACTGTTTTTCTTTTCCAAATAGTCATAAGCTACTTCTGCATTTAGTCCAATTGAATTCAATTAAATTGCGGCATGAGCTAGTACTTACATTATTTATAGTGCGACCACATTATCTTGACGATTGGAGAAATTCCAGAGCCTCATGACATCAGCACTAGCTTTTCTCAGAGATTCCGAAGAAAGTTACATTACAGCTATAAAAAAAAAAGAAAAAAAAGTGTTTTAATGATGCTTAAACGAAACGTTATACTATACTATTATATACTACAGTTCTTCGTTGAATGCTTTCAATATAAGATTTAACTTCTATATTTAAATTTTATGTATTTCTTTTAAATATTATGTATTTTTGAACTTCTTTGCTTTGGGCGCGCTTGTTTCTGATTGGTTGAAAAATAGATACGTCATAATCACGAGGAGTTTCTTCCAATAGTAAAGATATCATGGTCTGACTTTACAAAAATCTTCTGAGAGTGGCTTTTCCTTATTTTGACTTTTCCTTATTTTCTTTCTAGACCACATTTTCCTGATGTACTTGGAAAATTTCAGAATGGTATTTTCAGTTTCGTGATAAGGTTTTGTATAATAACAATTAAAAAAGGTAGAATAGCGATTAGTAAACCAATCACAATGCTTCGCCGGCTTTTGATTAATTTATGTTGAATTATTGCTTTAATTTTTTTATTATTACAAATGTTATTGCTGCGAATGCAAAAGGCGCAATTGTTGCGATTGTTGTGATTGTTGAGCTAATGAGAATTTAATGAGATTTTAATGATACTTCTTCATAAAGGGACAGACAAACCGGGAATATAAGGTGTCTGATCTTGTATCAGAAGCCTAAAATTCATTAATAAATTTTCGGGAAAAATTTAAAGTCACCACCCAGCGCTGACTGATAGAAGGGAATATCTTCTTTCAAAATTAGGTTTTTTTTTGTTTTTTTTCGCTACTACTGAAATTAAGTCGAAAAGTTCATAAACGTTTTAGGAATTTCGTTATAAATATTTCCTTTAATATCTATGTATTATTTTAATGCTTAATGTTAATTTAATGCTTTTATTTTAGAATGACAAGAAAAGTAAGACATCAAATCCAGCAGAAGTCGTTTAAGAACTTCATGTTTGAGGCCAACTTAATGAGAGAGGAATCATTTTTAACAGATTTCCAATTGATCTGTGAAGATAAAGAGTTCTTGGTTCACAAAGTCATTCTCTCAGCTGCCAGTCCTTATTTCAAAGAACATTTCAAGAGAAATTCACGTACAACAACATTACAAATGGATTTCATCAATTCCAAGACACTGGACACAGTTTTGATGTTCATTTACGAAGGACGTATTGATCTAAGAAATCAAAATCAACCATTCCTCAAAGACTTACTAGAGGCTTTTATAAGATTGCAGATTCCTTTGATGTACAATTACTGTTTAGAACAACTTCTGGGCACTCAACAGTTTCTTTCTCAGTGGAAGACAATAGAACAATTGAACAGTGAACTAATTCTACAAATATATTTGGAATATTTACACAAGAATATCAAGACTCTGAAAACAACAGAGAGCTTTCTTAATCTTAATGTTAATCAGATTGATGCTTTACTGAGCTGCTGCGCTTTGGATGTAGGGGACTATGACTCAATCATTGATGCTATTTTACTGTGGGTTAAACATGATCTTCAAGAAAGAAGGCAAACCATTAATGATCTGGTTGAAAAAATTGATTTCTGTAAACTTAGTAATTCTTGTTTGTTACAACTTTCAGAAGAGCCCTTGCTAACAAATAATGTCGACGTTAATAAAGAAATAGTGTTTAGGTTTCGTGAACAGAACTCTAAAACATCAGAGGAAACTTCATTAAATGGAAACATTGATATGAAAAGTAAATCTTGTAATTCATCAGATACAAATAAAAAAATTATTATAGTAAGAGATTCAGAAGTGGAACAAAATTTGAAATCCAAAAGAAAATCTGAGAGAAAAGTGGTAGCGTTAAATTGTGATAAGAATGCATCAAAGCCTAAGAACTTGCCAAACAATCCAAACTCTAAAGTTTCTAGGCGTGTCCTGGGTTATAATTTTGATGGTTCTTGCTTACTCGAATATAATCTTGAAACTCAAGACTGGACTAAAGTTCAAGATGAAGTCTTGGTGAACTGCTTCTCTAGAGTAAAACATAGAGCAGTCTGTAGTTTCGACAATTACATTTACTTTTTTGGTGGGCAGGACGAGGATGGAAAAGGTACTAAAAAATGTTTTGGATTAGATCTAAAGAAAAATGAAATCCTTGAAATTCCCCCAATGATGTTCGGTCATTGTTCCGCGACGGCAGTTAAGCTTCATCACTACATATACGTATTTGGAGGTTGTGTCAAAGAAGGAATTACAGAAGTTTTTCAAGGAAATGAACGGTATAATCTTATAACGAAGTCTTGGGAAATGACGATAGACCTACCACCCATCAAAAAACTTATGAACTCGTGGGTGTATGGCATTTTTGATGAAGATAGACATTTCGTCTATGACGATATAACCGCTGTTGATGATCGTTTGTGTATAGTTGGAAAGACCCACTTATTATGGTACGATCCAAAGTACAACGAATGGCAAGAAGATGAGGAACCCTTAGCAATAGAAACTTATGATTGCAATCAATGTGGTGTAACTTACGTCAATGGAAAATTATTCATACTAACAGCACAGCCACGCTGCATACATTCGTTTGATTTGAAGAACAAAAAGTGGGAAAAGATTTCAGGAATAATGGATTTGCAGGGTCCTCGAATCTTCCACCTTCCTATTCCAGATCGTTTGGAATTTTTAATTTTAAATGGAAAAGACGTTTTCCTTTACAGTCCTCCATTTCACTGGAGATTTATGTCAGAGGTAAGCGATTTCTATCTCTATCTCATAACTATTGGAAAATAGTTCGAGAATATAGCAGTCTCAAATTAGTAAATACCAAAACAAATATCTTTGTATAAGTTTAAATAATATCTGGTAATTACTTTTAAGAAATTTATTACAAAGTTCTGGAAGTCAAGTAGCTATGTTTTAGATGTAACAGTGTTTAAAACAGTTTTGTATGTAATGCTTTCTAACTAATATTATGTAACGAAATTGATATTCTATAATTGATTAGAAATAAACTTACAATTTACTTATTTATTCGTTTATTTATTTTTAATTTTTAATAAATAATCAATAATTCAATTCGTCTTTCAGAAGTAAACGGATGACTCTAATACTGGAGTCTTTGAATTACATGGTAACTAAAATTCAGATATCTCATAAGGTTTTGAGTAGAATAGCTACTAATAATTGTCTTTTTATTCTCAGAGCCTCTATACTACATCATACCGAAATGGCATTTATTACTTACAATTGCAAATAAATATATTTATTACATTTTATGAATGTCATAAAATATGAGTCAATCTTAGATCTCCAAAAATTAAATATTTTCAGACCTTCAGATAAATATATGAAAAAACTCAGTTTGCCAATGCCAAGATGGTGATTATCTTGTTAAAATAATAAAAAAAAAAAGAAAGAAAGCGTATTGCTGATAATACTTATTTCTTAACACGAGCATCAGAGATAATCAACCCAGATGGCTCGATGTCTCCGATAAATCTCCGCAATTGTCCACAGGGTCTTCTTTTTAAGTGTAATGTGTGAATCAGGCTTTTGAATTTGAATAATTTAAAAATTACGTGAAAATCAGTGAACGTTCTTTTTAGAAGATTCGGGAAAAGAAAGACCGAATTTAAGCTTTAATAATCCATTGTTTTGTTTTTCTTATTTTATAGCGAAATAATGAATGTAGACTTAAAAATTACGTCAATGCGATATAAAGTAATTATTCTAAAATAGATTTAAGTTTAATATCACGAAAGATAAATTTGACGATTCTAGTAAAAATTTAATGTATTGGCTGCAAATCCAATAGCTGTAGTATGGCTGATGCTAGAAGTATTGTGACAATTTTATACACTATTAATTTTCTGACAACATGAAATATAAGGGGCATTCAAAAAGAAACGAGCTCGAGGCCTAGGAACAGAAACAAGTAACGGTATGTCAGAAGTATTGGCCCTGGCTGTTAAGGCGCTTGTCCCCCTGCAACACAAGGCGGTGAATGGCTGTCTCGTAAAATTCCCGGGGCTGCATTGTGAATCAGTTCCGCAAGTACTGCATGACATCGCCGTCCGAAATGAATAGTTTGCCCCACAGGTGAGCTTGCCTGTGGAGCAGAATGACCTCTCAGGTGAGCTTGCCTTGGGAGGTCATTCTGCTCCACGACAAAGCAATGCTCCATATCACGGCACTCTTGCAGAAATTCAAGTGGGAGGTTCTCGATCACCCTCCATACAGTCCAGACCTCTCTCCCTGCGATTACGCCATTTTTTTGGTCCCCTACAAAAGGCTCTGAGGGGCAAACCTTCACCTCGGATGACGATGTCATGCAGTACTTGCGGAACTGATTCACAATGCAGCCTAGGGAATTTTACGAGACAGCCATTCACCGCCTTGTGTTGCAGGAGGACAGGTGCCTTAACAGCCAGGGCCAATACTTCTGACATACCGTTACTTGATTCTGTTCCTAGGCCTCGAGCTCCTTTCTTTTTGAATGCCCCTTATATATCCGAAAATCTCATGAAATATATACTCGAAACTTTGCATTACAATGCTGATTTTCATTCCTGATATCATTTTAACATTTTTCTCTTGTACTGAGATATTTGTTTCTGAAAGTTTCAAAAAATGAATTACTGGCATCATTAGAGCAATTACTTATATAACGATATCTTCTTTTCTCTTTTGAATAGTCTAGTTTTTCCCAAAAGTAATATTGATTTAGAAATAGCAGTTCCTTTCATTTCATCACAGCTCCCACTTTCAGGATTTATTTTGTGAGAAACAAAAGATCTTCCGCAAATTTCCAATTCAAAAATTGACTTATTAAGAAATTCCGTAATTGTCGTCACTTCCGCTTTCTGAGAAACGAGAACAAAGTAAGAACAATACTTAGGACAAAAGAAATCTACTATTCGATTGCCATTAGACATAAAATTCACAAACACCTTCGCAAACATCTATTGTAACACTACATTATTTGATTCAAAATTTCATTGATTTTTTTTTTCAAATAAAATCCAAAAATATAATTAGAAAGTTGACATAATTTTTATTATGTGAGAAATGTGAGAAAATAACATAAAAAGAAGATAAACTCCTATAAACAAGTATGTTTTATATCACTGTAATTTTGTTTTGCAAAATGAAAAAAGGAAACAAAATGGTAAACACAAAAATAGAAAAAAACGGAACTGAAGTTTTTAATTCCAGTGAAAATAAGAAATGTACTTCAGGAAAAAAAAAATAAAAAAAAAGTAAATTCGCTGTGAGAAGAAAAAGAAATAGAGTTCCTAGAAAGTGCATTTGATGGATTTACACCCACAGAAAGAGTCATTAAACCCGAGATAAGTAAAGAATAAAAGAAGAGATTACGAAGTGAAAGAAACTTCTACTTTAAGGTTAAATCGGGTTTTCTCATTTCTGCAATTCGCTGTTAGAAGCTGATTGATTCTACGACGAAATCATTGGATCTAATGAAAAAGAGATTCAACTAAAGAAAAAAAAAAGGAATACAAAGTATTCATGGAAGAAGATATTATTTTCCATACTTTTTCTTCAGTACAGAAGATATGAGATTAATTTCTTCTAAGTATTTATCTACAATTGTATCGAAATAAGTAACTGACATTTTTCTTTCATGCTTAAAACAAAAGTAAGTAAGAAAGTCCCTATTAAAAGCAGATACCGATACTGGTCATTGAAATTACAATAGCGATAGATTCAACAATGGGTGGGAAGACGACAAGGAAGTGGAAGGAGTAGCTTACATAACGCAATACATAGGTACGCTTTTCAAACGTATGCATTCCAAAAGCTATTACAAAATAGTCACAGAATACAGTATTTTTATCAAGAATCTACTTATAATTTTAAATTATTGCAAATTAAAGGGAAAAATACCGAATTTGATCAAAAGCGGATTTATAAGAAAATTACAGGTGAACCAATTATAAACAGATGTTTACCTGAAATAGGATGCCTTTTGAGTCAAGCTGAGTCTTGCATTCCAAATTTGTTCTTGTTTTTTATTTTCTTGTTTTTAATCTTTAAGAAGCCATTGTGTCCATCTTGAGTGATCTGTTAACTTCAAAAATAGTCCAAGCTGCATTCAAAATTAATATATTTAGAAGGAAGTTCCTAATTGATTTTTTAACATACCTAATTTGTGTCTTCGTAAAATATATTTGGCATTTATTAATTTTAATAATTTTATTAAATAATAATTTAATAATTTTTCATTGTTACAGGATAAATTGTAAAGAATCTATGATGTTTAAGTGTAAACTTAAGAATAGTAATAGTGAATGTGTTGGTTTTTGTAGCTGTGGAAGAGAGCCGCTTACTTCGGTCATCTCGAAACATGTCATTTTAATAAACAGTTTTTTATATGGATTGTACGGTATTGGTCGTATTATTATTGTTACTTCCCGCACGTTAATAACCTTCATTAATAACCTTCAATAGTAATTACCCGTTTGCTACAAAAACAATTAACGAATATTCCATGATTTATTCTCTTCTGCTAATTTTCCGCCGGAAATATGGTGACAAATAAAAGGCCTTCATCGAGAAACTTGGAAAGAATACCTTTGGTTTCACTAGAAAAAGTGAACATAACGTGAGACACATTAAATGACCATTTTCTTAGTTATATCCATTCTTATATATTTATCTTTTCTAGAAAATTGGAGTTTAACGGTAATCAATTTGAAAAAGTGAGGCATTAATAAAAAAAATAGCATTGCATTAAAACTTCATAATTACATTAACTGAAAATTGTTTTCCCTAAATAATACATTATTATTCTTCTCAAATAAGTTATTTATTTAAACTTAAATAAATAAATAATATAAAATGCAAATTTTCGAAACGGCTCTTCGTTCCTTTTTGAAGCTCAAAGACTTGACTGAATTAAGGAGAAGGTGCGGAAATGTCCTAATAATGTTTTTAATGTTATTAGAATTATGTAAACTTGAATTCATTATTATTGAAATTTATTGCTAAAAAATGAAAAGCTGAAGTGAATATATACAGGGTGGGCATAAAAGAATAGTGGGTTTCAAAGATATTTTTCTGTATTGCTTAACGTATACAATCATGACATCTCTCAATTGAAAGTGCAACGGTCCAAGTTTGATCTGAGTCACTCAGATGTGCGAATCTTTCGTCATCTGGCACACATCCAGATGTCTAAACAGGGTGGACCAAAGGAATGATGATCGATCGTATCCAATAGCGTCGACGCGCTGGTGTTCAACTTTCTGTTTATGACCTCTTGGTGGCGTTGGCTCTTCATGGCGGCCTAGATGGAAAAGGCTTCATATACATTGAAGTGCGATTCCTGGCCTAGGTCCTCCTCGCGCTTGGATGATAACAGTAACGCGAAATGACATGGACTACACGAGCCCTCTGTGATGCTGTGGAGAATGCACACCGTGCATCCTTTAGATCATCCCACAATTCCGAAATGTTCGCTGATGGTAGATTCCTGGCAGTGATGGCACGCTGAAGCGCATCCAAAATGTGGTCGATGGTGAACTTGGGGGCATGACAGCAATCTCAGAGGAATGCTTCTCCAGCTGTAATCGAGCGACTGAGGCCTTATGCGCTGTTGCAGTATTTTGATAAATAGGGGTTAAGGCAGAACATGAACGCGTGCAAATGATCCTCATGCATGGTGACGAAGTGACTCCAGATCACAGATATATGAAGGATCCTAATCTTTGCCAGCTGAACACCCCCATACTGTAACTGAGCCACCACCTCCCTGTATTGTCCCTTGTAGGTGTGCGGGATCTAGTGCCACGTGGGGTTTTCGATACATTCGAAATCATCCATCTGCCCGAAACAGTTGGAACAGCGGTTTGTCGAACCGCGCTACATGTTTCAAGTCATCTAGAGTCCAGTGGCGGTGTTCACGAACCCAGCCGAGCCGCAGAGCCTTGTGTTGTATGGTTGTAATAGCATCCGGATGGGTTGTAGGCTCCGGAACCCCACAGATCACAGGGAACGGTGTACTGTTCGGACGCTAATGCTAGTACTGCCTCCAGCATTGAACTCCGCTGTTATTTGCTGCAATGTTGCACGTGGATGGGATGTTATAATGTTGCACGTGGATGGGATGTTACAATTTTGTACGTGGATGGGATGTTAGAATGTTGCTAGAAGTAACTGTCCGCATTCGTGAAGGGACTTTTTCCACCAAACCGGTCTCTCATGCTGGATGTTTTCTCTGATTTTGTATAATCCAGGTACCCCCTTAAAATTGTTGAACGTGTGAATCTGAATTTCGTTCTAATTTCCGGGATGGAGTGACTATCTTCCGGCTCTATAATAATATCTCTTCTGAAGTCGCGTAAGTCCCCCATAATTTATATATACAGAATAGTTAATATATAGGTTTTTTTTAAACTATGGGGACAAACTTCGAGAGTTGATTCTTGAGAGGACAAGGAACAAAATTGGTCCTACGAACATATGTCCGGAAATGCACAGTGACTTCACAGTACAGCATTGATTACATTATATTACATTACATTCCTAAACAGTACAGCACATACTTATCTGTCCGAGCGTGAGCTGTGCCCTGGATGCTACAATAGGTGCTCGAAGTAGCCCCCATGGATGGAAGCTCCCACAAGTTGTATCATTGATTCACGCACCCTTTCGAATGTTCCAGCCTGTACCCGAACATTGCCATAACCGGTATGCACACGTTGTTCCAGATTCCGCGCATTAAGGAGGGCTCAGCGTTGCACTACAGTTTGCAAATGCCCTCCCAAGTAAAAGTCAAGGAGGTTTAGGTCCGCCGACCGATCCATCTGCTTGGAAATGTGTTGTTGAGGTGTAATGTTATAAAGGATGTGTCATCGAGTCACTGAGAATTTCTGGACATAAGTTCATAGAACCAATTTTGTACTTTGTCCTCCCAAGAATCAACTCCCGAAGTTTGTCAGCATAGTTTAAA
>JAFIDM010008419.1:51124434-51139656 GCA_023159025.1 Thereuonema tuberculata | reverse complement strand
TTTAAACTATGCTGACAAACTTCGGGAGTTGATTCTTGGGAGGACAAGGTACAAAATTGGTCTATGAACTTATGTCCAGAAATTCTCAGTGACTCGATGACACATCCTTTATAACATTACACCTCAACAACACATCTCCAAGCAGATGGATCGGTCGGCGGACCTAAACCTCCTTGACTTTTACTTGTGAGGGCATTAGCAAACTGCAGTGCAACGCTGAGCCCTCCTTAATACGCGGAATCTGGAACAACGTGTACATACCGGTTATGGCATTGCTCGGGTACAGGCTGGAACATTCGAAAGGCTGCGTGAATCAATGATACGACTTGTGGGAGCTTCCATCCATGGGGGCTACTTCGAGCACCTATTGTAGCATCCACGGCACAGCTCACGCTCGGACAGATACGTATGTGCTGTACTGTTTAGGAATGTAATGTAATATAATGTAATCAATGCTGTACTGTGAAGTCACTGTGCATTTCCGGACATATGTTCGTAGGACCAATTTTGTTCCTTGTCCTCCCAAGAACCAACTCCCGAAGTTTGTCCCCATATTTTAAAAAAAAAACCTGTATGTTAACTATTCTGTATATATATATATCTATATATCTTTATAAATATCGAATGGCCAAACTCAAATGGGCCCTATTCGAGTTTAGCAATGCAAAGATTTCAATCAATCATTTGCAATTTAGAAAATTTAGAATGTTAAGAATATAAGGATAAAATTAACTTGTATTACTAAACATAATAGCCGGACAGCATTCTGAAATTTGAAAAAAAAAACAATACAAAATTCAGAAAGCTGTTTCTGTGAGAATAATAAAGTCAAATTTTACCCTCACGTCATCAGCGGCATCTAGCGAGAAATTTAGAAACTAACATTTTTTGTAAGCAATAAAGCAATATGAAGAAGTTTGCTCTTTTTTCTCGTTTATTCTTTTTTAAGTTTTTAATTTTATCTTTTTTTGTAATTTCTATTATATTATATACTTTTTTTACTTTTTTATATACAGTTTTAATAAAAAAAAATAAAAAAAATTGAAATAAAAATATAAAAAAAACCGAAAACTTAAAAAATAAAATAAAAAATAAATAGATGACAGTCATCAGATCAAACTCAAAACTTCCTAAAGGATTTAATTTTGAATTGTCATAGGATTTGTTGATTTATAAGTTATCTTATCTTGAAGAATTAGAATGATTAAATAAAATTATGAATATTTTTAACTTTATATTTTTTATAAATTTGAAATTTAAATTTTTTCTGAAATTGTAAAATATATGTATTTAAAACTTGAATTGGAAAATTATTATTTATAAATTCATTAATAAGATAATTTAAATTATGTAAAAAAATCTTCAAATTTACAATTAATATCAAGATATCTTTTGAGCTCTTGGATAAAAATATTTTTAAATAAATTTAAACTCACATTACTGGTAAATTTATGAAATTTATTAATTTTAAATGGAAATAAAAAATGTTTTATTAAATAGTTTAATGTATGGAATTTGTTGATGATAATATATTCTTAAATCTAAAAAATCAACAAAATCAGAATTATTAGTTTGTTGTAATTTAATAATATTTTTGTAAACCGTTTCGGAAATTTGCATTTTATATTATTTATTTAAGTTTAAATAAATAACTTATTTGAGAAGAAGAATAATGTATTATTTAGGAAAAACAATTTTCAGTTAATGTAATTATGAAGTTTTAATGCAATGCTATTTTTTATTAATGCCTCACTTTTTCAAATTGATTACCATTAAACTCCAATTTTCTAGAAAAGATAAATTTATAAGAATGGATAGAACTAAGAAAATGGTCATTTCATAAGTCTCTTGTAATGTTCATTTTTTCTCCCAAAGTTATTCTTTCCATGTTTCACAATTGAGACCTTTCATTTGTGACCATATTTCTGGCAGAAAGTTAGTAGAAGATAAATCATGGAAAATTCGTTAATTATTTTTGTAGCAAACGGCTAATTACTATTGAAGGTTTTTAACGTGCGGGAAGAAACAATAATAATATGACCAATACCGTACAATGCATAAAAAAAAAACCTGTTTAATTAAATGACATGTTTCGAGATGACCGAAATAAGCGGCTCTCTTCCTCAGCTACAAAAACCAACACATTTAATTTTACTATTCTTAAGTTTACACTTAAACATCATAGTTGTTTTACAATTTATCCTGTAACAATGGAATTTATTCATTACATCAGTTAATTTAATTGAAGTTAAAATAAAGTTCTTGCATTGAAAAAAAAAATGTTAATAAAAAAAATTATTAAAATTAATAAATGTCATAAAAATATTTTACGAAGTCACAAATTACAGTTATGTTACAAAATCAATTAGGAACTTCCTTCTAAATATATTAATTTTGAATGAAACTGGGACTATTTTTGAAGTTAACAAATCATTCAAGATGGAAACAATGGTTTCTTAAAGATTAAAAACAAGAAAATAAAAAACAAGAATAAATTTGGAATGCAAGTCTCAGCTTGACGCAAAAGGCCTCCTGATTTTAGGTAAACATCTGTTTATAATTGGTTTACCTGTAATTTTCCTATAAATCCGCTTTTGATCAAATTCAGTATTTTTCTCTTCATTTTGTAATAATTTAAAATTATAAATAGATTCTTGAAAAAAATGCTGTGACTATATTGTAATAGCTATTGGAATGCATACGTTTGGAAAGCGTACCTTTGTAATTATGTAAGCTTTCCACTTCCTTGCCGTCTTTCCATTCATTGTTGAATCTATCGCTATTGTAATTTCAATGACCAGTATCGGTTATCTGCTTTTAATAGGGACTTTCTTACTTACTTTTGTTTTAAATACGAAAGAAAAATGTCAATTACTTATTTCGATACATTTGTTAGATAAATAGAAGAAATTAAACTCATATCTTCTGTACTGAAGAAAAAGTATGGGAAATAATATCTTCTTCCATTAATACTTTGTATTCCCTTTTTTTTCTTTTAGTTGAATCTCTTTTTCATTAGAGCCACTGATTTCGTCGTAGAATCAATCAGCTTCTAACAGCGAATTGCAGAAATGAGAAAACCCGATTTAACCTTAAAGAAGTTTCTTTCACTTCGTAATCTCTTCTTTTATTCTTTACGTATCTCGGGTTTAATGACTCTTTTTGTGGGTGTAAATCCATCAAATGCACTTTCTAGGAACTCTATTTCTTTTTCTTCTCACAGCGAATTTACTTTTTTTTAAATTTTTTTTTCCTGAAGTACATTTTTTATTTTCACTGGAATTAAAAACTTCAGTTTCGTTTTTTTCTATTTTTGTGTTTACCATTTTTTCTTTTTTCATTTTGCAAAACAGGTTTTGTCTTCTTTTTATGTTATTTTCTCACAATTAAAGTTATGTCAACTTTCTAATTATATTTTTGGATATTACTTGAAAAAAAAAAATCAATGAAATTTTGAATCAAATAATGTAGTGTTACAATAGATGTTTGCGAAGATGTTTGTGAATTTTATGAAAGGCGATCAAATAGTGGATTTCTTTTGTCCTCACTATTGATAATACCTTGTACTCGTATAAAGAAAGCGGAAGTGACGTGTTACTACATTTACGGAATTTCTTTGTAAGTCAATTTTTGAATTGGAAATTTTAGGAAGACCTTTTTTTTTCTCAAAAGATAAATCCTGAAAGTGGAAGCTATGATGAAATGAAAGGAATTGCTATTTGTAAATCAATTTTACTTTTGGGAAAAACTAGACCATTCAAAAGAGAAAAAAAGATATTGTTATATAAGTAATTGCTCTAATGATGCCAGTAATTCATTTTGTGAAACTTTCAGCATAAGGGATTGTAATGCAAGGTTTCGAGTATATACTGTATTTCAGGAGATTTTCTGTTGTCAGAAAATTAATAGTTTATAAAATTGTCACAATACTTCTAGAATCAGCCATACTATAGCTATTACATTTGCAGCCAATACATTAAATCTTTACGAGAATCGTTAAATTTATCTTTCATGATATTAACCTGAAATCTATTTTAGAATAATTACCTTATATCGCATTGACATCATTTTTAAGTCTTTATTCATTATTTTGCTATAAAATAAGAAAAACAAAACAATGAATCATTAAAGCTTAAATTCGGTCTTGCTTTTTGCGAATATTCTAAAAAGAACGTTAACTGATTTTCCCGTAATTTTTAAATTATTCAAATTGCTTTTTTTTTTATTCCTTTCTTTCCTTTTGAAAAGAGTAAATTCAGACCACCACAAACAGTTCTAATTTAAATACATAAATAAAAGTATAATAAAATGCAGGCACTTTCAAGATGGTCTACATCTCATTTTCAAGGAGAATAATGAAAAACACGTTACAAAAAATAAGGAGTGAGGGCCAACGGACATGTGACTCGGATGGATACATTTAGGACTCAGGGGTGTTGGGCAGTAGACACATCGACCATGACGCATGGTGTAACAACAAGGGAAGTTTAAAATAGCAGGATGAAAGAGCATAATAAAATTGAAGTGTTCTTTCTTCTGCTGTTTTTTAAACTTCCCTTGTTGTTTTGCGCCACACATTTGTCTTAGCTCCGGGCCGTCTTAACTCCTTAACTCTTTGTCTTAACTCCTGAACCCTAAAAGTACCCGTCCGAATCACATGTCCGTTGGCCGTCATTCCTTACTTTTGTAACATGTTTTTCATTATTCCAGTTGAAAATGAGATGTTGACCATCTTGAAAGTGCTTGCATTTTATTGTACTTTTATTTATGTATTTAAATTAGAACTCTGTGTGGCCAGAATTTATTCATTTCATATTAAGAAACACATATTTTATTCATATTAATTAATATCTTAATTTCTTTCGTTTTAATTGTTCTTTCTGTCTCTCTCTTGTAATTCCTTTGTTGACTCCAATTCTCCGCAGACACCCAGAGGGCAAGGTGAAGAATTTTCCCGGAGACAGGAAATGAAACGTTTCCACGAGGATCAACAAATTTACCCAATACGTTTTATTCGGTAATTCGTTAACTCTAATCTAATTGAGCCAATTGTAAAGAGATCAGATTGTTGCTTGTGGTTTAATACCTCCAAAACCAACCATTTCACACTCACGGATCAAGTTCTATGCTGAACTAAATTGAAAATTAAGGTAAATCATTCTTAGCTAAATTTTTAAATTAAGTATCAAAAAATCAAAGAAAGATTTTAAAGATGGAATCCATTTCATAACAGTTTTTATTCATCTTCTTTCTGTACTTACTATAAACTTTTCTGAGTTAATTTTATACATTTCATTATTAAAAAAAAGTAAATGTAATTAAAAAATATAAAGTAATTATCAATAATAAAGAATTTTACTTCAAAACTACAGAACGTCTCCTTATGATGAGTAGGATCGCTATCCTCATTGTCCTTTCGTTCGTCCCAATAAAAGATTAATTTCCAAATTCTCCACTTCAAGACTATAATCCAATTAATGTATTTAATTGCACACTTTGTTTTTACTGTAAGTCAGTGGCGTATATAGAATATATTTTCGGGGGGGCCGACACCCCATGGAAACCTATCTGTTCACCCAAAAAAAACGTTGGGAGGACATTTCGGGGGGGGCCCAGGCCAAAAAATCTATTCAACTAAACAAAAAAAACAATGAAAATCTATCTGTTCAACCAAAAAAAACATTCGGAGGACATATCTTCATTATTTCGGGAGGGGCCCGGGCCCCCTCGGCCCCCCCTTATATACGCCCCTGCTGTAAGTGCTTTTTGTTAGAGGAAATCAGCGTTTCATAAAAGTTTTTTTGGAGTACTGTAGTTACCTACAGTATGCTAAAGGTTTTACCAAATTTCTAATAAATTAATTCTGTATTTTTTGAGTTATTGAGATTTTTTTTATGTATCCTTAAATAATGAAAACCAGTGTACATCCTCTACATTTATAAAATAAATCTACATCTAACATTTTACATGTGTGAAATTACAATTTAAGATATATTAAATAAGTGGAAATTCACAACATACATAACAGTAAAGAATTGAAAATTGAGATTTGTAAGATCGAGATGGATAACTGGAATCGAACCTGTAACCATTTGAGCTGCAGTCAGACGTCTTATCCATTAGGCCACGGGGACTACATTCAAATGAATATCATTTTGTACCATAACAGCTTGCAATCAAGTCTTCTTGGCGTATCAAATAATTTTAGGACTAATTAGTTTAGAATCTGAACTTTGTTAAAAATCAAACTTATATTGTAACTAAATATTAAACACAATTTTGCTTTTTATTCATTTAATGTAAAGATTACTTTAATTTGAAGTACTGTAAAGTGTTAGGAAGGATGTTCGACGTTCTAAATTCGAATTTACTGCAGTGGTAATGGACTTACTATCAAAGTTGGTATTTCTTGTATTAGATATTTAAATTTAAAAATATTGCATTTTACTTCTTTTTTTTTTTTTTCAGGGAAGTTTATTTAATTTGAAAGCAATTATCATAAGTGTGTTGTATTATTCTTATTATTAGATTCATCCTTAATATTAGGCGAACACGGAGCGATTTTATGGCAATATGATTGGGACAAGTTGGCCCAATTTGATTGCGGACAACTTTATCAAGCGCGAACACAGAGTTTGTCTTGAACCAATATTGCTTTGAATATCGGTGGTTACGGCGCTTCGTGTGTCACTAGGGAGCCCTAGTAATTACACACTAAGTGCGAACGCCTTATAAACACACCACACGAGCAGAGCATAAATGCACTGGGAACAATATTCCCAGCAATTGTACGACATCGGTTTTATTTATATAATTTATTTGCGAATAAAATGGGAGCTATCCAGTGTAAGCGTACCTGCGGTTAAGCCTAAACGTGTTACGAACGGACAGAATCGATCGAGTATTAAACGCCTTACCGCGGTAGAAATCCATTAAGATTCTTTCATTATCAATTGACAAAATATTGTTGTTTGAATTATCTTTTTTGGGCCGCCCATGTTGCAGATTTTAAGCCTTCTGTCTCACAAAACATGGTCGGCGGGAGCGAGTGATTTTCCGATGTTCAAAGTCCCGCCTCCTTCGACGTCAGCATTGTCACGTGATGTCATCCGTTCATTTGATTCGCTTTCGTACTACCAATATTTTGAGCCAACTAATATTGGGCCAATATTGTTCCTTTGGTACCAACAATAAAATTGGGACAATATTGTTCAGGTTGGGGCAATCAAATTGGGGCAAACGGTTGCCAGCAATCAAATTGGGCCTGATTGTCCCAAAATATCGCCTCGTGTTCGGCCAGTATAATAGGTTGTGTTTTTATCTTAAGAATTTGAATGGTATCAGCCAGATTTTGCTTGTGTTCAATGATACTTATCATTTAAAAATAAATTAATGATCTATTTTGTGTTTAGAATTGATCTCGAAGAAATGCGAGTTTAATTGTATTTTTCATGAAATTATTGACGAAGAATTAAAATATAATTTAAGTTCTTAATTATTGATTTGTTTGGTAAATGATTCCTGGAGTCATCCTGGAGTTTTCCTAACTAAAAACTTCTTTTACAAGAGAGATCAGACTTCTTAGATTTGATATTTTGATTCGAAGCTTTCAAGAATAAGATGTTATTAATATGTTAGATATTAATTAAGAAACTTGAAAAATAAATATCGAAATTTTTGAATTTTGTATTCTGTTTAAAACATCGAATGATAATAGTCAACAATTAAATGAAGTTGAAGTTAATGTTAAATGTTGGTAATTAATGTTATCCTTGATTATTAGAGCTAAAGGGGTAAGAAGCGTAAAGTTAGAAGACAGTATTCTAAATTAAGGAGACGTAATCCTGATGAATCTTCTAACTTGATAATTTTAAGGAATCGAAGAAGCACAACTTTGTAGTCATACATCAACGAGAAGAAATAATCCTGAAGCCAGTGCCGGATCTAGGAATTTTATCAAGGGGGGCAAGTCAGCCCCGTGCCGCCCCTGTAGCTGTGTTTCACTATTAAATTATAAAAAAAATCTATTTTCAATACCATTTTGCCGCCTCCCCCCCCCCCCGGACATAGCGCCCGGGGCATTTGCCCCCTCATGCCCCCCCCCCCTAAATCCGGTACTGCCTGAAGCACAAGCATTCTTGTTTTATTAGAAACCCTGGTTTTAAATACTTTAAAAGCCTTTTTATGAGGTAAGTATTTCAAAGAGTAAGATGGAAAATCAATATGGCTTTGTCTAATTTTTGAAAGAATGAAAATGTTAAGACAAGATCTCACAACCTACAAAACTTTGAATTATTAGATAGCTCAGGAACCTACATTTGCTGATTTTCTCCAGATTTTTTTCTAAAATTTAGTTAGTTATGAGTGTGAAATCAGGTAAAAGAAAGCCCAATTTATGTTAAGCTTTCCATACATGTATTTGTACAACTGTAACTACATCATAATATACATTGTGTGTTACATGGTGATTTTGCGCAATCTCCTGTAAAAATCGGATGTGTGTTAATATTTAAGGAATTAAGTGAAGTAGCACACGTAGCCATTAAAATTAAAGATATATCTACAATTAAAGTACAGGCATTAACTGTTTCGCCGGCGAATCCCTCCGGTTTCTTCAGGTGACAAGCTTAGGGCATAGCAAATATAGATTAACAGAAGATTTGAACAACTTTCAGTTTTAAGGGAAGTTTGGTACACACCGTCCAGAATGCATCTCGATTTTTTTTTAAATGTACTGGAGTGTAGCCTAATTTTAAAGTATTTTTATAAATATTAAAAATTGATAGGGATAATCAATATACAGAAACATATCGAAATATTTCAAATTTTTAATTATTTATAATTTTTATCGCAAAATTCGATTGGATTTAATATTCATGAAAGTCAGTATTAAATTTCAAAGGACTAAAAGTTTACTACATTGTAATACACTGACTTGCTAAAAAAACTAAGAAATCTGTCTAGTAAGGAATAGAGCATCCCTTTTTGTTCGGATGAATGCAACAACACTACGGGGCATGAACTGCACGAGCTTTCTCAAATACTATGTAGTAGTGTATACCATGCCGCATCATTGGAAGTCCACAATTCCCGAATATTCGCCGCTTGGCAAACCCTGACACTGAGGACACGTTAAACTCCCATCTCATTTCTATTAGGTTAAATCCTGTGAACGACTAGGCCGACTGACTATGCAAAATCAGAGAAATTCTCCCCAATAAGAATTTGTTCCATATTACAACAGTGCCAATGCCACCCTGCAGTGTTTCTTGTTGGCATTCGGGACTAACTGCCTCGTGGGGTTTACTCAACCACGTGGAATCGTCCATTTGCCCAAAACAGTTGGAACCTGGACTCATCAGACCACAATACACGTTTCTAGTCATTTTGCTTCCAGTGACAGTAGAATCCACTCTAGACGAGGAGTCCTGTGCCTTGAGATCAGCAAATGACCAAAGTGAAACATCATCTTCTGTTCCCCAGAGAAGTACACTAACGTCTCATTTCCCGAATGCTGATGTCACATATGGCCCGAGCATTGAATTTTTCTGTTATGTACTACAGTGTCACATACCTGTCAGGTGTTACAATGCTTGCCGGACGACGACGCTGAGTTTTTCATCGACTGCATGTCTTCCCTGATATTTGTTTAATCGGATTATATCCTTGAAATTGTAGCACTTAAAAAATAAAAATTTCGTGTTGATTTCAGAGTTGGAGTGAACCATCCCCTAGCACCTACAATCATGCCTCGTTCAAATTCGCTTAAACCGTGTCACAGCCAGCGACACGACAACGGAAGCAGTGACGTTCGCCATTATGAGTACTTCAGTTTCTGAAGAAGTATCTAAGGTACTAAGTACGATATCATTTAATATGGGGATTTAAAGCGACTGTCTCTTCTTTTGTGATACTTCAGTGTACATTCGATTTGAATTAAAGAGTTTATTCGTGAAGAGATTTTGATTTATGAAAAACGGAAAAAACAAGGGGATGCACAAATTCGTGAACAAATTTACGAATTTGTGCATTCCCTTGTTTTTTCCGCTTTTCATATAACATTTAATCGATAATAGATTATTGTCCTCATGCCGAAAGATGAAACTTCCCGAATGCAACACAGTTATAAATTTTCCTTTCCTGGCTGTTCGGTAACATTCAAATAGAAGAGAAGCGACCTCTTCTATTTGAATGTTAGCGAACGGCCAGGAAAGGACAATCTATAATCTGCTTTGCATTCTGGGAGTTTCATCTTTCGGCTTGAGGACAATAGTTAATATTTGCAGCCAGAGACTTTGAAATAATTACTGACATATTGCCTTCTATATATCATAAGAGATTCAGTGACAAGTGAAATTTATGCTTCATTCACTGAATGTTTAGTTCTATAATTAATAACCTTATCACTTTATAATCTAAATAATATTAGAAGCCAAAATCTTTATTATTAATTGGATCTTAGCTTTAATACGAAATAATCTTTCACTACTACAATGAATAGTTATTTCGTATTCGCATTCAATTCTGTTTCTTCATAGTTAGGAATTATTTAAAAATAATTTCCCATCTTGGAAAAATCTAAATTAAATTGTTCTTGTTATTAAAGAAGACTCCCACTTTGCAGTTTGTATATTTATCCTCAGCAAAATAAATTCATTGTTGAGAAAGAGATCCAAAACATCTGAATAGAGAGTTGGGCAAACTGCACATCAGACCTCTGTGCTATCCAAAAAAATGCCCAGTGAACCATGTTCTACCGAAAGCTGTCTCGTAACGTAGCCGTCGTTTGCTGCCCGTGCCAGGACTAAACACATTATTATGGGAAGGTATCTGCATCGATTCCATCTATCCGACAATTCAACCTATTTCGCTGGAATGCAAGCAGAAGAGACACATTTTATTAGAACGTACCGTGACACTGGTGGCAAAGGAGTCACTGAAGATCAGCCTGGGACACGAAGCCTGATTCACGCATTACACTTAGGAACAAGATCCTGTGGGCAATTGCGGAGGAGATTATATCCGAGACATCGAGCCATCTGGGTTGATTATCTCTGGATGCTCGTGTTAAGAAGTAAGTATTATCAGCAATACGCTTTCTTTCTTTTTTTTTATTATTTTAACTATAATCGCCATCTTGGCATTGGCAAACTGAGTTTTTTTTTCATATACTATCTCAAGGTCTGAAAATATTTAATTTTTGGAGATCTAAGATTGACACATATTTTATGACATTTATAAAATGTAATAAATATATTTATTTGGAATTGTAAGCAATAAATGCCATTTCGGTATGATGTAGTATAGCGGCTCTGAGAATAAAAAGACAATTATTAGTAGCTATTCTACTCAAAACCTTATGAGATATCGGAATTTTAGTTACCATGTAATTCAAAGACTCAAGTATTAGAGTCATCCGTTTACTTCTGAAAGATGTATTGAAGTATTGAAGTAAATAAAAAATTCAAAATAAATAAACGAATAAATAAGTAATTTGTAAGTTTATTTCCCTCAATTATAGGATAGCAAATTCGTTACATAATATTATTTAGAAAGCATTAGATACAAAAACTGTTTTAAACACTCTATCACACATCTAAACCATAGTTATTTGTCTTCCAGAACTTTGTAATAAATTTCTTAAAAGTAATTACGAGATATTATTTAAATTTACACATCGATATTTGTTTTGGTATATACTAATTTGAGACTGCTTTATTCTCGAACTATTTTCCAATAGTTATGAGCTTGAGATAGGAATCGCATACCTTTAATATAAATCTCCAGTGAAATGGAGGACTGTAAAGGAAAACGTCTTTTCCATTTAAAATTAAAAATTCCAAACGATCTGGAATAGGAAGGTGGAAGATTCGAGTACTCTGCAAATCGATTATTCCTGAAATCTTTTCCCACTTTTTGTTCTTCAAATCAAACGAATGTATGCAGCATGGATTCTCTGTGAGTATGAATAATTTTCCATTGACGTAAGTTACACCACATTGATTGCAATCATAAGTTTCTATTGCTAAGGGTTCCTCATCTTCTTGCCATTCGTTGTACTTTGGATCGTACCATAATAAGTGGGTCTTTCCAACTATACATAAACGATCATCAACAGCGGTTATATCGTCATAGACGAAATGTCTTTTCTCTTTTATAAAATAGTAATACAGCCACCCTTTCGTAAGTTTTTCGATGGGTGGTAGGTCTTTCGTCATTTCCCAAGACTTCGTTGTAAGATTATACCGTTCATTTCCTTGAAACACTTCTGTAATTCCTTCTTTGACACAACCTCCAAATACGTATATGTAGTGATGAAGCTTAACTGCCTTCGGGGAACTACGAGCGAACATCATTGGGGGGATTTCAAGGATTTCATTTTTCTTTAGATCTAATCCAAAACATTTTTTAATATCTTTTCCATCCTCGTCCTCCCCACCAAAAAAGTAAATGTAATTGTCGAAACTACAGACTGCTGAATGTTTTGCTCTAGAGAAGCAGTTCACCAAAACTTTATCTTGAACTTCAGTACAGTCTTGAGTTTCAAGATTATATTCGAGTAAGCAAGAACCATCAAAATTATAACCCAGGACACGCCTAGAAACTTTAGAGTTTGAATTGTTTGGCAAGTTCTTAGGCTTTGATGCATTCTTATCACAATTTAACGCTACCACTTTTCTCTCAGATTTTCTTTGGGATTTCAAGTTCTGTTCCACTTCTGAATCATTTACTGTAATAATTTCTTTATTTGCATCTGATGTATTACAAGATTTACTTTTCAAATCAATGTTTCCATCTGATATTTTAGAGTTCAGCTCACGAAACCTAAGCACTATTTCTTTATTAACCTCGATGTTGTTTCTTAACAATGGCTCTTCAGAAAGTTGTAACAAACAAGAATTACTAAGTTTACAGAAATCAATTTTTTCAACCAGATCATTAATGGTTTGCCTTCTTTCTTAAAGATCATGATTAATCCAAAGTAAAATAGCATCGATGATTGAGTCATCCTCCCCTACATCCAAAGCGGAGCAGCTCAGTAAAGCATCAATCTGATTAAGATTAAGATTAAGAAAGCTCTCTGTTGTTTTCAGATTCTTGATATTCTTGTGAAAATATTCGAAATATATTTGTTGAATTAGTTCACTGTTGAGTTGTTCTATTGTGTTCCACTGAGAAAGAAGCTGTTGAGTGCCTAGAAGTTGTTCTAAACAGTAATTGTACATCAAAGGAATCTGGAATCTTATAAAAGCCTCTAGTAAGTCTTTGAGAAATAGTTTACGTTGATTTCTTAGATCAATACGTCCTTCGTAAATGTACATCAAAACAGTGTCCAGTGTTTTGGAATTGATGAAATCCATTTGTAATGATGTTGTCTGTGAATTTCTCTTGAAATGTTCTTTGAAATAAGGACTGGCAGCTGAGAGAATGACTTTGTGAACCCAGAATTCTTTATCTTCACAGATCAATTGGAAATCTGTTAAAAATGATTCCTCTCTCATTAAGTTGGTCTCAAACATTAAGTTCTTCAACGACTTCTGCTGGATTTGATGTCTTGCTTTTCTTGTCATTCTACAATAAAAGCATTAAATTAACATTAAGCATTAAAATAATACAAAGATAGTAAAGGAAATATTTATAACGAAATTCCTAAAACGTTCATGAACTTTTCGACTTAAGTTCAGTAGTAACGAAAAAAACAAAAAAACAACCTAATTATGAAAGAAGATATTTTCTTCTATCAGTCAGCGCTGGGTGGAGACTTTAAATTTTTCCCGAAAAATTTATTAATGAATTTTAGGCTTCTGATACAAGATCAGACGCCTTATATTCCCGGTTTGTCCGTCCCTTTATGAAGAAGTATCATTAAAATCTCATTAAATTGTCATTAGCTCAACAATCACAACAATCGCAACAATTGCGCCTTTTGCATTCGCAGCAATAACATTTATAATAATAAAGAAATTAAAGCAATAATTCAACATAATTAATAAGAAGCCGGCGAAGCATTGTGATTGAATTACTAATCGATATTCTACCTTTTTTAATTGTTAATATACAAAACCTTATCACGAACTGAAAATACCATTCTGAAATTTTCCAAGTACATCAGGAAAATGTGGTCTAGAAAGAAAATAAGGAAAAGTCAAAACTCTTGAAAGAAAAGAAATGCTAAATTCACTCTCAGAAGATTTTTGTAAAGTCAGACCATGATTTACTATTGGAAGAAACTTCTCGTGATTATGACTTATTTATTTTACAACCAATCAGAAACAAGCGCGCCTCAAAGCAAAGAAGTTCAAAAATACATAATATTTAAAAGAAATACATAAAATTTAAATTTAGTTAAATCTTATATTGAAAGCATTTAACGAAGAACTATAGTATAGTATAGTAGTACAACGTTTCGTTTAAGCATCATTAAAACACTTTTTTTTCTTTTTTTTTTATAGTTGTAATGTAACTTTCTTCGGAATCTCTGAGAAAGGCTAGTGCTGACGTCATGAGGCTCTGGAATTTCTCCAATCGTCAAGATATTGTGGTCGGAGTATAAATAATGTAAGTACTAGCTCATGCCGCAGTTGAATTGAATTCAGTTGGACTTAATGCAGAAGTAGCTTATGACTATTAGGAAAAGTAAAAAAGTAAGGAATTTTAGAGGGATATAGATTTAGGATTTACCAATGCCATTACAGAACTAACTTATAATGGAAAAAAATCAGTTAAAACTACAACAAAGTCTGAATAGTGCACACAATAAAATACCAAAAAATATTAAACACGACAAGAAAAATATCCTAATCAAAAACAATTTAAAAGGTCAAATTAACCAAACTTTGGTTAAGAAATAATTTGTTTTCTGTTTATGACATAGATTAAGCCGTAACACAAATCATATGAGAGCATGTGGGAATAGTATGGATAAGCAGGCTAAGATTATCCAATTTCATTACATTAATGTCAGTTTATTATTTCTTTCCAATAAGATTTTATTGTTTTGCCTTGCAGTGGTTATCTTAAGAACTTTCGAAGGCCCTATAAACCCTCCTCTATTGACAGGAAGAAATTTGATGCTGATTTGTAAATGATAGAAAAATTTATTTGTTTACGTATATACGTAATATTTACTTTCCTAAATATAAATATTTTCTATTTGTATTTATAACTCTTCCCATTCAAAAATATATAAATATACACACAATCATAAAAATATAAAAATAA
>JAFIDM010008419.1:51074311-51094958 GCA_023159025.1 Thereuonema tuberculata | reverse complement strand
CAGAATGGCTGACATTTTTTCTTCTTGATTTACAGGTTCAGAAATAGATACTTTCAAAAGAGCCTTTATTTTCTTATAACTAAGATTAAGAAAACATTCTGTTGTTTTCAGAGTCTTTATATTCTTGTGCAAATTTTCCAGATATGCTTGTTTAATTAGAGCACTTTTCAATTGTTCTATTAAGTTCCATTCAGAAAGAAGCTGTTGAGTGCCCAGAAGTTGTTCTAAACAATAATTGTACATCAAAGGAATCTTCAATATTATAAAAGCCTCTAGTAAATCTTTGAGGAATGGTTGACTTTGATTTCTTAGATCAATACGTCCTTGGTAAATGTACATCAAAACTGTGTCCAGTGTTTTGGAATTGATGAAATCCAGTTGTAATGATGTTGTCTGTGAATTTCTCTTGAAATGTTCTTTGAAATAAGGAGTGGCAGCTGAGAGAATGACTTTGTGAACCAAGAATTCTTTATCTTCATAGATCAATTGAAAGTCTGTTAAAAATGACTCCTCTTTCATTAAGTTGGTATCAAACATTAAGTTCTTAAAGAATTTCTGCTGGATTTGATGTCTTCTTTTTCTCGTCATTCTGAAAGAGGAATTTAATAAGAATAATATGGAAAATATTCTAATTTAACAAATTATAATTTTAAGACACATTCTTAATTTCGGATTTTGTTCAACTTTGTAGTCAAGAAACTAAGAAATATCAAAGAAAAATGTTATAAAAGTAAATAAGAAATAAAAAAAAGTAATCATGCAGAAAAGCTTGGAAAAAAAGAGAAAATGGTACTTACACAAATCCTTTTGTTTTTTTGCCGTAATCTCTGCATCCTCAACAATTGGAATGAATTTTGTTTGAATTGTTTTATCAGTAAAAATTATAATTTATTTTTTATTGTTAAAATATTAATGTAAATATAAAAGTTCTTAAATTTGGAATTTGATGGCCTGATTTTTTATTTTATATGAAGATGTAATGGTATGGTCTTTGAAACACTATCATTGTTTTCAAATTTTATTATAACTATTTTATTATTAGTTCAATTGGTTTTTCAATTACATTTCTACAATTGCTATAGGTTGTATTACTTGGATCAATGTTTTACGACCCATATGAATACGATTGCGTTTGTCCTGTCCGTCCGTTCGTGTCTGCCCCCCCCCCTCCCAACAACTCCAGAACGGAAGGTTGGATCGGCAAACGGACGTCACCATCGTGTTCAGAGGCCCAAACATCGTAGGAATGATGTATTTTTATTTCTTGTAAACAAATAATTTCGGCATACTCTGAGTTAAGTCTTATTTTATTTTTTTTGTTTATTTATTTTGTATTTCAGACCATTTTAACTGAAGAATTTTGTTTTTAAAAATGTTCAGTTTAACATTACGGCGCTTCTTGAAAAGGAGTTTCCGTTTACGAAAAGAATCAGAAGAACGACGATGGTGGAAATTTCTCCATCGTCAACGTGGACATCGTTGGGAATTCTCCTTGATCCTTGAGTTACAACGGCTTGAATAAATTATTTTTTATTCTCCAATCAGTAGAATTCCGACTTTTAACAATGTTGATGCATTGATGGAAATTCACACGGTTTCGCTTGACTTTGGGTTTAGTGAAAAAAAAAAAAAGTTAATTCAAATTACTTAACTAAAGTTCCTTCGTAAAGAAAGTAGAATAATTTCCTTTATTGAAATGAGTAAATGTAGCAGCCATATAGCAGAACGTAATACACACAATACAACTAAAATGCCTCCTTAAAAGTCATTTCTTTAATCACGATATTTCGTTTTCTTCAATAGAAAACTTCTTCAGGTTAAACTGAGGACAAGAAATCTCTTTTCTTCTTCCTCAACTGAATTCGTTTTATTTTAAAAATAAAAAACGATTTTTATAATGTAAATTTGAAGTAAATATTACAAGTAATATACATATAATCATATATACAAGTTATGTTAAGCAATCCCATAAATAGGCCATGCAGGCCCACGGGAGCGCGGGAGGTAAGGCTCCCAGCGTTTCGAGACCAACGGGACTAGATTGAGGTCGGGTGGTCAGCCCGACGCCCGCCCGCCTTAACTTCCGGGGAAAGAAACCCGGTACCCATTCTACAGAGGGCTGGGTAGACCCTAGGACCCGTTTGGAGGAGAAAGAAGCGTGGAAAAATTCCCACCCTCCGCCGAGGCCGGGAACCGAACCCGCCACCTCCAACCCGCAGCCAAGCGCATATACACAAGTACTACGTATATTATATTACTATATACAGAAGTACTACATACACATATACAGGTAAGTAGTGAAGAAGATAAATTGAAAATCAAAATCGTAGTTTAATTCTCTTCAAAGGAGATTCAATATATTTAGAAATTTTAATTGACCTATTTTCAATATTTATAATAATCTATTTCTTTGCTAATTTTTTATTTCAGAAATTCTTTTCTCTTTTAAAAGTTTACAATCTGGTATACAATTATAAATTTCTTCTATTACGTAACGAGCATTTCTTTTCCCATAGCTATTAAAAATGTGTGGATAGTCTAATTTGATTTTATTTTTATTTCTGAGATTATAATTGTTTCCTTCAGCAGTTAACGCATTTTCGATTTCAGAATAATGTTTTATTATTAAATTATATAGACACTTTTGTTTTGGCGATAAGATTTCATATTTTAATAGTGGTTCTTTTCTAGTTTTTTTATTCTTACAAATTCTTTTAGAAAACACTAATTTTATTATTTTATTTTGTAGTGTGTTTAGATATTTTAATTCAGTATCTGTTGTACTAGCCCAAGTATGAGGAGTATAACTAATTAATGAGTCGAAGAATGCATGGTAAATCATAATTTTAATCTTTGTGGGTAAACTATCTTTGATATGGAAGAATATATAAGAAAAAACATGCACGTTTTTGATATGATTTGACCATGTATAAGTTTTTTGTTTTTTTTTAGTATTAATCCAAGGTTTTGAAGTTCGTCCACTTCAATTTCTTTAGGCCTACATTATATACAGTATTCGGGATCTTTTAACAAACATTTTAATGAATGAAAAAAATTTACAGGCTTTTCTTAAGGAATTTTCTTTTTAGGAGTAATGAGGAGGAGTTTACTTTTATTTTCGTTAATAATAATTTTGTTGTTGTAGTCCACTTTTGAATTTTATCGAAATTTTCTTGTATTGTTTTCTGTGCTAATTTTATGTTATTATTCGCCATGTATATAAGAATATCATCGGCTTATACGTGTGCTTGGCAGTTTTTTATGATTCCGAATAAATCATTACTATAAATAATAAAGTATGTTGGACCTAAATTGAATCCTTGTGATACTCCTTTATTTGTTTTTTGTTTTTTTTTCTTTTTTGCTGTTAGTCATTAATTTGAACATTATTTTTCTGTTTTTGAAGTAATGTTTTAGAATGTTTAATATTTTTCCTTTAATTCCGATTAGTTGTAATTTCTCGAGTAGAATTTGAATATCAATTACATGGAAAGCTTTGCTAAGGTCAATGGAGAGCAATACTACAAACTTGCTTTTTTTTCAGGTTGTAATTAATTTCTTCATTTAAGATTTCAAGTTGTTTGATGGTGCGATTGTTTGCCTGATATGCATATTGTTCTTTATGCAAGAATTATTTGAGTTTTATTGACAGATAATTTTCTATGATTTTATTCATTATTGGCTGAATTGCAATCGGTCTGTAATTATCCAGGTTCTGAAGCCTCCCTTCTTAAATAGTGGAATAATTCTGGATATTTTAGATTATCAGGATATATTTCTTTATACGTATATAATGTTATTTATAAGAACAGTGATTATTTCAGAGAAAATTTGTATATTGTTTTTAGCGAGTATTTATCTAAGTTATCAATTCCTTTGGTAGTTCTGTTTTTTAGTTTATTTATTGTATTGGAGATTTCATATTTCATTGTTTTCTCAATCACTATTGTATTGTAGCAGGGGGTTTTTTCAATTGCAATATTAAATTTATTATGCAAACTGTTTTCAAACTGTTTTACTTGATAATAGATTAAAGTTAAAGTTGCGATCAGGCCCAGAGGACCGCGCAATGCAACTGGAGGGTAGGCTCCAGTGTTCAGAACCTACGGGACAGAGTTGAGGACGGGGGGTCGGCCCGTCGCTCGCCCGCCTTTAACTCCCAGGAAAGAAATCCGGTACCCATTCTATAGAGGGCTGGGTAGACCCTAGGGCCCGTTTGGAGGAGAAAGAAGCGTAGAAAAATTCCCGTCCTCCGGCGAGGCCGGGAATCGAGCCCGTCACCTCCAACCCGCTGCCAAGCGCCCTTACCCACTCGGCTACCGGGCCCACTGATAATAGATTAGTTAATATTTATATCGAGACGTTGAAATAATTTCTTACATTTTGCCTTCGATGTATCAGAAGATATTCAATCACAATTGAAATTTATGCTTTTATTCATTGAATATTAAGTTCTTTAATTAATAATCTTAACACTTAATAATCTAAATAATATTAGAAGCCATAATCTTTATTATTAATTGGATCTTAACGTTAATACGAAATAATCTTTCACTACTACAAGTACAATGAATAGTTATTCCGTATTCGCATTCATTCCGTTTATTCATAAATAGTTTAGAAATATTTAAAAATAATTTCCCATCTTAGGAAAATCTGAATAATACTTTCCTCGTTATTAAGAATTAATAATGAATCCCACTTTGCACGCCATGCAGGCCAAATCGGATCTTTGGACATATAGGCTCCAATGATCCTCGACCAGCGGAATGAATTTGGGATTTTGTATGGTTGCCTTTACAGAATCCAGTGAAAGGAAAGAATCCGAAATCCCGATTTCACAGGGGACTGAATTAACCGAGGATCTGTCTGGAGAAGAAACATTCCTAAAACAAAATCCCCGACCTCCTTTGGGAACTGAACCCAGCTCTGTCAGCATACAGCCTAGTTTGTATTGGTCCCTTTTCATTCTTATTCTTTCAAATTTACTTATACTCTCAAATACATCTGAGCTTTATCAAACTTATCTTTATAAAACTTATCTAATTCACAGAACTTAATATTAAAAAGTTTAAGGAGTATTTTATATGTTTATTACCAGCAAAATAAATCCAGTTGAAAAATCCAGTTCAAAACCTTGTTGAAAAACAGATCCAAAACATCTGAATAGAGAGATGGGCAAACTGCACATCAGACCTCTATGCTATCCAGAAAATGCCCAGTGAACCATGGTTCCATCGAAACCTGCCACGTAACGTAGCCGTCGTTTGCTGCCCGTGCCAGGACGAAACACATTGTCACGGGAAGGTATCTGCATCGATTCCATCTATCAGATAATTCAACCTGTTCCGCTTGCATGCAAGCAGAAGAGACACATTTTATTAGAATGTACCGTGGCACGGGCGGCAAGGAGTCGTTGAAAATCTGGCTGGGAGACGAAGCCTTATTTACACATTACACTTACCCAGTGGGCAATTGCGGAGGAGATTTATCGGATACATTTGGATTCCATCTGGATGCTGGTATGAAGAAGTAAGAAGTATTATCAGCAAAACCCTTTTTTTTTTTTTTTTTTATTATTTTTAACTATAATCCCATTTTGGCATTGGCAAACTGAGTTAGGTCTGAAAATATTTATTTATTTATTTATCAAATGTAACAAATATATTTATTGGCAATTGTAAGCAATAAATGCCATTTCGGTATCATATAGCCTAGAGGCTGCGAAGTTAAAAAGACAATTATTAGTGGCTATTTACTTAAAACCTTTTGAGATGTCGGAATTTTAGTTGCTTCCGATCGGACATAGTTACCAGGTAATTCAAAGACTCCAGTATAAGAGGAACCATCCGCTTATTTATGAAAGATGTATTGACTATTTATTAATTAATGAAAAATTCAAAATAAAAAAAGAATAAATAAGTAAATTTAAAGTTTATTTCCCATCAATTATAGGATAGCAAATTCGTTACAAAATATTAGTTAGAAAGCATTAGATATAAAAACTGTTTTACACACTCTGTTGCATGTAAGCCAAAGTTAGTTGTCTCCCAGAACTTTTTAATAAATTTCTTAACAAATAATTACCAGATATTATTTAAACTTATACAAAGATATTTGGTACGGTATATACTAATTTAAGACTGCTATATCTCGAACTATTTTCCAATAGTTATGAGACAGAGATAGGAATCGCATATCTCTGACGTAAGTCTCCAACGAAATGGAGGACTGTAAAGGAAAACGTCTTTTCCACTTAAAATTAAAAACTCCAAACGATCTGGAATAGGAAGATGGAAGATTCGAGGACTCTGTAAATCGATTATTCCTGAAAACTTTTCCCATTTTTTGTTCTTCCAATCAAACGAATATATGCAGCATGGTTTTCCTATTAGTATGAATAATTTTCCATTAACATAAGTTATACTACAACCATTATTAAGATTAATTGGTAATGTTTCTTTATCTTCTTGCCATTCGTTGTACTTTGGATCGTACCATAATAAATGGGTATTTCCAACTATACATAAACGATCATCAACAGCGGTTATATCATTAAAGATTAAATGTGTTTTGAGTTTTTCGTAATAAAGGTCATCGATCCAGCTGTATGTAAGTTTTTTGGTGGGTGGTAGGTCTATCGTCATTTCCCATAACTTCGTTGTAAGATTATACCGTTCATTTCCTTGAAACACTTCTGTAATTCCTTCTTTGACACAACCTGCAAATACGTATATGTAGTCATGAAGCTTAACTGCCTTCGGGGAACTACGAGCGAACATCATTGGGGGAATTTCAAGGATTTCATTTTTCTTTAGGTCTAATCCAAAACATTCATTAGTATTTTTTCCATCCTCGTCCTCCCCACCAAAAAAGTAAATGTAATTGTCGAAACTACAGACTGCTGAATGTTTCGCTCTAGAGAAGCAGTTCACCAAGACTTCATCTTGAACTGGAGTCCAGTCTTCGGTTTCAAGATTATATTCGAGTAAGCAAGGAAGCCTAAAATTATAACCCAGCACACATCTAGAAATTTTTGAGTTAGGATTGTTTGGCAAGTTCTTAGGCTTTGATGCATTCTTACCACAATTTAACAATACTTTGCTCTCAGATTTTCTTTGGGATTTCAAGTTTTGTTTCACTTCTGAATCTCTTACTGTAATAATTGTTTTATTTGTATTTGATGAATTACGAGATTTGCTTTTCATATCAATGTTTTCATTTAATGAAGTTTCCTCTGATGGTTTAGAGTTCTGTTCACGAAACCTAAACACTATTTCTTTATTAACGTCGACATTATTTCTTAGCAAGGGCTCTTCTGAAAGTTGTAACAAACAAGAATTACTAAGTTTACAGAAATCAATTTTTTCAACAAGATCATTAATGGTTTGCCTTCTTTCTTGAAGATCATGTTTAACCCACAGTAAAATAGCATCAATGATTGAGTCGTAGTCCCCTACATTCAAAGCGGAGCAGCTCAGTAAAGCATCAATCTGATTAACATTAAGATTAAGAAAGCTCTCTGCTGTTTTCAGAGTCTTGATATTCTTGTGTAAATATTCCAAATATATTTGAAGAATTAGTTCACTGTTCAATTGTTCTATTGTCTTCCATTGAGAAAGTAACTGTTGACTGCCTAGAAGTTGTTCTAAACAGTAATTATATATCAAAGGAATCTGAAATCTTACAAAAGCCTCCAGTAAGTCTTTGAGGAATGGTTGAGTTTGATTTCTTAAATCAATACGTCCTTGGTAAATATACATCAAAACTGTGTCCAGTGTTTTGGATTTGATGAAATCCATTTGTAATGACATTGCACGTGAATTTCTCTTGAAATGTTCTTTGAAATAAGGACTGGCAGCTGAGAGAATGACTTTGTGAATCCAGAATTCTTTATCTTCGCAGATCAATTGGAAATCTGTTAAAAATGACTCTTCTCTCATTACCTCTGTTTGAAACATTAAGTTCTTAAAGGACTTTTGCTGGATTTGACGTCTTGCTTTTCTCGTCATTCTGAAATAAAAGCATTAAGTTAAAAAAGCATTAAAAAGTAAGTAATAAAAGCATTAATTAAAATTAATCATTAAAATAATACAAAGATTTTAAATAAAACATTTATTTCGAAATTTCTAAAGCTTTCATAAACTTTTGGATTTAGGTTCAGTAGTAGTGAAAAAAAAGCCTAATTATGAAAGAAGATATTTCTTTCTAATAGTCAGCGCTGAGTAGAGACTTTAATTTTTCCTAAAAATTTATTAATGAATTTTTAGTTATTAGTAGACAAAACCTTATTACGAAATTGAAAATACAATTGCTTCTGAAATCTTTCAAGTACATAAGGAAAACGTGGTCTAAGAAAATAGGGAAAAGTCAAAAAGCTTAAAAGAAAAGAAATACTAAATTCACACTCAGACGATTTCTGTAAAGTTCGACCACGATATCTTGACGATTGGAGGAAACCCCTCGTGATTATGACGTATCTATTTTTCAACCAATCATAAACAACCGTGCCTCAAAGCATAGAACTTTAAAAATACATAATACTTAAAAGAAATACATAAAACTTAAATATAGCAGTTAAATCTTATATTGAAAACCTTCAACGCAGAACTATAGTATAGTATAGTATAGTATAGTATAGTATAGTATAGTATAGTATAGTATAGTATAGTACAGTACAGTATAGTAAGAACATTATAGTACAGTATATTATAGAACATTATAGTACAGTATAGTATAGTAATGTATGGTATAGTTTAACGTTTCGTTTAACCATATCAAAATACTTTTTTTTCTTTTTTTTTATAGCTGTAATGTAACATTCTTTGGGATCTCTGAGAAAGGCTAGTGCTGACGTCATGGGGCTCTGGAATTTTTCCAAGCGTCAAGATTTCGTGGTCTAACTATAAATAATATAAGTACTAGCTCATGCCTAAGTAATTTGGATTCAGTTGGACTTAAAATGGAAAAAAAATCAGTTAAGACTACAACAAAGTCTGAATAGTGCACACAATAAAATACCGAAAAATCTAAAACACGAAAAGAAAAATATCATAACCAAAAACAATTTCAAAAGGTCAAATTAACCAAACTTTGGTTAAGAAATAATTTATTTCTGTTTATGACATGGATTAAGCCGTAACATAAATCATATGAGAGCATGTGGGAATAGTATGGATTAGCAGGCTAAGATTATCCAATTTCATTACATTAATGTCAGTTTATTAAAAAAGTTTTTTACGTGTGTTAAAATTTTTTTAAAGTTCTTGAATGGAGCCAACACACATGTTTAATAAAAATTAAGTTAAAAGTTAAAAAACATAAATATTTATAATTAAAACAAACTAGTTTCGTCATCATCAGTGAATGGAATAAAATCGACAACCTCAGTTTCTTATATAGGAAAATGTTCAGTAAAACGCCCAATGAGAAGCTTGGTCCAGATGAACCAATTGTCAACAAGATGCAAATGATGAAATTTGAATGCTTGGCGAAGGCTGCGATCCTGCCGGCGATCAAAGACAGCTGCCTGGTGGCGATCGAAGGAACTACAGTAGTGTATATGGGTTTGTTTACAAACATCCATCACTATTTGTAAACAGAGCAGGCCCCGAGGGAGAGCTTTTTTTTTTCCATTACAAAACTGTTTGCAATTGGAAATCCTTAGGTTTTTTACGGAATCCATATTGATATATGGTCATAACGGAAACACAGTCATTGATACATTTTTCAGATTTAGCGATCAATATGGACTCTTTGCATTTGCGTTCATAATGCGAGGTTTCATTTGTTAGAATCTTTGGATGACACGTGTCGAAGGTATGATTAGTCACTTCCATGTACGATTAATTAATTAATTAAGGAAGGATCAATATGTTTCTAATAATGAGGGGGAAGAGGTATCTACCTCTTCCCCCTCATTAATAAGGCACTTAAAAATCAAAATATTGTAGTTACGGCAGCTAGTCGAAGTACCACTAACAGTTTTCTCAACAGACGAACAGGTGAAACCGAAAAAAAAAAAACTAAAAAAAAAATGGGTTGTTTACTCAACTCAATGTTTGGGTTGCGACCATTTCTGTATTGGAGAAACTCGCCGGGCACTGGACCTCCGCATGGCGGAACATGCACGGGCCCTCAGGAACGAAAATAGGGCCTTTAATACGGTGCAGCATATGGAAGTGACTAATCATACCTTCGACATCTGTCATCCAAAGATTCTAGCAAATGAAACCTCGCATTATAAAACACCAAATGCAAAGAGTCCATATTGATCGCTACATCTGAAAAATGTATCAATGACTGTGTTTCTGTTATGAACATATATCAATATGGATTCCGTAAAAAAACCTAAGGATTTCCAATTGCAAACAGTTTTGTAATGGAAAAAAAAAAGGTTTCCCTCAAGGCCTGCTCTGTTTACAAACAGTGATGGATGTTTGTAAACAAACCCATGTGCGCTACTGTAGTTCCTTCGATCGCCACCAGGCAGCTGTCTTTGATCGCCGGCAGGATCGCAGCCTTCGCCAAGCATTAAAATTTCATCATTTGCATCCTGTTCACAATTGGTTTATTTGGACCAAGCTTCTCATTGGGCGTTTTACTGAACATTTTCCTATATAAGAGACTGAGGTTGTCAATTTTATTCCATTCACTGATGATGACCCGTTAACGGGGCCGAAACTAGTTTGTTTTAATTGTAAATATTTAACTTTTAACTTAATTTTTATTTAGACTTGTGTGTTGGCTCCATTCAAGAACTTTAAAAAATGTCAGTTAAATATTTCTTCCCAATGAGATTTTATTGTTTTACCTTGCAGTGGTTATCTTAAGAACTTAAGAAGGCCCTAAAAACCCTCCTCTATTGACAGGGAGAAATATGATGCTGTAAAAGAAGGAAAAATTTATTTGTTTACGTATATATGTAACATTTACTTTGCTAAATATAAATATTTTATAAGTAAGTCGAGGGAAATTGAGGCCACCACACTTTGAAAGTGTGGTGGCCTCAGTTTCCTTCGACTTATTTAGAAGACACACACATTAAAAATACCATCCTTATACATATTTTATATTCATATTTCGAGGATCTCAAGCCAAAAGGTTCTATGTGCGTTTCGACTAATTTTGTAGGAAAGCATTTTGAATTTTTGGATTGAAATAATACTGCAATACCAGAAAATGAGATTTAGTATTGAAATCATTAAAGCCCAAGATAAACTAGCATGATAACCCAAACAAAGTGAAAAATGATAACAACTAACTCCTATGTTGCGTAAGGCAGAAAGGCGCATAGAACCTTTTGGCAACAGAAAGCAACAGATTAATGAAGTAGCTTGAAGGTTCTATGTGCAAATAGAACCTTCTTTCATAGGCAGGATTCAGAAAACATGCACACAAAGAATGGTTCTAGTATACTACAACTTACTATTAGTATTGTGAAAAACACTTATTTTATTATTTTTCCTTGACTTAGAGGACCTTAGTGATAGGCCTACATAAAAAAAATTCGAATAACTTTTAAAATTAAAGCATCTGGCTTCTACAATATAATTTTAAAAAGTAAACCATAAAAACATTGTTTGTCTGACAGTTCCAAAGTACACAATTCAAGGTTGCATGGAATATACAGTACTTACTGCAGGTCAAAAGTGGCGGAATAGTGGCTGTTGTCAACTTTGGCATCCTCTTTATCGTTTAACTTTTCCTTTGGTGCTAACTCTTTATTTGCGATATGTGCATCGTGTTAGGACGAAAGGCCTCCTTAACACACACACACTTAACACACAGATCTTTTTTGGGTTTATGAAAAACCAAGTTGAAGTTTATGCAAAACGCACTACGGTAGGTTGTTCCCTGTACAGGTATTTTCCCTGCTGCGATACTTTTTTCTTTGTACAAACTGTACATTTTCTTAAGTTTCATATCTGGCCTAGGTAATGTCGAACCGAATCTTTTCGTACTTAATGAGGCTCCATTCTAGAAAAAGATCGAATATGATCGCAAATAAACTGTATATCTTCTGCGCTTGTTTGCTGGCGGGTGCCTTCCTCTTTGATCTTGTTGTACAAAATTTCCTAACTTCTTCTTCATTGCACCTTGAACCGTTTTCTGTGAAAAATGAAGAGTAGACAAAAAAAAAAACTTTTTGCATGCACGTTGACGCACTCCATCAGTCGTTAAAAAATACTTGAATTTATTTTGTTTTCTTGAATTTGCTGTGGATGTCCGTTGTGGATCGGATTGCTCTACATGACTAATAATAAAATCTCTTTGACGTTCATAGTCACCCATGCTCCAGTAATTCGCAAATATAGCTTGTAGGTCCTGTGGAGTAAATTTTATACAACATTTGAATCTGCACTTCGTGCAGTCAACCTGCTTTCTTTTTTTAGCTGGACACTCTACCCCTTTGTAGTTTTTGTAAGCTTTACCTTCAGCCTTGCATTTTTTCCGTATTGTTTTTTTTTTCCATTTTCCAGGAAAAATGGAAATCGGATTTCTTCCGTCGAGAAGTTAACTCCCACGATTCTTTTGCAACATGTGTTTCTGCTTGCTTTGATCCATTCGTGTTTAGATCATTTTCATTTCGAGTTCCCTCTAGATCCTCTTCGTTGTAATTATTGTCAAGGCCACCTTCTTGTTGCTTTTCATCATTGTTGACATTGATTTCACCATTGTTGTCGCTTTGTTCACGTGATGCACAGTTCTCTAAAATAGCACTCTTTTCAACTATTATAGGAAACATACAATTGATTTAGAAGTGGTGAATTACCTTTAACTTTTAGTGCTCTGCTTGTTGATCTTGGTGGTCTGGAGGCTGGAGGCAACTTAAGTATGCAAAGTGGACACCTAGTGAGAGTTTCTGTCTTGTTGTTTTTTGAGTGCCATCTCGTGGTCTTTCAAGCAAGTCCAGATACTTTTGCTCTCATAGAATCATTTGGCCAGCTGAAGTTGAAGACTTTTTTGCGCCAAATGGTTCTATTTGCTCATAGAACTTTCTGGCACAGAGAAAGTTGTAAGAATTGAAAATAGAACTTTTTGGAACAATCAGCTGACAGGCTAAAAATAGTTTTTCAAACAGAACCTTCTGGCACACGACAGAAGTCACCAAAATAAACCATTTAACACAAAAAACTGAAATTTAGCAAAATGTGCACATAGAACCTTTTGGCATGGGACCCTCGATTTATAACTCATTAGGCGTTTTCAGCCAGTTTTACCCATGGTAAACCTAGAATTCGTGCAACGGTTAAGGATCCCGCCTCCGCAATCCGCAAGTAGTATCTCAATCAAAACAACATAACAATTAAAAAATATATATACATTAATAATTCTAGGGTGTCAGGACAAGAGGTTTAGAATTATTTATGTATTTTTATTTTTCAAAATGGTTTTTTAAACAATAAGCTCAATTGTATTTAAAAGGATATTTTTAAAGGATAAAGAGTACAATTAACTCTTTAAATATTACTAATTTTATTTATTATTATTATAAATTGAATGTGCTCACAAACAAGAATACAAGCAGCCCTCGTTTTACGCCGGTGTTGCGTTCCTACAGTGGGGTCGTAAATCGAATCGACTTAAAAGGAACCCATTACATAATGTAAACAGGGGAATGCGTTCCACACATCCAAAAATATTTTTTTTTATTGAATTAAACAATATTAATGTAAGTATTTACGACTAAAATTAATGTAAAATATTCACGTACTTTCATAGGCCTACTAAATTAACATAAAATAATGAATAACAACTCCGGGAGTTGCAATAATAGATTTCTTTTACCAGATATGGGCACGTTTATTTTGAAAAACTTTTATCACTAGTAATTGTAAAACGTATTTATCATTCACAGGCAATCAACGCGGGATGATTGAGAAAAACAAAAGTCAGGAGAGGAGGTGCCACGTAGACCGAGTGGGCGGAGTATAAGTACAGCTGTTAAGTTGACTTCTTTTTATGGCTCCATTTTCGCTAGAGAAATTTAATTTTTCTTTTTCCGCATTTGTAAATTTATTTTTAAATATATTTTTCATCAATTTTTTTTCATAAATCTGAATCGTCGTAAATTGAACGGTTGTAAAGCAAGGGTTACTACCTGTATTATAAAATTTTTTCAATTGTAGGACTTCAATGTGAAAGTTATACTGTCTATTTTTTTTAAATACAAATGACCTTAAATATCAATTCAAATATACTTGATGGTAGTTTCATTTTGCTGATTGTACAGCAAATTTACGAAATCTCGTTGATTTGTATTTTAAAGTGTATATGTAGTTTACAACATTGTAGTTTTTTCTAAAATATTTTTATATAGTGCACAAAATAATTAATCCATTCAGTGTAAAACTTCTTCATTTATTGAAAAACTTTAAGTTTTGATTTCAGATCGATTCGCTCGTTATGAGATATTCTAGAAAGAAAAAGAGAATTTCTCTTCCAATCAATTTATATGCAGAAATAAAATAATGTATAAAACATTTAATAATGTTTAAAAATATTAGATATAAGTTTTAAAAATCAAAAGGAAATATTTTAACTAAAAATGTCCGAATTTTATTTTTCCACACCTTAGTAATGTTAATATTTTTTTCGGATGAATAAAAATGAACCAAGCAGAATGATTGATATGTTTATAAAATGATATCATTTATTCTAATTTGAACTTTATTCACTGATTTTGTTCCCTTGGTAATTTTAATTCACACAAAACGTATACAGAAATAGTGTTTGGTATTTTTGAAACATCTAAAAAAAGAATGCGAAATAATTTAAACAATTCATGTCAAGGAATGAATTAATGAATTAATTATAAATTAATTTACCACCTAAAATGGATATTTAAAACTAAGACTAGAAATTATTTAATAAAATTCTGATTATTAGAACAAAAATGAGAAACGAATACAGTAGAATAAATTTATTGTTTTTATAAATGTGTTTCCTATTTTATTAGAATCTATTTCACGATTTAAAGAAAAATAATAATATCAGAAAATAAACACGTCATCGATTTTTCTTTCATATAATAATCACATCAATGTTTTAATTAATCCTGTTTTTAATTCCTCATACGATTTCTGTGTTTTGTGTAAATGTTTGAAAATACGGATTTTATGTAATTACAAGATAAGAATTAAAATAGTCTTGATAATGAATTATTAATTTTTTTTTACATCATTAAACAAAAATATATTTACACTTACTTGACAGCTCTAATACAGCTCCTAATTTTACTTCGTTAGATCGGGGATGTGGTTGAATACCGACTGATAGTGAGGGTCTACTGCGCATGATTTCATTGGTGAGAAGTGGCTATCATTAAATGACGTCATAGCCACATACATTAGTTCTACTCTTAACAAAGAAGCAAAGAATGAAAGATTTTCAACTAAATATTTCTCTTGAATTTTCCATAAGAATTGAGTTTGTTTAAAGGACTTGAGTTTCTTTCCCAAATGTTTTAGCAAATTTTAATCATTTATTTGGGGGTTTTTTTGTCTCTGAATGAGAAAAAATAATTTAATCTTAAACAATTTTTAAAAAAATTAAATTAATTGTTGCACTAAAATAAATATTTTAAATATAAAACGTTATTTTACAATTTTTTTATTATTTCAAGATTTCGTAAAAAAAAATTTGAATTCAACATACCGAGAAATACCTCAAAAAACACCTAAAAAATTGACTGTTTTTATGTTTGATTGTAATTAATTGTAGGATATTTTGAAAATTATAAACAAGAAAATAGAAATCCCAGATGCTTCACAAGTTCATATTTAAATTTTCAGAATTTTAGGTGCAAAGGTAAAAGAAATATATAAAAGAAATAAAAGGTTTGCAGTCGCCTGCAGTTGCTTGAGTCAGGACCTTATAATTTCATAACACGTTGGTAAATCAAAAACTTTATATTTTTATATTAAATATCTTTATTTAAATACAGTGCAACTTGGATAATTCGAAGCTGAAGGGACGACTACAAAACTTCGAATTATCCAAGACTTCGAATTAAACAAGTTACATCTTTTAGCTTTAATTTCAGGTCCACTGAATGCTTGAAAAGATTATTCTATCAATAAGTAAATATTTATTCAGAAAGATCGTGGTATGAAAGACTTAAACACTATATGTATGTAAACGAAATAAGATTTATATTACATAAGCTACAGTACATATTACATTCAATACAGAAAATTATAGTTTTTCAAAAAATTGTGCAATGTCTGATTGTTATGTAGAATTCAGTCGCTTAAGGTTAGCAAAATCATCAAGCATGTTTAGTGAACGGAAAACAGCTTCACTTACATTGGCTTGTCCTTCAATGTACCGACGAAATTCGGCGCTATCCCGTACGAGGTGGCGATTTGGCATTTCTTCTTCACACCCTTTTCCACCTCGCCAAATGACGACGACCTTTTCAGCGAACGTTAAATTCTTGTACACGCTTGGTTTACTTAAAGACATGGTGACATTGATAGCAGGAAGCTCGAATGGCATCTGAAGCGTGACGTATCGAATGTCGTCACGTATCGAACGGTGGCGGGAAGGGGATTTCAGTTGTCACGTGTCGAATTTCTTAACGATGAAACGCCGAAAAGTCGTTATGGTTCGAAATTTTTTATAAAAAACTTCGAATTAAGGAAGTTGAACTTCGAATTATCCACGATTTTTTAACATTGATTTAATAAGAAATTCAAGGCACTAAGAGAAATCTTCGAATTAACCACGATTTCGAATTAAAGACATTTGAATTATCCAAGTTGCACAGTATTTGATTATTATTAACTAAAATTGGGTTTTTTTTTTTCGATCAGTTTTGAAGGTATTCATGATGTATAACTTTTTTTTTATTTAAGAGTTGTTGTAGCCCCGGCAGAGGTGGCGATTTTTTTTCCACGCTCTGTTCACCTTTAAACCGGGTTCTAGGGTCTACCCAGCCCTCTGTAGAATGGGTACCCGGTTTCATTACCAGAGGTACAGGCGGGCGAGCGTCGGACTGACTATCTTCTGATCTCCGTCCCTTTGGTCAAAGAAACGTTGGAGCCTTACCTTCAATATCCTATGCGTTATAAGCCTAAGAACAAACCTAACCTAAGAGGTTGTTGTTGTTTTACATGATTTTTCCTTTTTTAAAAAAAATCATGACAAAGTATTATGATTTGAAGCAACAACACTCAAAACAAACAGACGATAAAGATTATTCTCAATGATATAGTCCGACCACGATAATTTGATGATCGGAAGGAACCCCACGTGATTATGACCTCTCTGTTTTTCAGCCAATCACAAACAAGCGCGTCTCAAACCATTGTATTCAAACTATTCATTTCTCTCAAAATATCGCCCCCGAGTATTTTACAGAGCAATGCTCGAAAAATTATTTTATAGATTGAAGATTATTTCCGAAAGAAATTGGAAAATGGAGGACTAAAATTAAAACTAAATTTTTGTTTTTGTTTTGTTTTATGGCTGTAATGTAATATTCTTCGGAACCACTGAGAGAGGCTAGTGCTGACGTCAAATGATCATATTATCGTGGTCGGACTATAATGTATAATATCAGATGCACTTCCGTTCTTTTTGTATGCGTTACTTCCTTTATTTCGTAATTCAAATTAAGTAATGTTTAAGGCCTCAGTCTATAGTCTATAAATCAATCAACCATATCTATCGTATTTGTATTATATAGATATTTATTTATTAATTTTTTTAATACATCTTTCAAGAAAAAAGTGGGAAAACTTCTGAAAATACATTTTTAAATTCAATTAAACTGAAATTACATAAATTCATAATTTTTTAATTATATTAATTCGAAATTACATAATTAGATAGCGGGTTTATTCAGATATTGAGAAATAGTCATACAATAATTACAAAATACGCTATAATTGATCGAATAACTATCTTTAAATAATGGTTTTATCATTATGCTAAATAAATTGTAGTAAAACCGAAATATGATGCATGTATATAAAAAGCACTTTTCTTTTAGTTTATTCGGAGATGAGATTAATATTTATCAATAAGATATCTCTTTTAAGGTTTGAATAATGAATAAATAATTTAAAAACAAGGATTATTGAAACTTTTAATATGTTTGATATTGAAGTGGTGTGTCTAATATGAGGAAGGAGACGACTGCATTTAACTGAATTTAATCCTTCTGTTTTTATTTCACAAAATTCCAACAACATATTCGTTTTACAACTATTATGATTGAGTGATCAGTAATCATAAGATTTACAATACAATACGAATGAATGTAATAAAACAGATAAAGGAACAGTTTTAAAGTAATTAATTTAAAGTGTAAAAAGAATTAAACAACTTAAAAGTCAAATTGACATTAAAAAGATTAACTGAAATTATTGAAACCAGTTTATAAATTAAATCGAAAACAAATTTATAATAATAATACTAACATTATAAAAATGGCTTTATAATAAGGGGTAAAACGGATAATTGAAATAAAATTGTAAATCTGAGAGTTTAATACAACTGAAAAATGATATTCTGTGTAAATTTGATTTTATATTCCAATTTGAAATTTAGAACAAAACATTCATTCATTCATTCATAGTTCTCTGCCAAGGGCAGGTCCTTCACTGCAAACCCAGCATTCCCCAATCTTTCCTATTTTCTGCCTTCCTCTTCGTCTCCACATAAGATCCATTTACCCTAATGTTGTCGATCATCTGAAATCATCTTCTGCCTCGAACTTTTTTACCGTTCACCATTCCTTCCAGTGCATCCTTCATTAGGGAGTTTCTTCTCAGCCAGTGACCCAACCAGTTTCTTTTTCTCTTCCTGATCAGTTTCAGCATTATTCTTTCTTCACCCACTCTTTCTAGCACAGCCTCATTTCTTATTTTGTTTGTCCATTTCACATGCTCCATTCTTCTCCATATCCACATTTCAAATGCTTCTAGTCGTTTCTCTTCACTGCGTCGTAATGTCCATGTTTCTGCCCCATACAATGCCACACTCCACACAAAGCACTTCACTAGTCTCTTCCTTAGTTCTTTTTCCAGAGGTCCGCAGATGATGCTCCTTTTCCTATTAAAAGCCTCCTTTGCTATTGCTATCCTCAGTATTTCTTAATTCCAACAATAACAATATTCGGATTTTTTTTTTATTATTTCACAATAATAACAGCTTATTTTATCTTATTACCTATTTCTATTGATCTTTTTTCTTTGTATTATGGATTACTGTAGATTAAAAACAGTTTATCTAAATTAAGTCAAACATATCAAAGAGGGTATAAGAATAGAGAATTTATACCCTGAGCTATCACGAACGGCAAACTTGGACGGTCGTTTCTCCCGTATTAGGCATCCTTATGCTGTTTTACCCTCCGTGCTAAGCTCAGAACCTACCTCCACTACCGCAAATGGAACCCCAACCACAAAACACAACAATAAAAAATAAACTATAAATACACAACATAAAATCCCTTGTTCTGACCAGGTTCAAAACGATTTAATATGGACAAAAAAAACCCCAAAAACCAGAAAAATAATATAAATAAAGTAGAACATGCAATTAATAACTTCAGAAATCTTGGATCAATCTTGAAATATTGGCAAAAATACTAATCATTGTGCATTTTATTAATGCACTAATAAAAGATAGATCTGAATTTTTAGGTGGTTGTTGGCTAATATTTATCATACATTATAAAAATAGATATAAATGATCAAAGGAAACTTTAACATATAATATAAAATATAATTAGACTACCACACGTAAAATATATTGTATATATTATTTTATATTTTATATGTGGTGGCCTAATATATTTTATATAAATGATCTGTTAACTTTTATTCCCTGAAAAGACAGAGAAAAGAAGAAAATAATAATTCATTTGAAATATTCATTAAAACAACTCTTCTCTCAACTCATAATACATGAATAAAAGTTTAACGACAGTAAAACTATTACTTGTTATTAAAACAACGCCAAAATTTTAGTAAAACGTTTTTTAAAAAAGCTTAAAAGTACTTCAAACATGGAGCTTTCAGGCTCCTGTGCGGTAGCCCTCATCGACTTGTGGGAGCCCGAAAGCTCCATGTTTTAAATATTTTTAAGCTTTTTTAAACAACGTTTTACCAAAAAATTATGTATGTTGTTTTTAATAACTATAGTACATATCAATAATTTTCACTTTTCAAATAAGTCTTTTAAACTTCAATTAAAAAAGTAAAATTATAGAGAACACGTTTTACAAAAAAGAAACAACGAATTCAATTGAATTTAAAGAAAATGCTGAAGAAATTGACAGAATTAAATTTAATTTACTTCATTCCATTATTCCCCGAGTGAAATTATACGCGGCCATTTAATTGGAACTTGTGAAATGCATTTCCAATAGGCTGGGGGACTGAATATATAAGATTTCTCACAACCAACAATCAAACATTCAGTTGCATCGGAATTCTTCAAACAAGAAATGGAAGTTATACAAGCAAATGTCTCATCAGGTGGACTGAAAGTGCACCAAGTCTGATTTATTAAATCATAACAATGGACATCAATTGAGTCATAAAACACTACAAATATCTTTCCATTAATATGAGTTGCAGATACATTGTGATGATTTTGAAAATTGTCTGGTACAGCGTCTCCTTGACTC
>JAFIDM010008419.1:51042939-51064311 GCA_023159025.1 Thereuonema tuberculata | reverse complement strand
AGTGCCCAGAAGTTGTTCTAAACAATAATTGTACATCAAAGGAATCTGCAGTATTATAAAAGCCTCTAGTAAGTCTTTGAGGAATGGTTGACTTTGATTTCTTAGGTCAATACGTCCTTGGTAAATGTATATCAAAACAGTGTCCAGTGTTTTATAATTGATGAAATCCAGTTGTAATGATGTTGTCTGTGAATTTCTCTTGAAATGTTCTTTGAAATAAGGACTGGCAGCTGAGAGAATGACTTTATGAACCAAGAATTCTTCATCTTCACAGATCAATTGAAAGTCTGTTAAAAATGATTCCTCTTTCATTAAGTTGGTCTCAAACATTAAGTTCTTAAAGAATTTCTGCTGGATTTGATGTCTTCTTTTTCTCGTCATTCTGAAAGAGGAATTTAATAAGAATAATATGGAAAATATTCTAATTTAACAAATTATAATTTTAAGACACATTCTTAATTTCGGATTTTGTTTAACTTTGTAGTCAAGAAACTAAGAAATATCAAAGAAAAAATGTTATAAAAGTAAATAAGAAATAAAGAAAAGTAATCATGCAGAAAAGCTTGGAAAAAAAGAGAAAATGGTACTTACACAAATCCTTTTGTTTTTTTTGCCATAATCTCTCTGCATCCTCAACCATTGGAATGAATTTTGTTTGAATTGTTTTATCAGTAAAAATTATAATTTATTTTTCATTGTTAAAATATTAAAGTAAATATAAAAGTTATTAAATTTGGAATCTCATGGCCTAATTTTTTATTTTATATTAAGATGCAATGTTATGTTCCTTGAAACACTATCATTGTTTTCAAATTTTATTATAACTATTTTTATTATTAGTTGCAGTTGGTTTTTCAAGTACATTTCTAAAATTCATTACTCTTTGCTTATGAGAATGAAGTAATATTTTTTTTTATTATAATGAAGAACTTACATTGGGTGAAACTATGATAAAAGTGATAGGAACGACTTGATTTTCCATCTGAGAGATTTGTAGGAAAGAAGAGCGACTTTACACCTTTCATAAAATTGACATGAAGCAGTCCCTAGCATAGCCGTACTTTATGCATGAAAGACATTGTATTACTTGTATTTTTTTTTTTATTCGTTTTTCTGATGTAGGGTATGTTGACTAGTGAGAGAAAGACAAACCTAGTGAGAGAAAGACGGAGAAAGATAAACCTATGTACTAAAAATTTACTTACGTAATGGGTTCTGGAATTGATCACTTACGAAGTGGGATGCCTTCGGTATGTTTTCTATCTTTGAAGTTTTCCACTTTGACCGTTTGCTGGAGCGTGCGCAGAGGAAATTTCTTTTACTGAAATGGTTCAAACATGGCGTCCCATTCGTCGCTGTAAGACACTATGGATTTAAACGAATTTCATTGCTTTTATAACGAAATTGTTAAACAGTAAATAATACAAAAACAACTGAATATAATTTTGTTGTAAAACATAAATTTATAGTTGTCATAATGATAAAAATAGTAATAAAAAAGGAAAGTACAGTAACATAAATAAAAATAAAAAAAAGTAGGAAAAAGATAAAATAAAGTTAGGAAAATAAGAAGAAAAAAAACAGATTTACGGATTTGAACCGACAACATTCAGTATATGAGACAGAGACATTAAGCATCAAGCTGTAGCTGACAACTTAAAATAGATGGTTGCATTTCTAATATTTAAACTAATAGCGGAAACCAACGAGAACAATGCCAAATATCTGGAACTTGGTAGGCATTGGCCTCTAAAATTACTCTAATGCTACAGTGTTTGGGCCTCTGAAGACGATGGTGAATTGCGTTTGTCGATCCATTTGGAAGTTGTAAGGAACGGACGGACGGACAGAACAAGCGCAACAGCTACCTTTTTAGATCGGTATCATGATAGCTCTCAAATGGATCGCTATTAAAGATCGATATCAAGACATACTTACAGGCAAAGTAATTAGCTTAACTAAAAATTAAAATATATGAATGACTAGAGTAGAACATCCGTTTTTCATTTTCGACCCTGAATTCAAAAAATTAAAGGTGACACCGGAGATGAGGGTACAAACCTTCGAGGTAATGGCCGCTTTTGCAACTATTTTCCGAATCGGAAAAAAATTAGAAAGGGCCAAAATTTTTTCGAAATTTACCAAAAGATACATCCTGCAGCTGAGCACAGAACCGTTTCTAGGTGTTCTGCCACCCTAGGCGAGAACTGAAAAATGCCGCCCCCTCCCTTTCAAATGCCGCCCCCACCAAAAAAAAACCCCAAAAAACAGAATCTTCAATTGACCAACCAAAAAAAAACCGCAATCCTATTTTAACAACCAAAAAAAAAAACGGAATTCCGTCCTTCGGCCGCCCTAAAATCTTGCCTCCGTAGGCGGTCGCCTAGTCTTGCCTAATGGTAGAAACGGCCCTGGCTGAGCAGACCTAACTTCTCTAACCTACAGCTAATCGGAATCGACGATTCGTTCCTTCGAAACTCATTAGCATGTAAGTTGTTTCTTAGGCTAATTGATGGAAATAACTGTTCGGATCGCTCCGCCACGTATCCTTCCGAACACTGCGATTGGCTTATTGTACCCTCTTCTCCGTTTTAGCCAAATTAAATTTAATTTTTGCATTTTAACTTTTTATTCATTTTTTCGCATTGGTTATTAGTGTTTACTTTTCTTTTACGTTATTAATTGTATTAATTAATTGTATTAATTCTATTTTGAAATTTAATTTTTTTAAAAATTAATGTTAAGAATAGAATTTAAAATAAAATATAACATCAAAAAAAAAAATAATAATTTGGCTAATTATTCGAATTTTCAGAATATCCGTAATCTGTTTATTTGTAATTTACTAATGGTTATATTGTATCTTGCAGATAAAATTTCCAAACGATATCAGATAATACATAAATAGTCTACCTATTTTTATTACACATTTGGAGAGGTTAATGATTTAAAATACAAACTAGAAATTAATTATAAAAAATGTATCCCATTATTACGTAAAAACCTAAAATTTTAACAAAATTAATCGCTATTTATGTTACAAAATAATATTCAACTGTGATAATAATTAGTACAGTTTTCAATTTAATTTTTATTAACGAAAAGATAGATCGAAGGCTATAATAGGATCTGACTATCTTAATAATATATTATATACCATATGTTTGCTTAAAACATCTGCAGACTGTTCAGGATCATTTTGTTTTAAAAAAAAAAAAAACAAAAAAAAAAAACGGAAATGTCTTTTTGTATTTTCTTTTTCATAACTGCATTAAAAGAAATTATCTTCTAATTTCATATTTTGTCTAATAACCGTCTTTGGTTTTTATCTAACTGAAATGTTAAATTACATTTAACATCGAATTTTAAGTATTCGAACCAAAATCATACAGAAATTATCATTATTTAAGAAGAAGAAAAAAGGCATTTTCTTAATCGGCCAAATACATTTTGAGATATATCTTTGTTTGAAAGTATTAAAGTTATTGTTATCAAATAAGTTATAATGAATTCTATGGTATAAATAATATTAATTCATACTTACTTCACAACTATGAAACCCTGTATTGTAATGCTGGCAGTATTGTAATGCGCATGCTCTTTGTGATGCAATGACTATTTGTGTTGCGTCACTTAAAATCTTATTGGCTGACAACATAAAAGAATAAATTAATTAAAAAAATTCATTTCTCTTTCTTGCTATCTAATAAATTCATTGAGAAATCTAAATTGAGAAAATGTATAAATGAGTAAAAGATTTTGTCAATCAGAAGCTATCTATGGAGTATTTTATATATTTCTACGAAACACGTAAAGCGATATAAGATACGAGTTCTCCGTAAAAAAACTATATATTCTCACTTTGATTACTTTCCTTAGTTTAGCAAAAGAGAGCGCTTGCTGTATCGAAATACATAGTCTTTACAAATTATTATTAGTTAGTTAAAAAAAATACTTAACAAAAAAGAAGTGTTTTGAAATATTTCAGCTTTTGTTGGACTGTTGCCATGGTTTCAATGGTTAAGATTTTTAAAACGAATACAAAGTTTATTCCAGCCGAGTGACGTTTTAAAAATATCTGGTTTATTTATTGTTCAAAAGCCTTTTTTACTGAAAAACATTGCATGATTTGAATTTTTTTTATTGAAATGCGAAGATGGTTATCATACTTCCTAACACATACTTGGTGGCTATTCAGATATACATCATTGATAAAACAACTTAATATGATTTTCTATTTCTAATAAAATAAATTATAGAATTATTTAATATTATTTCGTAGCAAATTATCCGGTTATGAATACGATCTTATTCAGTTTTCGATGAAAAAAACCCCCATGTTTTGGTTACTTGTTAGAAGTTGTATTACTTGAAATCAATGTTTTATGACCCATATGGGTGCTACTGCGTTTGTCCTGTCCGTCCGTCCTTGTCTGCCCTTCCTCACCCCTTCCCGAAACAACTCCCACAGTAGTATTCCCACTTTTAACAACGTTGATGCCTTGATGGAAATTTACACGGTTTCGCTTGATTTTGTATTTAGTGAGAAAAATAAAAGTTAATTCAAATTACTAAACTAAGTTCCTTCGTAAAGAAAGTAGAATAATTTCCTTTATTGAAATGAGTAAATGTAGCAGCCATGTAGGCAGAAAATAATATAACACAATATACAACTAAAATGCTTTCTGAAAAGTCATTTCTTTAATCACGATATTTCGTTTTCTTCAATAGAAAACTTCTTCAGGTTAAATGGAGGACAAGAAATCTCTTTCTTCTTTCTCAACTGAATTCGTTTTCTTTTAAAAATAAAGAACGATTTTCGAAATGTAAATTTGAAGTAAATTATAAACTGAATATGAATTGTTAGTAAATAATGTACATTTGAAGTAAATTACAAATTGAATATGAATTGTCAGTGAATAGTACAAGAATAAAGATTCTGTATTGTAAACACGTATTGTTGGTACGTATTGTTCTGTATTGTTGGTATTTGTAGTATTATTAGTTTTTTTAAATGTATCATAACGAATTCTGGAGCAAGAAGAGAGATTTCGTGTTCTAAATTTAACCTGAAGAAGTTTTCTATTGAAGAAAACGAAATATCATTATTAAAGAAGGGTTTTTCAGAAGACATTTTAGTTGTATTGTATGTATCATACAACTGAACGAAGATTATCGATTTGGAAAACATATTATTTTTATTTATTTTTGTTCAATTTTTTTTCTATTTTAATAGGTCTCATAAGAAGCATTAAATCATTCGGAATTAACTAAAATTCGCGTTATTCTATCCAGACAATGATGAATTTATTTCAGTAAGTTTGAAATAATTACATCCTGCTTCTTAGTAATTCAAAATCTAATTACTGATCTTTATAAAAAAAATTATATGTTTTTATTTTTATTGTTTAGCTGGGATTAGTTTTCGACATTAGATTTATTCTTTCACAAAAACCAAACACTGATCCTTCATGAAGTTTACGTTAACTTAAAATATGAGATAAGCTTAACCCTTAACAAGTGAATATAATTTTGCGCTAAAGCATAAATTTAAGGTCGCCCCATAATAATAAAAAAAATAAAAATAATAATAATAAAAAATGGAAGTACATTAACATAAGGAAAAATAAAAAAAAAGTTAGGAAAATAAGAAAAACAAAAAACAAGAAAAAACTATGCAGACATTGAAGGAAAAAAAAAAACCAAGGTTATACGTATTCGAACCAACAATCTCCAGCCTATGAGTCCGAGACTTTACCCATTAATCTCTAGCTGACAACTGAAGCTAACATTTAAGCTAATAGCAGAAATCCAATGAAAACAATGCAAATATCCCGAACATGGAGGAGGGGTGTTGGCCCCTGAAAATACCCTATTCCTATGTTGTTTGGTCCTCTGAACACGATGGTGAAGTCTGTTTGTCGATCCGATCTTCCATTCGGGAGTTGTTAGAGGGTTACAATGACAACAATGACAAATATCTCGAGCAAGGGGAGACGTTGATCCCTAAAAATACCCCATTCCTACGGTGTTTGGGGCTCTGAACACGATGGTAAAGTCTGTTTGTCGATCCAACCTTCCGTTCCGGAGTTGTTAGGGGGAACAGACACGGACGGACGGACAGGACAACCGCAATAGTTACCGATTTTGGTCGATCACAATAGCTCCCAAATGGGTCGCTAATAAAATTTATATAAAAATAATAAATCATCGAGACATGCTTTAAACAGAGGGTTGATGCTGCTTTTCAAAAACATAATTGCGTTTCTCTAATTTCTGTGTGGGAAATCACAAATCATTGCGTCTAATGATAAAATCACAACGTGAAACAAATTTCTGAAGTTAAGAAATTAATAGTGGCCAGATTATCAAGATCTAATTACAATGTCGTAAAGTGAAGATAAAAGTATTCCACTGAAGGCTACGCATTGAATTAATTAATTGAATTAGTTTGAATAATTATTAGGAAAAAAGTAGTTTGCCACTGTTTATTAATATCAAATATTTTAGAGAAACTCTTGTTAAAGAAATATACATTCGTCTTTACAACCTGATTGTACCTGCCAATTCTCGTTACATTAGGACAGCTCCATACAGCTCTAGACAGTGTGGTAATAGGGATACTTTCATTACAATCACTGGGTATATCGATTCATTTTGGGAGTCGTTAGATTATGTCAATTATATGGTTAACTAGCCAATAGACCGTCCCAAAAAAAAAACCAGAGTCTGAGATTTATTGCTATATACATGTACTGTATATCACTATATTCATTGCTGAATTATGAAAACATAGTGTTATTAAATTCAAAATCATTTTAATGGTAATTATGTAATTTTAATTCTAAACTGAAAATTCTAAATACTTCATATGAACTTGCAAGATTTCGGGAATATAAATTCTGTTTAAGGCAACCCATTTATGTACTGTAACACCTTCCATAACTTTTTATATCTTGTTGTAATTTTTTTTCTTTCTGTCTATTCGTCTTCTTTTCTCTCTTCATGTTCAAGTAATAATTTTTAAATATCATCTTGAAGAGATTTCTACAGAATATTAGAGGAGTCACAGGCGTTCATGCTAATGAGGTTTTATGACAGACGCTTGCCAACTTCCCTACGGATCTCCCAAGGTCAATCGCGGATTTCTCAGTTCATAACCAAGAAACGTGGCAGCCGAATTGAGCCATTAACCCCAACCGCATTCCGGAATCTTCATTCCACCTAGAACGAATGACATATAAAAGGCATCCATTAAAGACTTTTTTCTACTATAGTATCTTTCCATTTATGTAATGAATGGGAAAATCTCCACGCAAGGAAACTACAATTAATGCATTGTTTACATTAAGAAGAAACAAGGGGAGAAGTCAGAATTGGCTGAGCACTGCTGTGATTTAGGTCATTGCATTAATAATTAGATTGAATTATTATACATACAAAAAGATTCAAAAAAGAGGAAAATAATAGAAAGTATAATTATAATAAACACTTCAAGATAGTAATCTTAATCGTAATGAAGGAATGGATGATGATAAATACTAGTAAATTTGGTAAGGGAGATGGTAAAATCATGTGTGCATAATTAAAGATTGATAAACTTTGAAGAATTGAAATTGTAAATTTAAATTTAAATAAATAGAAGAATGGTTAGAAGTAATAACAGTTTGTTAGTCAGGGGTAAGTGATTGTCAGTGATAAATCACAAATATATGAAGGGTTAGAAGTAATAACAGTTGTTATTAATGGATAAGTGATTGTAAGAAATAATAATGTTAATAATAAGTAAGGAATTGTTGTTTTTAATTACGTCCAGGAGAGTGTATATTAAATGTGACATCTCTAAAATTATTTCATTGTTTAGAAAAAAAAAAACTTGAAAAAGGAAAGAAGAAAAGTGTTTCCGAAAATTTGTTTAATAAATATATTTCATAATTTATTTCTGTAGAGATGATGTTTATTTGTTAATATGACAATAAGTAGAAAGGAGATAAGAAGAAAATATGGACTTAAAACATATAATTGTTTGTTGAAAAGCATTGATTACACAAAGAACCATTTAGGATTAGCACAGAATTCCTAATGTTACAAATTCTTTTCAGAGATTTAATGTGATGACAGAGTTCTGGGAACCAGAAGATAAAATTCCTTATGAATATCGGTTTGTTCTAAAAGAATTCTATTCATGGGCGCCTTTGTTTAATTGGGATTATAAATCTAATATGGTATAATCCAGGAAATGAACAATGGACTGAAGGACTAGATTTGACAGAAAAATGTAAAGATGGATATTCAGTATGTGCAACTTTTGATAATGGAAGATATTTCTAATATAAATTTGAAATATTTATTGTTTCGATCTTATAACTCAGTCTTGGAATCCATACAGTGCTCTTACTCCTATAACTAACATTTTCAGCATTCAGAAACTGAATTACAATGGAATTTTGCATTTCATGTGGTAGTAAAAATTTTTATTTTTAGGCCTCCAAGTAATTGAAATTCGTATCAAGAACCTCATTTCCTTTTTCAAATTTTGTTTTATATTATTTTATGTATAATTATATTAATTATATAGTTAATAAATAAATCGTGATAATATAATGGCTCTATTAACCTTACGAATATTAAGAATGTTTTCTGATGTAATTAGCGGAAGACATTGAAATATCTTTCTTCGTTTTCTTTAACTTTCAACGGAATAGGCCTAAATATGAACAAATTTATTAAAAATCTTCGTTTCAAATTTCAGTTAAAACATCGTTCTCTTTTAGCTTTGTTTGGTAACACTTGATTTTGTTTTTGTTCTTGCACAATTCAATGAGATTTACTGTGGGTGGCATCCCCAATGTCACATTAGCTGCCCGATACTTCTCCGCTCTGAGACTGGTTTAAGGAAAGCAATGCAGGAAAGCACTACTTCGCAATGTGACATTGTGAATGCCACCCACAGAACTTGCAGTCTTTGTTCTTGGATCCATTATAAATGTGCTGAGCTCATATTGATTATTCCTATTTCCTCTTGCTCCATATAACTTCATTAAAAAGTAAGTTACATCTTCTTATTGTTTGGGTTTTTTTTTTTTTTGGTTTTTTTTATTAATTTTCATTATACTTTTTGAATTTCGAAATTTTTACTTTTATTCTACATTCTGTCATTTCAATTTAGAAAAAAGAACATTTATGTGTCATCGCTATTATGTAATGTTTAATGATTTAACACTTCCTTTACATTTTTCTTTCTTGACCTTTCTGTAATGCTAAATATTTGGTTTTATTTTGTCTATAATATTCGTTGAGGCCGTGCTGGCGTGGCCGTGCGGTTTAGCCGGCGGGCTGCCGTTGTGGCCGATGCGCCAGTACCCGGGTTCGAATCCCGGTGGTGGCATGGCTGTTTCTTTCTTCTGTGTTTCGTCCGTTTCCCACCTGGGACTTACTATCTCAGGGTTATCCTGGACGGGATATAATTCTCGTCCCCCCTTTCTTGAATTTCACTAGCCTCGCCCTGACGTTGTCAGGTTGAGTTAATTACGTGGTCCCTAGTTGGCCAAATTCGATAAAAGGAAGGAATATTCGTTGAAAGTTTAAATCAATGAATAGTATAAAAAAATAAAACCATTATAACAATCAAAATTCACGATTAAAGAAATTTCATTATTATCATTATATCATTTATACTCCTATTGTTTCAATAGGCTATAAATATGATTCTGTGCTTCAGCACTTCACGGTATTTTTAGCGGTTTTTTTTTAGATTTGTTTCTTCTTTGTTGCAATTGTTCTTTCTTCGTGTCCTTGATTTATTTCTCGATGAACGAAAAAAAATTAAGCAAAGTAAGAAACGAAAATTTCTTTTTTTTTTTTCTTTCTTTTTGAAACTTTTCTTTCTTATTTAAGGTCATTTTTCTTACGTGAAGAAAAAAAAATAAACCAAAATAAGAAATGAAAATCTACTTCGATGTGTCTCTACCTTGATGTGGTGAAGCAGCTTGAGTGCCCTAATGAGTAGAGCAAAGGGCCAGACTAAAAGAGACACACACACACAATTCTGCAAATTCTTTTTAAAATGGTCAATCCATTACAGAGTAAAGGAAAACAATTTTAATTTACTTAATGGCTCAAATGTAACAGACCAGTTCATTTGAATAAAAGCATATGAAAATCATATATTGAAGATAAGAAAGAAAAATCCCGAAGTAAACCTCTAAATTCCACAGACATGAATCCGATCGAGCATTTGTGGTTTGAGTTGGCGAAACAAGTTCGTGATGCATCAGGGAAATTGCAGAATTCAAGGATCCTCTGGTGACATAGTGATACCAGCTATCACAGGATATCTACCAAGATCTCATACAATCCATGCCTCCCTGTGTGAAGGCTGTTTTGATATCGAGAGGAGGATCACCATCATATTAAGTAGATAGTCCTAATGTTTTGGCTGATCGGGGTATTACAAGAACAGCAGAAGAGAGCAATACATAAAGATGATATAATAGAACTGACTAACATCATCCAATGAATCCGAAACCTTTAGTGATTTCCAAAAGATATCCGTTATAATTTAATGCTTAAAGATCTTAAATGATCCAGTATTTTTGCTCATGTAAAGGAAATAAATAATAATTATAATACGGTGATAATAGTTCCTTACAATTTTATTAATACTACAGTGTTATATTGAACTTGGGACTTAAAATGGTAGAAATACCTTGATTCTGGCGAAGTAGTTTGCAAAGCACAAGTCGATTGATAAGTTCATTCTTGTAACGTCAAAAAGCATCCTAATGGGTTTTTTTTATATATATATAATTAAAAGAAATCAACAATATTCTCCAATAAAGAAATGCATTGCAATCGTAAAAAAAGAAGAATTTAATCTAAAACGTTTTTTCTTTTCGGTTTCTGTCAATTTTATTTGCTATTGATAACTTATAACGAATTGCTAGATTGTAGATTGATCTGAAAGTGGTACATGGATAATCGATAACACAATCAGGAAGAGTTCGAGACTCTCTTCCCTGAGGCTCCATCCTCATTACAAAACTTTAGTTAATTAGTGATAGTCCATCGGCAAAAGAAGAATTGGCTGATAGGACTTATGAAAATACCCCAAATTTAGTCAAACTTACAATTAAAAAAAGACATTTCTTTTAATGCACAACCAGTACTTACTATACAGTAGCATCGTAAGGTATTTCTGAATAATCATAAGCTAGAAGTTATATACAAGTATGTTATTTAGAACTACGTAGATAAATAAGCATAAAGAAATGACACCGAAATAAAAAATATCTGAGCTTTCATCGCTGATAGTTTGCGACGGACCGTTTCGTTCTTTTTAGGGTCTCATCAGCCAAATCCACTCACCTAATGAAATGCTCATCAATGTTTCTTTTTTAAATATGGATTGTTTTCTTTTGGAGAGAAGCCACGGCCAGAAGTGGATATGGTTTCCCTTATCACTTTTGCACTATCTGAGCGTTTCATCTGGCGAGTGGGTTTGGCTGATGAGTCCCTAAAAATGACGAAACGGCCGTAGAAGCCGAAACTGCCTATTTGTTTTTTTTAATTTATTAATCTTAATAACTTTAACAGAATGAAAATTTAATAACTTTAGTAGAATGAAAATTTAATAAATCAAATCATTTTACGTGCTGTGAAAAATGCTTAAAAAGCGAGAAATCAAAGGCACTTATGATACTTGCCTCTCAGGTTCTTTTATCGGGGAAGACGGGGTTGGGCTGATGAGTCCGATGAAGGACGAAACGGCCGTTCCCAATTTCTTCCCTATAATCGAACAAGAGAGGCAATTTCCATTTATTCAGATGCTGCCTTTGATTTCTCGCTTTGAAAATTTAATAACTCTAAAAAAATGAAAATTTAATAACTTTAAAAGAATGAAAATTTAATAACTTTAATAGAATGGATTTTCATATTTTCTTTAATTCCATAATTTTTTTTTTTAAATGTTTTATTAACAGAAGATATTTTATTAAATAATTTCTTAGATAAATATTAAATATAAATTAAATTCCTGTCTTCTTTACTAAAGAAAAAGTTAACTGTAAAAATAATCTTGTGTTATAAAGTTCCTTTTCATTAGATCCAATGATTTCGTCGTAGAATCAATCAAACCCTAACAGCGAATTGTAGAAATGAGAAAAACCGATTCAACCTAAAAGAAGAAGCTTCTTTCACATCTTAATCTCTTCTTTTATTCTTCACTTATTGAGGATTTAATGACTTTTTTTTGTGGGTGTAAATCCATTAAATGCACTTCCTTGGAACACTACTTCTCTTTCTAATCTCAGTGAATTTACTTCTTTTTATTTCTGAAAGCATTTCTTATCTTCATTGGAATTAAACAACTTAAATTGCATCATTCATTCAGTTTTTTTACTAGACGGCTACCCGTCTTCACTTCGGAAGCCTCGTGTATGTAACGGAAAAAAAGAATTTTTTTTATTAAAAAAAAAACAAATTACATCAAGCAAACTAAAAACTAAAATACATTAAACTTTAAATTCAAAAAATACATGCAATATAATATTGAAATCCATTTGTAACAGTCAGAAATTTGCGCAGTTGTGTTGACTACGCAACAATACTCCTTTTGCCTGGCACCGCGCGTGCGAAAATCAATTGTTGCAGACGTACGCGCACAAAAATCGCTATTTTTTTAATAATATAGATTTACCATTTCCTTTTCCTCATCATTTTTCGCTCGTCTCCTTGCTAAAAACTAGTGTAGTCAACCTAGAGTTTTAAGAGAGACTTGTCTTCTTTTTAAATGATTTTCTCACCATGAAAGTGATGGTTATGTTAATTGTATTTAGAGTTCTGAATTTAAAAGAAATATGTAACGTTGAATCAAATAGTATCGTCGGTGACATTATACGTGTTTGTGAAGATGAATTTTAACAATAGAGAGCTTTTTATACCTCACTATTGGTAATTCCTTACATTCAGTGGTACCAGAAGTGACGTATCAAGATCGATCTTCTAGGTTTTACAACATATATAGTTAATTAGTTATATAGCCGCGCTAGGCGGCGGCCTCTCACGAAGCAGATGCGTTCGGAATCTGGGTTCAAATCCCGGCATGGGAATGGCTGTTTACTTTCTTTCCTGTGTTTGTTTGCTCTTTCATCTTTCGCCATGTATAGGTTAGCCCTGTCGTATGGGTTGGCGTCAGGAAGGGCATCCGGCCAAAAGAAGAGATAGATATTGAGGAAGCGAGACTTGCTCCTCGGCGACCCCACACGGAAAGTGACTGTACAGAAAAAGATTTTTTTTTTTTTTTTTACAAATGCCCGGATTCGTAGACTGATCGTCTTTCTTTAGGCCACAACAAGGGGCGAGATATGATGCCTTTAACCGACGAATCGTTGCCCAGGGTACGCCTAAAGGAGGCAGCTGTACAGAAGAAGATAGTTACTTAGTTATGTGTAATTATCATACTTATTTTACCTTTAAACTTTTATGATTTTAGCTCGGTTTATGTCTCTACATAGTGTATTAATTAAAGTGCATCGTAAAGTTTAATAAAATTTGTAAAAACCTTTTTTTAACTCTTCTTTCTATGCAGATATAAGGTTAACAACTCTGAAGTACTCTACAGTTACTAAAATAAATATTACGTTACTATAAGTAGGCTTCCATAATCGACTCATTTACCTTTACAAATATACTGACCTTGTTTGATAAACTTCATACGATCGTTGTCTTCATCTTTTAAAATTAACAACACATTTCAAACACTGGAATAATGTCTTCTGCTTACGGTACTTTATTCAGTGTTTATATGATATACTGAACACAAAGTATCTGGACTTGTATAAACAAGAGTTTAACAAATAGTTACTCTTAAGAATTAAATGTTCGTATTAATCAGATGCAACCGGTTTCCTTTTAGAAAAAAAAAACCAACTAGATAATTTACTCCTAGAAATCGTATCAATATAATAACACTCCTTTAATTCCCACAATATTTCGTCCTTCTTAGCGAAGGACTTCATTCAGGTGATACCAGAGGATAAGAAACTAATCTTCTTCCTCTACATTTCATAAGAATTACATTTCAAAAGTAAATTATTTGCAAGATATATTAAAGATAGTTATATAAAAAAAGCTAGATAATTCATAAGAGAAAACGAGGTATTATTATTTACTCAGTTGATTTAACGATGCCAATACTTCATATTGTGAAATCTTCGGAAATCATTACTTTTAAAAGGAGAAAAATTTTAAAAATTTACATTAAAATTCATTTAAAAAAATTGTATGTTATTATTTTAATGTTAACAGCTTTCATATGATCTTGTAAACTCTTTTCCAAAAATTAAAAGATTGTGTTTTACAGCTTAAACGGCAGTTAAATGTCCATACGATAACCAAGAAATCATCCTTGCTTACTTACAAGTTAGACTTCAAATTTATATTAGATTTATTCTATTATCCTTGAATATACAATAATTCATTCCAATAACAGTTGCTTTTATTGCATCTATATAACTTTATTAAGTTTATAACTCATTATTTTGTGATATAATAAGAGAATGACAAAAAAATGAATCAAAAAAGATTTAAAAAAATCAAGGTGCAGCTTACATTCGATCAAACACGGTCTTACTTTCTGCGAATTTGTAACTATTCTAAAAAAGATCACCTGCGATTTTCATTTTATTTTTTACATCATTTCCAATTGCTTTCATTTTCTTTCTTTCCTTCTCTTTTTCTGTGATTTCTAAACCAATCCTTTGATTATGTGTTCTATTTCTTTCCCTCAATTGTAATTCCTGTGTTGATTCAGAGCCTCTACCGTAGATAACTAAAGGATTTATTTATTTATTGGCGACAGGAAATGAAACCTTTGCACGAGGATCAACAAATTTACCCAATACAGTTGTTGGGTAATTCATTAAATCAAATACAACTGAGTCAAATCCAACTTATGAGATTAGATCGTGACTTGGATGTAAAAACAACTACTTCACAGTAACGGAGCAATTTCGATGCTGAACTAGGTTGAAAAGTCTGTTTATATGTAAATCAAATCACTCAAAGTTAAATTTTCAAAACCATTAATAAGTTCAAGAATAATATAAAAGATGGACTCCATACCTAACAATTTTTCATTATCGCCTTTCTATGGTTGCTGTAATAAACTTTTCTGATTTAATTTTCTTCATTTTAGTACTAACTAGCAGAATACGCATTCTTCATACGGATATAATTATGTATTGAGAAACAAAATGAAATTGTGAGATCACTTCGATACTTTCCCAGTTGGATAGGTATAATGTAATATTATATTTGATTTTTGTAACTCGAGATCCCTAGATATGAAATTAATAGATATGAATTAAACAAGTTCGAATTATCCGAGTTTCACTGTAATACATTCATAAACCAATCAGATAAAACTCAATTACATAACAGTAAAATTATTAGTTAACAAAGGAATTCCATGTTTTCGATTTAATAACTCCTCCGTTCTTTTGCCTTTTTCTCTGAAATAAATTATCCTTTTTCTTTGATTTTCTTATCATTTACTTATATCAAAGTAGTCATTACGTATGTAAATTTTCGTTTCATTTCGACGACTCCTTCTTGGTGCGCTAATTTTTTTGTCCTTGAGTGTATTATCAAATTTTTGAATGTATAAGAATAACGCTTCTTCTTTTTTTTTGATTGAGTAAAAGTTCTGCCCACACATCTAACTAAGGAAAATAAAATAAATAAAAAACTTATTAAAAAACTCACAATCGATTTCGTTGGTACCTAGCCAAACATCATCTGATGAAGAAACTTCTGCAATTTACCCAATCTGCAATCTACAAATGAATTGGTCCTCTTCATCCGACCTCCCTATTGCAAATATGGATATACCTAATTTACATCTGAATGTTCATTAGTTTGGAACTGTGTCTTCGCCTGTAAAGACTGGATCTTGTATTGTATTCTTCACCACATGATGTTTGGCTAATTCCAAACGAAATCCATTGTGGTTTTTTTTAATATATTTTTTTTTATTGAATTTTTTTCCCTTAGTTATGTGTGTAGGCAGAACTTTTACTCAATCAAAACATAATACACACGTTAAACTTTTATTAAAACTTCTTTTATTAGTAAGACGTATATGGTGACGTTACCTAAAAAACAATTAAAAAGAAACGCTAGGTTATAGAGATCTCATAGGTGAAACAAATATTCATACAATGTTCGTAAATCTTATTAGTTGAGAGATTTAAAATTTGAGAGATTTAGAAAATATTGAGATATATAGAAGAGTTAATTAATTATTTAGGGTTAGGTAAACAGGTGAGTACATTCTTATAATATTTCTACAGAATCAATATAGAAGTACAACACTTGTGCCTATAGATGTTGCCGTTCGGGAAATTTTAAATAAACTTGGTGCAATTATCATATGAAAAAAAAAAAAAAAAAAAGAAAAAACGAAGAAATATTTAAGGGGCTTTTTAAGTATTCGTGGTGGTTAAAACGTTCTAAGTTGTCTAGATTTCCTACTTACACCGGAAAAGTAGATCGTATCAGTAAATTTATTAATAGAAACTGCACATCCAAATGTTAAGTGTAAATACGATTTGTGTGTTGTAGTATATTAATGAAAAACAGTTGGTGAGGCGATTGAAAGGAAATTAGACTTTTAGCTTTGAAACCATTGATTAACCTTACTGCTCACAGATGGACATGTATTTGATGTTAAAATGTACATTCTGACACTATTTTTAAGAAACACGTTTCTTGTGTTAAAATTTGTGCTTTCGTAGCTGAATTTGCCCTATTCAATTACATAAACGTACATTGAAATAAAGAAGGACAAAGAATCGTAGATGTTTTGTTAACAAATCCTTCCTTTTGATATCAAAGTTTTCCTATCGAAGCTAATGATTGGTTAAAAGATTTTTCCCCCTCATCTTGAGAGGATTAGGAGTTTTAGGAAAGTGTTTCTTATGAAGTCTACTCTTTTATCACTTCCTTTTCAAGGAGTAATTGAGTTGATGAAGTGAGTGGGTGGAGGGACTGTTTACCGCTCAGTAATTGAATTGGATTCTTACGTAGAGAAGAAAGAAAAAAGAACCGTGTCTCAAGGAACAAAAAGAGTAAGGTGAAGGTAGAGAATTAAAACTTTGAAAGATGCAGGCGTTTAGCACAACAAGTGAGGATTTGATAAGCAAAGGCTGAGGCTTCATTACAGCAAGGCCTAGGGATTTAAAGAAAAAGTCTTTCCAAAAATAGTTATCTTTGTTTTAGTGCATGGACGTGCAACATACTGTTTGTCCACCACAACTTGAGACTTAGCCACGCCTCTTCAAACGGAGAAGACATTTCACAATAGGGGTGAGGGTTGTAAAAGAAAAATTTGGGAAAAAAAAAAACAAGATTAGGAATTTTTTTTTTAAATATTTACTATTAAAGAAAAAAAAAATTATTTATAAAATAATTATGAATAACATTTATAATTTGAGAATATTGAGTATATTTAACTATATTGCCAATGATCTTAATTTGTATATTTGTAAATGTTCTGAGGATCTTTACGGGATTGTTTTTAAACAAGTTTTTTTTTTTGATTGATGATTACATTTATTTCTGGCAAAAAGTCAAGAATTAGTGTTTGTAATTTCGTTAAAAACAGTTACGATCTTTCATTATTAAAAATTTAAATCATCACCTGCAATATTGTTGTTTATTCTAACAATTTTATTTTGGTGTTTTGATTGACTATTATTATTACAAACAATATTATATTATTTTAGTTTTGTTTTCATTTCCATTATATCAAAACTTGCATTGTAATTTATGCAGTTATTATTATTATTATTGTCAATCTAATTCTATTTTTAATCTTTTAGTACAAGTGCCAATGTTTTTAATTTGGATATTTGTAAATGTTCTGTGGAACTTTACGGAATTGTTTTTAAACAAGTTTTGCTTTTTTTTTTAACTGTCAGCAGTTAATTGTTAAATAAAACATTATTACCATGAAGTGTATATATTTATTACTTACATTAATTAATATAATTTATATATAATTACGATTTTTCATAATTTAAATGAATAAGAAACAGTATAAATATAACAGTTCTTAAACAGCAAATCAGTTTTATACATCGTTACAGTTAAAATATAACCTAGTTATTATTATATGTAAGAAAAATAGATATATAATGTCGTATTTTATATCGTCAATTCCTCTGTTATAACCAAGAAACAAAATCTGTGCATTTCCCCTGAAAATGGAAAACTATCACACTGACCCCTCAAATGACTTCTTGAACTCTTCGCCTACCACGTGACATAGGCGTGGCTAAGGCTCAACTGTTGGTGGACAAACAGTACAAAGATTGTAAAAATGTGAATTATTGTTATGATGTTTGTTTTAAATATTTTTGATTCTTAACAACATCTTTCAAGTATATGCAAAATAGTATCGAATTTTTTATTCTGATCATTTCATATTCAACTAATATGAACTTAGTTGCTACTTGTAACACACACTGTGATCAAAAATATCCAGATATAACACGAAACCGTAGTCAGACTTCCACGTGATTCACTCTCCAGTAGTGAACATTAGCATGGGGTGGGAATGCCTTTATCACAGCCGTAAAATCTAACATGGAGACTTTCCATCAGGTGCTTGAAATTCTTTTTTTTTTTAGCTGTTGTTTCCAGTAAATAACTGCATGAATTGGGAGATGTACGAAATATGTACAAGTAGCTACAGCTACTCTGTCTTGAACTCTTTGTAAAGGAATGAGAGGCCCTCCATTAATTAATTTCCTCCGAAAATATTCAACTTGCAATATTATTTTCCGTGCGCTGCTTCGTACTGTTTCTCGACATTTTGTGAGAATACTTGGATAGAGGCTATTCTCGCGTAAATTACGTGAAATCATGAAAAAACGAGATCGTCAAGATCCGTCTGTTGGACGAGTAAGACAGATATTCTGAATCTAATGTATCTCAAACACTGTCCAACAAATATCCAAGATTTAAGTAGTAGTAAATATTTTCTAGCTTGGCAGAGATTACTAAGTTATCTTTCAAATTTCAGCTTTATTTCAAAATATAAAGTTCGTCATGAATTCTATTTAAAACGTTTGTCATAAAGATGGCATCATGTTGTTGAAATGATTGGAGACAAACACGTTCCATCTTCTGAAGATGTACAACTTCATTATCACAAAATAACTGACAACTCCTCCTCTACGTTTCAGATTCTTGCACAAAGGAAATACTTTAAACCTAAATCCTAGAAACGTTCTCCTAAAGTTCTGTCTTTATTAAAGGAAAAGAAAAACAGCACCTGAATAAGAGAGTAAAGAAGAGATTGCCTTTCTGATTTTAGATTATGGGGAGGAGTTGGGAACGGCCGTTTCGTCCTTCAACGGACTCATCAGCCCAACCCAGCCTCACCCTAACTAATTCTGTCTTTATGTTTGGGCTTTTTTAAATTGAAGTCATTTACAGAAGAGAAAAAGTTTCAAAAAAAATATGCAGAGATTTACAGTAATTTTTTATAATTGATTTTAATTTTAAAGGATTCCTTGGAAAAAAACAAAACAAAACCAACTTGTTTTTATAAAACGCTTTCTATTTCTTCTTATTATATGTAACAAAATCCTGAAAATCCTTAAAGTTACTAATTCTTAGTTTTTTTTTTGTAGTAGTCGAAATGAGACAATGAAAAACCTTCATTTATTTTCTGCTGAATAAGAATAATAAAAATTTTCTTAATTGTCTAAAAGATGATTAATTTTAATCTTGAAATGATGTGCTAATTAAGATTGGCTAAAAGACTGATTAATATTCAATGTTTAAGACATGAATTAGAAATCTAGTTTTAGCTTTCAATGCTTTTTTCTATGGAAATTTCTGTTATCTTCTCCTGCTTTTTTACATGCATCATTAAGACAGACAGACAAATCTATCTTTGAAATTACCAAAAATCCACAAGTATTTAGGTCGTCATCTAAATCCCATTAACTTTAATTGAATCAAAATATATTAATAAAACATTGTTAACAGAAGAAAATCGTGGTTTAATTAGTTAAAAGTTAATTGTTTCGGTTGTACTTTCGTGAGAAGTCGTTTCACTTTCACGCGTATCTCTCCAGATTGGTTTGTACAAGAAATTTTCAAATACAAGATACTGGAAAAATGCAGACCAAGTTTCAACGAGATACGCTCATTGAGATACGTTTTAATAGTTGGGTGCCATACACACTTAATGGACATATATGGATTATACATTTAAATATAGAAATATCTACTTGTTTTGAGGAAAAAAAACAAAAACAACAACTTTAAAAATAGACAATGTTTAAAATCGATTTCTGTACAACAGCAAATAAGATCGTGATTTTAATTAAATTGTTTTGAAAGTGAAAACGAATCAGAAAACGAATTAAGATACTAATTCAATAGGAATTCTATTTGAGAAACTTATTCTTCTTTTTTTTTTATTTATTCCAAAGTAGTTTTGTTCTTTAATTCTCATTTGTTTTTAAAATAATGGAAAAAAAAAACTAATTAAAATTAAGAAAAACTTAAAAAAATTTGGCAACTGAGAAAGAAAGTTTTTATAAGAAAACCTACTCATTTTAAAACCATTACTTACTGTTACTGTAAATTACACTATTTTAGAAACCACAGATATTCTTTCTATTCCTCCTATGCTGAAATAGAATTGTCCACTCGCTTCATCGAGAGGTCTTTGGAAATAGTAGCTTTTGAAACTTACAAGTATTTGCTTATTTCATTTATAATAATTAATAATTTCCAACATTTGCTTTGATCTAAGAACATTATTTTTAGCCTTTTTACATATTGTAAATTTATAATCATTGTTTAAAATCAATCATTTAATGCTTAACTTCGAAGTATTTCAAGTTAAAATAATGTTTTCTATTTCTCTCAAAACATGTAGTAGTGTAATCAATAAGTTAGTTTTTTGTTTTGGAGATTGATATCTCTTTATGGAAATGGAGAATATACCAAGAGTAGAAGGAAAAGAATTCTCTACAAGGTTTTTGAGAAAGATACTAAAGCTAAATGTCAGTAGCGGTGGGGTTCATTTGAATAAACTTTGCTTCAAATTGCTCCAATGCTATGTCTGCTTCTCCAACCTTAACCGGAGTCAATTGTTCTCTATGGAAGGAATGGAATAATTCATTCAACGAATGTTTTTGTAAATGATTTTTTTTGTCGAATATTATCATCACAATGTTTATCAATATTTTTCTATTCATTTTCTATTTTGAAATGATAGTTCTTAGTCTTATATAAATTATAAAGAATGTATTACTTCTATTTTATATTTAGCTAATCATTTTATAA
>JAFIDM010008419.1:51021092-51037498 GCA_023159025.1 Thereuonema tuberculata | reverse complement strand
GTTTTTCCCTCCATTTATAAATGATTACGGACGTTAAACTTGCTTTCAATTGAATGAAATGTATTAAAAATAACTTCAAAGAATAACATTAAGAGGAATTTTAATTTTCATCCGTTTAATTATTGGGTCATTCTGCATAAACTGCAGAGCTGCGGAGTTGGTACATAAAACCTTCGACTCAAGACTCCTCAATTTATGGTAAGCCCGACTCCATTATGTATATATCAATATAGGAAATAAAAATAAATAAATGCATCACATGCTTTTCACAATCATCATCTACAATAAACTGACATTCATAACGTTTTTTATCTGTTGTTACTGTAAAGTTTCAAAACAGCTGACTTTGCTGATTTTTTTTTGCCACTGAGAGTTTTTTTCGTGAGGTGCCACTTTCATAATTTACATTTACATGTGGGCCATTAGGGAAGTCAAAATTATACTTATTTAATTTTTACTTCGAAATGTCACCATTCTAAAACAAATCTAGAATATTTGATGTAATGCTGAAAACCACTTTTAAATTAAATAATAAAAAAAATAGTTCAATAGCACAAAATTCTAACACTGTAGAGTTAATTTAATCTTTTAAATTAACATTAGAGTCAGTTTCCAACCACTTTTTCATTTTTGACACAATGTATGGCTTTCTCTTCAGTTATTGGAAATATCTTCTCTTTATTGATATTTTGTTGAATTATTATTTTCCCATTTGGCTAAGGATATAAATTCAGTAATATAACTTTGCAATAAAATAAAAAAATTTCCTTGACCATTACTATTATTTCAATTCACGTGAAATGACTTCTCTACACTTTATTTTTATTATGAAAACATTAAATCGCAGTTATAAACTATTATTAAATGAAAAACTTGAAACTTTACATAAAAAGGTCAGTTTATAATAAACCCTGGAGTGAAGTTTTTAGGATATGTTGACATTTGAGAAAAAAAAATCAAACAAGAATTTTATTTATTTAACTGCCAAATATACTTCTGTGTAATTGGATGTAATTGTATTCGGCATCTTTTTTGCTTGCTTATAATGGTAAGTGTCCCGCTTCTGAAGAATTGCCTTATAATATCTTAAAATATAGCAATTTTCTTAAATTAGATGTTGGGGACTGGTAGATATAACCCCTCCATTGTATCCAAAACATTGAAAAAAAATCTAGATTTTAGACTTTTTTTTGTTTTTGGTTGCAAAATTCATTGCTTTCTTTGTAATGTCCTCACCCATCTGGTAAAAAGAATGACTTTTTTTATTTTTGATTGAACAGCTACGACTATCATAACACTACTCATCCCAAAATCTTGGATACATCTATTATTTCCAGAATGTGTAACATACATTCTAATGAAATTTATTCATGAAGTATTTTTCTTCTCTTATATTAAGAATTAAGTCTCAGATTGGTAACTATTAAATGTCATTCTTCTTACTTTAGTCAAAGTTGCCATTCTTACATCATCATTATAATTATGTCCTGTCCAGTGCAGAATAAAAAGCTGGCCATGTCTTCACCAGTTCTTTTGTTTTCAATCCCCCCAACCATACTTTTTCATTTTGCCCATCACCCCATTCCAATGCTCTTGAACATCCTCCCCCCGCCAATCATTCCTTACTTAAAGGTTCATACTAAATTCTTTAAAATAAAAAAAAAATATAATAAATGTTTTATTTTGCTTCATAAAGAAACTTTTAAGTAATCTTTGCCTTACTTATCTGATCCTTATTCATTTCTGATAGACATTCTTCAAGTTTCTCCATTCCACAAGAAGCCAAGAGAATTTCTACAAAAAAAACAAAACAAAAGAAATGTAAATATCAATAGATATAAAAAGGCTTAACATGTGTTCATGAAATAAAGAACAAAAAAGTGTTTAAAAAAAAAATATTTGTTAGTAAATAGAAGCTGTGAGCTCAACAATTTCAAAACACTATTCCATCCATCACTGGGATGGCACAAACTTAAGATGATGCAAGACAACACATGGATACAGTATCAAAAAGACTAACAGTAGTAGAGAGTTCTTTGCCCATTTGCCGTCCTAACATTGCATAGCACGTGTGTCAACAACATCTTCATTGTCTGGGATAGAGAGGATGGAAGGCAAAACAAAAACATCATGGCAGCAGAAGCAGTAAAATAAATAAGAATAGAAATAGTGAAGATATATTATCTGAAACCAAGTGCAATCCAGTATCAGGGGATGGCACAAACACATTGATTGGCACAAGACAAAACACATGGTTATAGCAAGGAAGGCTTAACATTAGTGGCAAGTGTTTTGCTTGCCTGTCATAAGCTTTAAGCTGAATTATGTGATATGATTCAAAGAGGCAAAGAGAACGTCATCTATATGCACCATGTTCATCCTGTTCATCTTTATTGAGCTTTTCCCTTTCAATATCTACATACTTGTTTGTGTCATACGACATGTCTGTGCCAGACCCCAAGATGAAATCTGTATGGTATTTGGAAACTGCTGGATACAATATCTTACTGCTTCTATTTATTAGCAAATAAGTGTATTTTTAAACAACTTCTTTCCTTTATTAATAGATACATTGAACACAATGAACCTAATTTAACCTTATGAAAAAAAAAAGAAAAATACATTGCTGAAGTTAAATCTTTGACCAACAATTTCAAAATGCTATTTCATCATCACAAGGATGGCACAAGAACATAAGACAAACCCATGGATACAGTTATGAGGAAGACTAACAGTAGTGAGTTTTTCACCCATTCGTTGTCCCAGCATCATTTTGGATGGCAGATATGGTTACGACATCTTCGTTGTCTAGGGTAGAGAGTATGAAAGGTGAAAAACATCATGGCAACAGCAGAAAATGAAAACGAAGGATTAGCATGCATGAAATAAAGTGTATAAAACACTTCTTTGTTGATAAAATAGAAGTCTGAAACCATTCACTGATAAATTAAATATGGCTCATTTTATGACTGAAATCTCTTAGCATTTGAAAACCAAGAAAAAAAAAAGGGCTTTCTAGTTTTCGCAATATTAATCGAAAAGATGAATTACAATTGGTTATTCCACGCCAAACCAACAAATCCAAATGTGATGAACATATTCTTTTTTTTTTGTAGATGCTGTCTTTGAAGATATGAAATACTGAATATCCATAATTTAAAAGAAATAAAAAAGGTTAAAAAGGTAAATATCCATGCTGCTGCGACTACAATGAAAACAGATAGTGTGAATTTTTAGAATCGTCTCTTACATAGTTTTCCAGATATGTCTGTGGGTAACGTAATGCTCTCCCCATGTTTAGGAAATAATTTTAATTTCTTGTGAAAATAGAAATTCCTGCAATGAAATGTTCGAGACAGGAATCAAACCTGCAACCTTCTGATCCAAAGTCAGATGCCTTATCCATTACGCCATGCAGATTATTTGCTAAATATTCGTCATTTATTCATTGTCCATCCAAACCATTTATTAAATAGAAATTATTATATAGCTTTCCAGATCTGTCTCTGTGTGTGTAATGTAACACACTCACCCTGTGTTTTACGGAGGAGAACTGCCCTGTAAATCTCACATGCAAGACAGGACAGATCTATCTGTCTGCTGCATTTGCATTCGTTGGAGGATTTTTTTTAGCGAGGTGATATTTTCTCATGGCCAGCTTTATGTTGCATTGCCTCGTTCACAAAACAGACAACATCAAGTACTCGTCAAAAAAAAAAAAACCAAAAAAATAAACCGACAGTCAAGGTCATTTGCTAAATGATGCTTGAATTTTCCCTTGCAATGTGACTTACAATTAAGCCTTATAATAAAGAAATTCATTTATGATCCTAGAAATGCATTCATTTTAATTTGCCACCTGTCATATATATGACAGGCAAATACTCTTATCTAAAAGCCATCACATTGTTGTCCTGTCATAGTTAATGGGATATATATGCTAGTATCCAAAATAAATTATACCTTTTTTTTTTTTTTTTTTTTTAATGTGATATTTCCTAATAATTTCAAATAAAATGAGGGAAAAGGTCATAAGTAATATTGAAAAATTCCTCAAAGTATTTTGAACATTTCTTTTACCCTTTGCTTTAATAAAATCTAATAAGTTTATCAAAAAAAGTACATTTTCACTACAAAATATTCAAACTTAAAAAAAAAAGTGAACCTAATGTATGATAAATTTGATCACTTTACTTTTTTTTTATTTTTATATGAAAAGATATTAGATCTGACAAGTTCACTAAACATTATTTTTGATAATCACTCCATTTGAAGCTATAAAAGTTTGAAATGATATTAATAAAGATTTTCTTTTGTTAATTCCCTTAATTCTATTGATAAAAGCTTGAGATGTTCTATAAATAAATCTTTAATGATTTTCTTTATGTATAAATTCTTTTATTTCAGGTTTTGTTTCAAAAAAGCTTCTTCTTAAAATCTACATTTTACTTATTTAATTTAAAAAAATAAATTAATAATTTTAAAATGTAATTTAAACAATTAAATGCATTTGAAAAAAATCGTCAATAAGAAAATGAAAATTTTGGAATGAACTACTAAATATAATGAAGAAGACAAAATATTACGATTAATGTTGTAAAAGGAGTTTATCAGAATTTGTTATTTTATTAAAATGAAGATTATGAAGTTTCTCGAAATGCATAGAAGTTTTTCAAATGAAAAGAAATTCTGTAATATTCGTCTTTGCAAATAACTGAATTGATAAATTTTACTCCACAAGCTTTTGATCAATTTATGGAATTTTAACATGAATTTAAACACATAATAAAAATGGATATTCTGAATAAAAAACTGACTGCTATCAAAAAGATAACAGAAACTTGAAGCTGATAGAATAGTTACTGAGCTGTCTTAGTCTTTACATTGTAAACCTACCTTTGACTATTTTCAGAGCCCTAAAAGGTTGTTTCAAATTTATTGTTAGGCCAAGGGCTTTGAAGTAATTCTTATCATGCAGATAATTTGAAATTTTTTGTTCCCTAGACAAAAAAAAAAAAAAAATAAATAAAAAATAAATAAATAAATAAATAAATAAATAAATAAATTACTAATTCCTATTTATTGGCTGAACAAACTAATAAGATAGAGAATTGTTAAAATAGGGAAGAAAGTCATTAGAAAAGTGCAATGAATCAATGTTTCTACTGGGAACATGATTCATCCAATGACAATGCAATGCAAAACAATAGAAACTTTGCTACTATTAGACTGTGTCTGTATGGCAACAGCAGTATGATTAGTGTAAGATTTATGTTTTCTGTTTTTGTGACTGGAGGTTAATCTATTATGCCACCCTCTCTTTACTACTCTATTATTGGATGTTTTATCAGGTAATTCCCTGCGTGAAACTAGTACATTCTTACTTCAGATCCATCAACATACAATGCATTTCATTCAATACAAAATACAAATGATCCCTTCAAAATTGTGTATGAATCCCCCCCAATATAATGTATTTCAGTCTATGTTGGATAAACTGGCAATTCTTGTTCTTCTTGTTTGGTCTTATAGCCCCATTTGGGCCATAACCTCCTTCAGAGCTCTCTTCCATTTTTCTGTTTTCCACCTTTTTTTTTTCCAATTTGTAATTCCAAATTCCTTTATATTATTCCTTACACTGTCCATCCATCGTAATTTCGGTCTTCCTCTAGTCCTTATACCCTCTGGCTTTCCATTGTAAACTTTCTTAACTTTCATATTGTTGTTCATTCTTATCACATGTCCTAACCATCTCAACCTTATTAATTTAACATGTGTCTCCATATTTATATCATTATAATGTTCATGTAGTTCATTGTTATATCTTCTTCTCCAGCAGTCTCCTTGTTTGATCGCCCCCAGGATTCTTCTTAATATCTTTGTTCAAATATTGCAAGTCTTGTACATACATTCTTTATTAACACAAAAAAAAAAAAAAAATGTAGTGTTTAACATTTATTTTCTGGTGTAGTGGAAGATGATTAATAGTAAAAAAAACTTTAATTGCAAAAGACCTTACACATTCATACACTGTCATATTTTTCCAGGAAACAGGACACATCCCAATTTCACTGATGGTAACACTTCATACATCACAATAGAATAATCCATTGCCCTCCTTTCTAAAACATACCACATAATCAGGTCAAAAGCCTTTAATCTCTATGACCCAGTAGGAAAAATGCTTGCCTTTTTAGTCTTTCCCTTAGAACATCCATATGTTAATCTTGTGCAGACACCGTGATGATGAAACACAAGTGTTTTGAAACTGTTGGATACAATGCCTTAATGCATCTATTCATTAACGAGTAAGTTAATTTTAAAACTCTACTCTCCTTTATATCATCAATGCACTTTAGTTCTCTCAAGCATTAATGACATAAGCAAAATTACAAAATATAATCAATAATAATAACAATAATAAAAGTATAAACTCTACTCACTGGAGAACTAAATCCTGCTTCCTTTGCCTTTCTGAATCTTTTTCTTCTTTTGTGATATCCTAAGAGTTATAAAATTTATTTCAGTAACAATTAATGATTTTCAAATGATTACTGAAAGATCTTCAGAAAATAAGATTATTTCTGTTAAAATATTACTTTCTGGAGTCAAAAGACACAGTTTTTTTGTTTTAAGACAAAACCAATCTTTATCCATCTTTGCAAATCTCTAAACTGATTAGAAATTTTTAAATACTTCAATTGGACAGCTAAAAAAATGACTAACAATGATACGCAAAATATTGATTAAGTAAATACAAATTCAGACCCAAAGCTCAGTGAACACTATGCAAGAAAGCATACTTATTGTGCCAATTTTTATTGAAGCAATAGTTGACTGTAACTATTATTATTATACTTATCATTGTATAAAGGTAGTAATTTACAATGGCATGGTTGTGGCCTTTCCAGCAGCACCAGTAAAAAACAAACAAAACTATCTTATCTGATGACAAACAACTGTAGATCATGGTGCAACATTCAGAGCAATCCAGCATTCTCCACTGTGTACAAGGGTTATTCACCAATGGCTGCAGATACAATTGCCTCTAATCACTCATCAGTGGGCATATCTCCTGTAATGCACCCAATCAGTTAAAGGAGCAATAATGGCACCACATTATCTTCATCAAGCTTTATCACGAGTACAAGTAATGGTTTGGCCTTGCAAAGGTAAGAGCTACAATCCAGCTTATTACTAGATTCAACATATAAGCTGTTGGAAGAATGTTGGAGTATGACATAAGACACTGTGAAGAACCTCTATGCATCAATATTTTGATTCCTGGCTTTATTTGCTGCCACTGAAGGCAAATCAGCAAATAACCGACTATCTGCTACAAATCAATTAATTTTTCAAACTGAAATTTTAATCATTCATTTATTTAATACAACTAATTATAACCCCACAATTTCTTGTAATAGATGCAATATTCCAAGATGTGTTGCTATTTTTATGCAGTTAATATATGAACTATATGTTTTCTATCTAAGTATATATACATAAAAAGCAAATTACTTTCCAAATGATTATATTTGAGTCACTATCTCCAGTTACAATTAAACCTTCATTCTGGGTGATGTGCAATGCCCTAATTTCATCTGAATGTTCATCAAAGGATTTTATACATTCATTGGTTTTAACTGTCCAAAGTTTCATCAATCCATCAGACGAACTAAATAAATAGAAAAAAGAATAATATTCAGTAAAATTAATCAACACCATAAAATATGGTAATGCTTGGATAATAAATAAAATGTATCATTAATTGAAATGTCACAGCATTAATTAATAAAACTAAAACTTAATAAATTCTTTCAAATTCAAACAAATATAATTCAAGTGTGTGACAATCATATTTCAAGATTTTGAATAATGATCAACTTTTTTAAGTCTAATATCACAAATGTTTCCATACAAGTTCAAAAATACAAAACATTTAATCGTCTTCTGTTGTTAGAAGGGAAAACAAAAGCAGCCCTCAAGAAAAACGAAAGACAAGAGGCAAAACTTTGAAAAGGGAAGACAGAAGCAACCTTCATGCATATACACAATGAAACAGTAAGACGTGAGGGTGGTCACTCATACTGTTTCTGAATAGTTAGGTCAGAAACATAATGCGTGTGTATATCTCATGACCAGTGAATGACATCAAATGTACATAACTTCCAAAATAACCGGTCTTGTGAGGCGGAACCCAATTGCTGAAGAAAGGAATCATTACTTGGACCCCCAAGATCCATGGGAACTCACAATGAAATGAACAATTTCAATTTCAGCATAATTCTTCTGCAGGATGGCAACTAGGGGTTCATAATTCACAAGTCTGGTTTCTTAAGCCTTTGCAAATGTCTCCATATGATTATTGAAAGGCACTGTTACATCAACAAGGGGGTTCTTGATGCACAAGTATCAGATCAAGATGAAATCATGAACCTTCAACAACAGTTTGATTGTCACTAATGACACGAAAATGCAAAGAAGACGCTTTGCGAATCTGATCCACCAGGGCATTGTGGCATTGCTGGAAGGGAGCTACATCGGACATGCAATAATTAAGAACGTCAGAAAGCCTGTCCTTTCATTCCCTTTAACAAAAAATGAACTAGAAGCATACAGATATATATACTGTATATATCATAGCCTCATGTTGAGTTTGACAGTGCTAGCACATCCTATAATGAATATTTGTTTCAACATCTGCTCAGTTTTTTAGGCATTTCCTGAACAGCTATCCCGGTTTCTGCACATACTGTAACAGGGGATAATTTCAGAATATGTCCAGGGCATTTGGCTTTTCATGAAATGCCTAACACCTTAGCACATGGCGTAAAACAAATATGCTTGGTGTTGAGAATGTGTCCCACTCTTGCAAAATAGTGTTCATTGTCATACTTGTTGAAAAGAATTACCTTATTTTATTACTAGTCTCGATGATTGGCAACCCCATGTCACGAATAGTGACCCAGGTAAGGCAATTTTTAAAATCTTTCAATATAAACTTCCTGGAGGGGGTTATACCTCAACTTATCTAACCTACAACTAATCGCACGTATGCTTTGCTTGGGTGTTATACTAAGTTAATTATCCCCCCCTCCCCATATTTTATCACAGGTGTCAGTATTTATTGGTGATCCTGGTACGGAAAAACCACCCATGTGCATCAACCCGCAAGGAGGAAAATAATTAACTTTATATGTAGAAAAAGATGATAGAGGCAATTTGTGTCGTAAATTTGAATGTATAAATAGAAGGACTAGAAACAGATAAACTATTTATTACCTAGCAAACAATTAAGCTCAACAGTTAAATCAAACAACGAAGTTCCTTTGGAAAATGAAAGGACGATTTCTTAAAAAGTATTTTTATGCTAGCAAATTAAATGTTATTAATTAATTAATTAATTAAATGATCATATTACGCATCATGGCAAAAAATTAAAAAAAAAAGTTATTTACATTAGTCAAAATCTGAGGATGTTTGTTGAAAAACTGAATTTTATAGTGCCAGATTAAACAACGTTAATTATTTAGGATAGTATCTTTTTAACTAATTGTTTATTCTTTATTCCAAAGATAGTCTGCATTTAATTTTAATGATAAGACACTTCAAAAATTTCCCTTTGTAAGAGTTATTTCTTTTGTGCAGGTAATATGATTCAACGGAAACAAAGTCAGGGAAAGTCTGTGAGGTACAAACATACAAAGTAATTACAGATTTAACAAGTTATATAACACAGTTTTGTAAGTAGTCTGTTTCGTTTTTGAATTTTATCTTATTCTCCATTTTTACATAATAATTACCTAGTATCAATTTTTTTTTTTTTTTTGCTTCGCTTGGGTCTAATTGTTTTTTTTTTTTCTGTAATTTCAGCAACTTGTTTCTGGACATATCACTGCTCTACTGGATTCAACAACAAATCCTAGCTCTTATATCAAATCATTTGTTTATAAATAATTGAATTATTTTTCAATTTTCTTGTGTTTTCAAGTGTAATATATATGAAATTTGAGATGTTTACTGTTTCTTTCATAAAAGCTTTGAGATAAAGCGATGTAATCATTGAAACTATACTTACAATGTTGTATAGTGTCACAGCATTTTGTAAAAAAATAAGGTTTTAGTGTACTAATAATTTTAGATTTTTTTCCTAAAAAAGAACTGAATATTCAACAAGTAAACACTGATAGAATTTATCATATAGTATTTAAATAGTATATTGTATTTAAATTAATCTATATTAATCATGCAGTACTGTGTTTTGCTACAGCAATTACTTATAAATAAATTCGTAGATTTTATTCAAAATTAATAAAATTTTAACTTACGATGATAACATCTGCATTCCTTGGGAAGCAAACAGAACTTTCCACACACAACTTTCATGGCCCTGAAACACCTGAAATTTAAGAACCTCTAATTAAAAAGATATATAAAGAACAAATATCAGTATGAAAAGTTATACAGTGCTCACATGTAGAATTATTTTTTTTCTGGAAATAAACAAAAAAAAAAAAAAAAAAGAAATGCTTTTTTATTTTTTTATTCCTTATTCAATTCTAACATTTTAATTTCATATTTTCATAATACTCATCAAGAATTAATCCAGAGCAAGAAATTATTACAATAATCATCTTTGGGATTTATAAAATCTCAAAAAGTTTCTAAGAGCATTCAGAGAAGTCAATCAACTGCTCTCTTACTAAATTAATCATATTGTTTCTTTATTGACAAACAACAACATTAAAAACATATCATATCTCCTATCAGCAACAACAATAACAAAAAAAAATAAAAAATAAATCAGCAAATCATTTGTCTAGAATAAAAAGCATTTCATCATGTAATTCTGATGAAGCGATAAAGACCTGATTTTCCAAGATACGATATCTTGGAAAAAGAACTTTAAAAGAATTATATCATTAATATGCCAGTTTAGTAATTGATAAGAACAGTCTCTAGCTGCAATGAATTATGATATCATGACATGCCATCAGAGAAATAGATCATTTTGCACTATGCTATCTGTTACAGATATTGTCAAACATTATGTAAATGCTGCAAAAAATCCCCAATCTTCTATATGGTGATGCTCCAGATATAATTGGTTGGTGACAGAATTCAACAGTACAAAGAGACTCAGAGGTCAATGTGTGGGAGAGCATCATCTTGTTGGAAAAGGGCTAGATTTGACATGAAAGGCAAAACAGCAAATCACTACTACAGCTGAGATGGCAGATAATTTGTAGATTCAAGCAATCTACTTAGTCTAAGAATGTAGTCTCTTTTAAATTTGTGCAGTTGCTTGGAAGATTATTGACAAATGAAGTGAATGCAACAGAAAAAGCAATCAGAATGTTATGAATTCAGTATCTGACAGCCCATTTTAAGTTATATAATGATTGATTTAAATTTGGTAATGTAAACAAAACAGTAACAAAATTTTATTGCAAAGTAAATTTTTACATATTGACTTTATTCATTATGAAAGGCAATATGTAAATATCTTCAGGCCAGATGTGCAAAACGGAAAGACCTAGCCACTAATGAAAGTCAAGATCTTGTCAAGAATACATACTAATATAGCAATATTAATATATAATAAATAAATAATTTTGATATTTACATTTAAACATGAAAAATCAAGAATATTCCATATTCTAATAGTTGTGTCAGCAGAGCTAGTAGCAAGTAGATCAACAGGTGAAAATTCAACACACCAAATTCCTTTTTGATGTCCTTTAAAAACTCCTTGTAAAGTACCATCAGCTGTTTTCCATAACTAAAAGTAAAAAAAAAAAAAGGGTTTAATTAATGTTTTTAAAATTACTGTCTTAAACAATAAAGGAAGCTGTTTGTTAGTAGTTTTTTCTTTATTTTTTTTCATTAATTAGGAATTTAACAAACTGCATTTCACATAATGTTGTAAGATAGATAAACCTCCAAATTAATCTTAAGGAGTAAATTGTAGACAAATGTATCAACATAAACAACATTCTAGTACTCTTAATTAAGGCATTTTTCATAAAATTTGTAAGTACTTTACTTCTAGAAATCCTATAAAATAACATTCTTTTAAGGTCCACAGTATTTCGTCCTTCTTTTCGAAAGACCTCCTCAGGTGGTTATAAAGGACAAGAAGACAAAAACTATTCTTTTTCCTCTACATAACATAAAGGTTACAAAATAAGAACTAAAAACATTTTAGTATACGTGTTAGCAATTGAAAACTGTCTTATTCACCAGCATAGTTATTAATAATGATAATTAATAGTTTTTGTCTTCTTGTCCTCTGTAACCACCCTGAGGAAGTCTTTTGATAAGAAGGACGAAATATTGTGGGTATTAAAAGATTATTATTTAATAGGAATTCTAGGAACATTCTAGTACTACTGAATCACACACAAAATTGCTCATCCAATTACTCAAGTTAACAAGTCTGTTTCCAGTGCTCTAAACCAGCAGTTGGCAACCCGCGGCCCACGAGGCATCTTGGAAGGAATCTCTTTTTGATTTATTTTATTTGTTTTTATTGCATTGTAACTATGTACAATAAATGTCATAAAAGTATATAATTAGCATTTTATTTGTAAAACTAAAATATTTGTACACAAATATTGTAGGTTTACTCAGTATACTATACTGTAATGACATATGGCCCAAGTGCGGCACGCACTAATCCCCACGTAAAATTTTTGCCCTCTTACAACAAAAGGTTGCCGACCGGTGCTCTAAACTTTCAAAATATTCCTAAAAGTTCTAATTTTTTAATTGGGAAAAGAAGGAGAATAACATTGCCATTGATATCTTGTTTTAATCTGTTGTTGTCTTTAACATAAAGCTTTGTCTGTCTGGTTTTCTTGCAAATTTTACAGTGTTTAAAATTAAGGGTGGATAACCATGACAAACGCTTTATCTTTTCTCTTAATAGTATCCAAACTTTTTTGTTTCTCATGGGCTTTTGAATTTTTGCTTGGAAGTTTACAAACCAATTTTTTTAAAATTACATATCAAGTATCTCATATTCATGAAAACCAATGGTATGTTATCTTTATTTCACTTTTGTCAATAAGTAATAAGACTTTTTTTAACACTAACATTAACCCTTCAGGCCGGTGAGTTTCTTCTCTGCACATGTCTCTCAGGCGGTATTTGCTTTTACCCCTTCCCTTCATTTTGTTATACTCTTATTCTATAATTAATTTCTTTTTAATGGAAAATTTTAGAACTTTGATATTTTTTTAAATATAAAAACAATGACTTGATATACAATCCAAACTATGTTATTTATATTTTTTGCGAATATTTACCTGGAAAAAAAAATAGTAAATTATTAAAAATATAATTTTGTGTGATAAATTTTAAAGCAATCCCACTAAACAAAGTCCAACTTCACAACTTGGGCACCAATAAATGGTTTCCTTTCGCTTACTATCTTTAGAGCAGACAGCACAATGTCTCTGTGGCTTTTTTTTAGTATTACTTGGAGGAATATTTTCTATAAAATGACGCTCTGTCAGCTGTGATGGAGAAGGATTAATTGATGGCCTACATCGTTTCACACATTCAAATCCAGTATTTAATGACAGCAATTGTTGAATTAGTTCCAATCTAAATTGTAAATGCTCAACTTTCTGATCATTACAGGAATTATACAATATAAGTGCATTATGAATTGTTACATTTAAAAGTCTCCTGAATAATTTAATATACCATTTCATACATTTTATTCCTTCTAATAAGTATGGTTGCAATTTTTGATCTTTTAAATCAACTCCCCCCATTGACAAATTATACTCTAGTACACATTTGGGTTTAACTATTGTTTTTCCATTTTTTTATTTTATTGTTTCTTGTATCTGCTTTATGAAAGGCGGAAATCATTGCAATATCTTTTTTGTCTTTCCATTTCATCACCATTACATCATTACATTGCTCAGCAAATATTTCCCCTTTTTTAATTTTATGTTTTAATTTCTGAAGACACATTTTTTCTATTTAATCTTAATGTTCCAGCTATATTTGTTCCCTGATTTTTTAAAAACAAAACCAATTCCGGAGAGTTATAGAAATTATCCATCCATTTGTATCTGCCCTGATTTAAAAGTGGTTCAATTAATTTTAAAACAAGTTTTTGACGTTTTTCCATTTAACTGGCTATTAAATTTAGAGTCAAGTTCAGTGTCCTGTCCAGTATATGCAACACATTTCCACAGATATCCTGTTTTTGAATCACATAATTCAAATGTTTTTATGCCAAATTTTGCAGCCTTCATTGGGATATACTGACGAAACGATAACTTTCCTTTCCACAAAGTTAACGATTCATCAATTGAAATATTGGCACCTGGAGAAAATGCAGACTGAAAATCTTTATTTAAAACCATTAAAACAGAACTAAATTTAAATAAATTTTTGGAACCTGTGAATTTTTTTTTTTTTTTTTTGAATTATCCGCGAAATGTAAAAATTTGCAAAGCAATTCAAATCTATCTCTTCTCATGGTGACTGGAAATACTGGGGTTTCAATTAAGCTGCTTCTTGAAAAATATGATTTCAATTTTGGCTTTGAATAATTCCCATTAGCATACATAATCCAAAATAAAAGTTCACTTTCATGGGTCTGTATTGAGGATTTACCGGATTCCAGTTCCACGAATAATCCGCACCTGTTGCGGCCGGCAACTGAACATTAGTTATTCCGTCTGAATCAATTTCATCTTCACTATTTTCAGTATCTACTTCACTAACACAATTGTTGGAATCACTTTCACTGTTTATATTAACGTCTTTAACATCAGAATCATCCAAAATTAATTGGATTTCATCGTCAGTGAGAGCACACCGTTTTGTTGAAGTCACCATGAATCACAAACAACTTGAAAGAAGAAAGAAGCTGAAAGAAAATTCCTTAATTGCTAAACTAGAGCGCGAAAGTTTAAAATTGACCAATAAAATAAAGCTTTTTTCACTGTCTCATAGTCAGTGGAAAATTACAGATTTCAGCTGGAAAATTAGCCACGAAGGCTGCCAATTATCTACCCCTGCAGAGAACGTACTCCTGTATGTCAACCGGCTGAGAGACAGACCCATGGAACATACACCTGTATGTTCTACCGGCTTGAAGGGTTAAAGTACTCATAATTGCACAAGCGGTTATTCTGAATATTCTGAAACTGATAACAATACAACAAAGTTAAAAGAAATGATAATAAATATTAGTGTTTTTCAGAAAGTTGAATACATCCAAGGACAAGGTCTGTCCTACTACTGGAATATGTTATAACTAATGTCCTGTGGTTCTTTCATTTATCATTTTTTTGTGTTCTATTGTAAACAATAATACCAAGTTTTCAGTATGATTCCAGACATAAAGCATAATCTTCTTCGCATGAATATTCTGCTTTAGTGTGTGTTTTGGTGGTTCGTTAGCCTAACCCAGATCATTTTAGCACTACATTGGAATAGTGCATTTCAGGAGTATGTTGCAGAAGGAATACTTGTCGATGCAGTTTTTCTCAGACAGGCTCTCTGGGACCCAAACATCATAATGAGAAGTATACCCAAGCTTCACCAAATGTTCATTAAAAGTACTTTTTTCAGGGTATCTGCTAACTCCCAAGTTGTTAATTTTGGGTTGGCCTCCAGGTATAGCTTTATGTGATTATCATCCACTGTTGAAGATATTCCAGGATAATATGCGTCTTCTAAGCTGAAATCCCCTGCTTTGAATTTTGGAAGCAGAACCGTTGAATCTCCGAACCGTTGAATCACCAACGGCACCCTCTCCATATACTTCACAAATGTTTTTACATGTCTGTGTGGCATTTTCCCCTTTCTATAGAAGAATTTCACATCACATGCCAAAAATGATACTTTTACTCATCCATATTCAAAACTCAATAAAAATATACAGCTTCTATTGAGCACAGTCAACCTTTACTGAGAGACACAGTCACATGCCACAAACATATCATGTGCTCTCAAACACTAAGGCCGCATACAAAACACTCAAACATAGGCCTATCAAAAACACTCAGACTTCCCGGAAAACCCAATACTACTGCTTCCTTAGGTAGATGTATAAAAGAGATGACTAGAGTTCCTAACAACATGCTTTTATTTCCAAAAACAATGATAATGTATCAAAATTATCAGAGAGAGAAACTTCTGTTAGTGTCAGCAATAGTTCTCCTGTGTTGTGATGTGTCACAGCTTCAAATGGCCAATTTACTTTGTGACTTTCAAGCAAACTTTTAAGCAATCTCACTCTTCTTTCTGATCATACACCCAACAACAAAACACAAAAATAATGAAACTTAAAAACAACACTCTTCTTTCTGATCATACACCCAACAACAAAACACAAAAATAATGAAACTTAAAAACAAACAAAGTCAACAATT
>JAFIDM010008419.1:50998180-51016904 GCA_023159025.1 Thereuonema tuberculata | reverse complement strand
CGAAATATCAATAGGAGTGATGGTCTTGAAGTGAATGAATATTTTGTAAGAATAGCAAAAGTTTTTATTGAGAAGCTGTGTGAAAATTGCAATAATAAGGTTACAATAGAAGAATTGGCAAATAACTAACAAATAGAAAGTTTTTTAGGAAATTGTTAATTAATAATAGAAAGTTGTAATATTATTAACAAAATGTATATGTACAACATGTAATAATTTAATTGTTCAACAGAATTCAACAGAAGAACAGTACAAAAAGAAAAGAAATTGGGTAAAAAATATTATAAACAAAACCAAAAACAATCATTATCATAAAACATTAAATATTAATAACAACAGTACTGCAAAAATTTGGACTGTTATCAATTCAGAAATAAATCAAAAAAACAAATCAAAAGACAACACACAAATCGATAGATTCATACAAAAGCATGGTATAAAAACAGCAAATGATAAACTAAGTAAAACGTTCAGACTGAAAAATATCAATGAAAATTGTAATTGCGATTTCAAGGAGCACAGAGATAACACAAGCAGTCAACTTCAATCGATGGCATTCTTTCCACCAAATATAAGCGAAGTAATTAGTTTAATTGACATTATGAAAACCAAAAATTCAGTGGGAATTGATAATATTAAGACAAAAGATATAAAGGAACATAAGGAGATTTTTGCAGAATTAATAAGTGAGCTGTTTAAAATCATGTCCAATTCGAGTATTTATCCATCAGCATGGAAAATTGCCAAAATCATTCCCATTTATAAAAAGGGTAAAGCAGATATCGCAGAAAATTATAGACCTATTTCAATTCTATCAAACGTTTCAAAAATAATAGAATCCTATCTATCAAAAACAATTTTTAACTATGTAATAAATTACAACATACTAAAAAAAGAACAATATGCCTATCAAAGAAATTCGAGCACTATCAACCTTCTAAATAACTTTAATGAAACTATAAATCATAATCTTAATAAAAGCCTATATAATTTAGTAATTTTCATTGACTTCAGTAAAGCTTTCGATCGCGTAAATCACAATATCTTAATAAAGAAATTGCATAATTTAGGAATAAGAGGCAAAATCAATAAATTGATAGAAAACTATTTAAAAAACAGAAAATTCAGAATAAAATTAAACACAAAACAAAGTAAGATCTACAACATTAAGTCTGGCATTCCACAAGGTTCCAATCTTGGACCTCTTCTATTTATTCTATATTTAAATTCCCTCTTTTCAGAACTACAAACATCAACGGCCTATGCCTATGCAGATGATCTTGTAATACTGAACACACACAAAGATTTATCAACAGCTCAGAATAGACTACAAGAAGACTTTAATAAAATAACGAAATGGTCACATGATAACAAAATGCACATAAACAATGATAAAACAAAACTAATGTTGATTAAAACAAAAAACAAAAGCCTGAAGGACCTTCCACAAATCAAATTACATCAACACTCTTGTTACAGACAAAACTATCTTTCAATAAACTGCTCTTGCAGTAAACTAGATGTAATAAATGTATATAAATATTTAGGTATTCACATAAACAATAACTTCACATGGACAAATCATTATATACAAATTACAAAAAAACTAAACACTTTTACTTACATGTTTCACCACATTAAAAACTTATTTCCACTCAAACAAAAAATTATTATTTACAAGGCTTTCGTTGACTCTCTATTAAACTACGGACTATCTTGTTGGATACATATCACCAAAACAGAAATGAAAAACATTGAAAGGCTTTTAAAGAAAATATTTAGTTTAATTTTTTCAAAATATAATACTCTAAACGAACATCAGAAACGTCAATTAAGAATCAAACACAACATTTTATTACCAAAACAAAAAATTACCTATACACTATTAATAAAAAACTTTTATAATGTAAATAATAAAATAAAGACAGTTCCTAACATAACAAATACTCGTAGCAAACTACAGAATATATTAAAGTATGAAAATCCAAAAAATAATTACGGCCTTAGAAACAATAACAGGATTTTAATGAAACTGTTCAGCCAGTTAGATCCTGAGATATATAATGTAAAAAATATCGGAAAATTAAAAAATCTTCTAATAGAAAAAATAATCAACGAAAAAATAATTTGGAACATATAAATGAAAAAGCTAAAGAAACTATATCTTTATATCTTGTTTTATTTTATATCTTATTCATGTTGTTTTTGTTATTTTTACATAATATTTTAATTCACTCTAATTATATACTGGTCTTATTTGTCATATAATATTTTTACTCCACTCTAATTATGTACTGTTCTAATCTTTGTTTGTAATATTTTTACAAAAGATTTTTTTGTAATATTTTTACTTAATGTATTCTTTATTATCTATCATACTTAACTACTCTCAGCACCTACATCACAGGTACGTGAGTTTACCTAGTAGGACTGTAATGTTTAAATTTGCAAGAAATAAATAAAAAAAAAAAAAAAAAAAAAAAAAAAAATTTTCACTAACTCTTTGTAAAATAGGCTTGAGGAAGGGGGAAACGATATTCCCCTGAAAATTTGCTTATAAATAAATTAATTTATTTATAAATTAACGGTAATTTATCCTAATAAATGTAAATTATTACATTTTATTTTAGAGATGTTGGAGATCTTTTATCACAATACATATGGTAGGAGAAAAAACCTACGAAGGAGGTATGGAACAGTTATAACTTTACATTTATTTGATTTGTTGGACAGTGACTGTGAAGAGGAATTTCAGTTGTTAACAGAGTTGCATCATTTGTATCTAAGAGGCACCGAAGTTTGCCGCTGTTGGTCCCCGTCTGCTGCTGACGGTGCGCCTAGATCCGGCAGGAGGCCAGTGATACTGGACTCCAGAACGCGGTGGCACGAAAACAGAGCTTACGAGAGCCCGTTGTCGGTCGGGGGTGGGACACTTACAGCCATCCACCCCCCAAGTGTGATGAAATTTCACATTTTATGACTTTGTGTCATTTACTGTTGTAGGTTTTTTATTGTTATTTAATTTGGACGCTAAACTCCACAATTACCTATATTAATAACATTCTGCATCGGTTTTTTTACATTATAAAATGTGTTATGTAAGATTCAATTATATCAATTAAAAGAATTTTTTTTTTCGTCTCTGTGTAATTAGGGACTTGGCAGAATTCAGTTTTTTAATTCTTGAACTCCATTTTCGTAATGAGACTGTTGACTGCTGAAACAAAGGACAACTGTTGAAAACAATCCGATGGGTTGATTTCCCGCAAAGAAAGACGAATCTTGTAACCAATCAGGAATCAGCTTTGAACGCATGACGTACTTCCGCTGCTATGAACCAAGATCACAGAACCTCAGTTCAGTTATGTCTGCTGTAGCTTGGTGCAACAAGGCTGAACTTTGATTTGAGGTTCAAGCTGAACTCGGTTCATGGAAACCGTAGTTAAACGCTACTTTGGTGCAACCGGGCATCAGTAGCACTAGAATGTTCCTAGAAATCCTATTAAATAATAATCTTTTAATACCCACAATATTTCGTCCTTCTTATCAAAAGCCTTCCTCAGGGTGGTTACAGAGGACAAGAAGACAAAAAATATTATCATTATTAATAGCTATGTTGTTGAATAAGATAGTTTTTAATTGCTAACATGTATACTAAAATGTTTTTAGTTCTTATTTTGTAACCCTTGGGTGTTATATAGAGGAAAAAGAATAGTTTTTTGTCTTCTTTTCCTCTAACCACCCAAGGAAGTCCTTCGAAAAGAAGAACGAAATATTGTAGATATTAAAAGAATGTTATTTAATAGGATTTCTAGGAGTAAATTACTTACAAATTTTATGAAAGGTACCTTTATTAAGAGTACTAGAATGTTGTTTATGTTGATACATTCCTCTACAATTTACTCCTTAAGATTAATTTGGAGGTTTATCTATCTTATAACATTAAGTGAAATGCAGTTTGTTAATTAATGAATAAAAAGTAAAGAAAAAATTACTAACAAACAGCTTCCTTTATTGTTTAAGACAGTTTTTGAAAACATTAAACCCCCTTTTTTTTTTACTTTTAGTTATGGAAAACAGCTGATGGTACTTTACAAGGAGTTTTTAGAGGACATCAAAAAGGAATTTGGTGTGTGGAATTTTCACCTGTTGATATACTTGCTACTAGCTCTGCCGACACAACTATTAGAATATGGAATATTCTTGATTTTTCATGTTTAAATGTAAATATCAAAATTATTGATTTATTATATATTAATATTGCTATATTAGTATGGATTCTAGAAAAGATCTTGACTTTCATTAGTGGCTAGGTCTTTCTGTTTTGCATATCTGGCCTGAAGATATTTACATATTGCCTTTCATAATGAAAAAAGTCAATATATAAAAATTTACATTGCAATAAAATTTTGTTACTGTTTTGTTTACAATACCAAATATAAATCAATCATTATATAAAACTTAAATTGGGCTGTCAGATACTGAACTCAAACATTCTGAGTTGCTTTCTCTGTTGCATTCACTTCATTTGTCAATAATCTTCCAAACAACTGCACAAATTTAAAAGAGACTACATTCTTAGACTAAGTAGGTTGTTGAATCTTCAAATTATCTGCCATCTGAGATGTAGTATTGACTTGCTGTTTTGTCTTTCATGTCAAATTTCCCTTTTCCAACAGGATAATGGTCTCCCACACATTGCCTCTGAGTCTCTTTGTACTGTTGAATTCTGTCACCAACCAATTATGTCTGGAACATCACCATACAGAAGAGTGGGGATTTTTTGCAGCATTTACATAATGTTTGACAATATCTGTAACAGATAGCATAATACAAAATTATCCATTTCTCTGATTGCATGCCATGATATCATAATTCATTACAGCTAAAGACTGTTCTTATCAATTACTAAGCTGGCACATTAATGATATAATTCTTCTAAAGTTCTTTTTCCAAGATATCTATCTTGGAAAATCAGGTCTTTATCGATTCATCAGAATTACATGATGAAATGATTTTCTGATTATTCTTTTTTGTTGTTGTTGCTGATAGGAGATATATGTTTTAATGTTGTTATTTGTCAATAAAGAAACAATATGATAAATTTAGTAAGAGAGCAGGTGATTGACTTCTGTGAATGCCCAAAGATGATTATTGTAGTAATTTCTTGCTCTGGATTAATTCTTCACGAGTATTATGAAAATATGAAATTAAAATGTTAGCATTAAATAAGGAATAAAAAAAAAAAAAAAATTTTTTTTTTTTTTTTTTGGTTTATTTTCAGAAAGAAAAAAAAATTAATTCTACATGTGAGCACTGTATAACTTTTCATACTGATATTTGTTCATTATATATCTTTTTAATTAGAGGTTCTTAAATTTCAGGTGTTTCAGGGCCACGAAAGTTGTATGTGGAAAGTTCTGTTTGCTTCCCGAGGAATACAGATGTTATCATCGTAAGTTAAAATTTTATTAATTTTAAATAAAATCTACAAATTTATTTATAAGTAATTGCTGTAGCAAACACAGTACTGCATGATTAATATAGAGTAATTTAAATACACTATACTATTTAAATGCTATATGATAAATTCTATCAGTGTTTACTTGTTGAATATTCAGTTCTTTTATAGGAAAAAAAATCTAAAATTATTAGTACACTGAAACCTTATTTTTTTACAAAATGCTGTGACACTATATAACATTTGTAAGTATAGTTTCAATGATTACATCGCTGTATCTCAAAGCTTTTACGAAAGAAACAGTAAACATCTCAAAAATTCATATATTTGTTACACTTGGAAACATAAGAAAATTGAAAAGTAATTCAATTATTTATAAACAAATGATTTGATATAAGAGCTAGGATTTGTTGTTGAATCCAGTAGAGCAGTGATATGTCCAGAAACAAGTTGCTGAAATTACAGAAAAAAAAAAAAAAATAAGACCAAACCAAAGAAAAAAAAAAAAAAATTGATACTAGGTAATTATTATGTAAAAATGGAGAATAAGATAAAATTCAAAAACGAAACAGACTACTTACAAAACTGTGTTATATAACTTGTTAAATCTGTAATTACTTTGTACGTTTGTACCTCACAGACTTTCCCTGACTTTGTTTCCTTTGAATCATATTACCTGCACAAAAGATAACTCTTACAATAGAAAAGTTTTGAAGTGGTTCATTACTTATGTTTGAAGTCTATCATTAAAATAAAATGCAGACTATCTTTGGAATAAATAATAAACAATTAGTTAAAAAAAAAATATGTTAAATAATTAACGTTGTTCAATCTGGCACTATAAAATTCAGTTGTACAAAATATTGTTTCAATTTTTCAACAAACATCCTTAGATTTTGACTAATGTAAATAACTTTTTTTTTTAATTTTATGCTATGATGCATAATATTATCCAATACTACACTAATTGTTTTTACAGTCCGACATTTAATTTGCTAGCATAAAAATATTTTTTTAAGAAATCGTCCTTTCATTTTCCAAAGGAACTTCGTTGTTTGATCATGTTGAGCTTAATTGTTTGCTAGGTAATAAATAGTTTATCTGTTTCTAGTCCTTCTATTTATACATTCAAATTTTAGGCGCAAATTGCCTCTATCATCTTTTTCTATATATAAAGTTAATTATTTTCCCCCTTGCAGATTGATGCGCATGGGTGGTTTTTCCATACCAGGATCACCAATAAATACTGACACTTATGATAAAATAAGGGGGGATAATTAGTATAATGCACAAGCAAAGCATGTGTACGATTAGCTGTAGGTTAGATAAGTTGAGGTGTAACCCCCTCCAGGAAGTTTATATTGAAAGATTTTAAAAATTAGCTTACCCGGGTCGCTATGCGTGACGTGGGGCTGCCAATTATCGAGACTAGTAATAAAATAAGGTAATTCTTTTCAACAATCGCAAAGCATCTTCTTTGCATTTTCGTGTCATTAGTGACAATCAAACTGTTGTTGAAGGTTCATGGTTTCATCTTGATCTGATACTTGCGCATCAACAATCCCCCCCTTGTTGATGTAACAGTCCCTTTCAATAATCATATGGAGACATTTGCACAGGTTTGAGAAACCAGACTTGTGAATTATGAACCCCTAGTTGCCATCCTGCAGAAGAATTATGCTGAAGTTAAGATTGTCCATTTCTTTGTCAGTTCCCTTGGGTCTTTGGGGCCCAAGTAATGATTCCTTCCTACAGGAATTGTGTTCCGCCTCACAAGGCCGGTTATTTTGAAAGTCATGTACATCTGATGTCATTCACTGGTCACGAGATATACACACTCATAATGTTTCTGACATAACTAGTCAGAAACAGTATGAGTGACCACCCTCACTTCGTACTGTTTCATTGTGTATGTGGGTGAAGATTGCTTCTGTTTTCCCTTTTCAAAGCTTTGCCTCTGTCTTTTGTTTTTCTTGAGGGCTGCTTTTGTTTTCCCTTCTAACAATAGAAGATGATTAAATGTTTTGTATTTTGAACTTGTATAGAAATACAGTTGACTCGCGATAATCCGACAGTTACGGGACTGAGGGGGTTTCGGATTACCAAAGGTTGATTTTTTAAAACTGAATTTTGACTTCTAAGGCAAGAAAATTTAAGTTATGTATATACAGTACTGTACATACTACAGTACTTATATTGTTACAATACATATTGAGTACATATTTTAAGGCCATTGAGGATATAAAAAAAAACTCAATTAGGCATAGTTTTATACAAATGAATATGTATGTGTGTAATACTAATTTATTACTGTATTTATGTCTTAAAAAAATAAAATTACAGTGTATAATGTAAAATATAATTTTATGTCTTAAAAAATAAAATTCGTAAATATGTGTTTACAGCTTAAAAAAATCTGTAATCATTTTTTTTTCTTCTTACGCAAAGAGTCTGTCATGGCATTTTCTTGAATATCTTTTAACTTTAAAATGTTCTCGTAGTCGAGTTTCCTCTCCTCACACCAACGTTTGCGTGTCTGTGTCTGCAGCAAGCACAGTGACGTCATCCAATGCGGTGTCGGACTGTCAAATGTCAGATTATCGCGAGTCAACTGTATTTAAGATGTTAGACTTAAAAAAAAGTTGATAATTATCCAAAATCTTGAAATATGATTGTCACACACTTGAATTATATTTGTTTGCATTTGAAAGTATTTATTAAGTTTTAGTTTTATTAATTAATGTTGTGACATTTCAATTAATGATTCATTTTATTTATTATCCAAAGATTACCATATTTAATAGTGTTGATTAATTTTACTGAATGTTATTCTTTTTTCTTTTTTATTTAGTTCGTCTGATGGATTGTTGAAACTTTGGACAGTTAAAACCAATGAATGTATAAAATCCTTTGATGAACATTCAGATGAAATTAGGGCATTGCACATCACCCAGAATGAAGGTTTAATTGTAACTGGAGATAGTGACTCAAATATAATCATTTGGAAAGTAATTTGCTTTTTATGTATATATACTTAGATAGAAAACATATAGTTCATATATTAACTGCATAAAAATAGCAACACATCTTGGAATATTGCATCTATTACAAGAAATTGTGGGGTTATAATTAGTTGTATTAAATAAATGAATGATTAAAATTTCAGTTTGAAAAATTAATTGATTTGTAGCAGATAGTCGGTTATTTGCTGATTTGCCTTCAGTGGCAGCAAATAAAGCCAGGAATCAAAATATTGATGCATAGAGGTTCTTCACAGTGTCTTATGTCATACTCCAACATTCTTCCAACAGCTTATATGTTGAATCTAGTAATAAGCTGGATTGTAGCTCTTACCTTTGCAAGGCCAAACCATTACTTGTACTCGTGATAAAGCTTGATGAAGATAATGTGGTGCCATTATTGCTCCTTTAACTGATTGGGTGCATTACAGGAGATATGCCCACTGATGAGTGATTAGAGGCAATTGTATCTGCAGCCATTGGTGAATAACCCTTGTACACAGTGGAGAATGCTGGATTGCTCTGAATGTTGCACCATGATCTACAGTTGTTTGTCATCAGATAAGATAGTTTTGTTTGTTTTTTACTGGTGCTGCTGGAAAGGCCACAACCATGCCATTGTAAATTACTACCTTTATACAATGATAAGTATAATAATAATAGTTACAGTCAACTATTGCTTCAATAAAAATTGGCACAATAAGTATGCTTTCTTGCATAGTGTTCACTGAGCTTTGGGTCTGAATTTGTATTTACTTAATCAATATTTTGCGTATCATTGTTAGTCATTTTTTTAGCTGTCCAATTGAAGTATTTAAAAATTTCTAATCAGTTTAGAGATTTGCAAAGATGGATAAAGATTGGTTTTGTCTTAAAACAAAAAAACTGTGTCTTTTGACTCCAGAAAGTAATATTTTAACAGAAATAATCTTATTTTCTGAAGATCTTTCAGTAATCATTTGAAAATCATTAATTGTTACTGAAATAAATTTTATAACTATCTTAGGATATCACAAAAGAAGAAAAAGATTCAGAAAGGCAAAGGAAGCAGGATTTAGTTCTCCAGTGAGTATGAGTTTATACTTTTATTATTATTATTATTATTATTGTTGTTGATTAAATTTTGTAATTTGGCTTACATTGTTAATGCTTGAGAGGACTAAAGTGCATTGATGATATAAAGGAGAGTAAAGTGTTAAAATGCACTTACTCTAATAAATAGATGCATTAAGGCATTGTATCCAACAGTTTCAAAACACTTGTGTTTCATCATCATGGTGTCTGCACAAGATTAGCATATGGATGTTCTAAGGGAAAGACTAAAAGTAGTGGCAAGCATTTTTCCTACTGGGTCATAGAGATTATAGGCTTTTAAACCTGATTATGTAGTATGTTTCTGAAAGGAGAGCAATGGATTATTCTGTTGTGATGGGTGAAGTGTTAGCATCAGTGAAATTGGGGTGTGTCCTGTTTCCTGGAAAAATATGACGGTGTAAATTCACACATGTAGGGTCTTTTGCAATGAAAGCTTTTTTGTGTTCACTGATATTTTCGGAGAGGGAATTGCCAGTTTATCCAATATAGACTGAAATACATTATATTGGGGGGGGGGGATCATTTGTATTTTGTATTGAATGAAATATATTTAGAGACCCTATTTTGTGGTAATAACGACATGTCGCGAAATGAGATTATTAGTACGAAATCACGAAATAACAGTCGAACCATTAAAAACACGCGAAATAAAAGCTAAATGAATTTGAAATTGTCAAAAAACGCTAAAAGGATAAATAAAATAAAATAAAAACACTTTCGTTCGTTTGTTTGAGGTTTTAGTTGCTTTAAACACCAGCAGAGGGAGGACCAGTACGCACGCATGTACTACGTCATCACTCGATGTAATTTTTCATTAAATTAAATATTAAAAAACACAAAACTTGATATATTAAATTTAGTACACAACAAAATAATCATTAATTATTAATCAAAAAAGCTATAATTTTTCATTAAATGTAGAAATCTAATAGGATAAAATAAACGCGAAATAGTCACCGCTATGGAGTCTTTTATTTTACCGCTATGAACAGTTTTATTTCACCATAAAATAGGGTCCCTAAATATATTGTATGTTGATGGATCTGAAGTAAAGAGTGTACTAGTTATCTGATAAAACATCCAATAGTAGAGTAGTAAAGGAAAGGGTGGCCTAATAGATTAACCTCCATTCACAGAAACAGAAAACGTAAATCTTACACTAATCATTGTGCTGTTGTCTAATGGTAGCAAAGTTTCTGTTGTTTAGCAGTGCATTGTCATTGGATGATTCATGTTCCCAGTAGAAACATTGATTCATTGCACTTTTCTAATGACTTTCTTCCCTATTTTAACAATTCTCTATCTTATTAGATGTTCAGTCAGTAAATAGGAATTAGTAATTTATTTGAATTTATCTAATAGTTTTATTACTTAATTATTTATTTATAAAGAATTCTTTTTTTTTTTTTTTCTTGCTTAGGGAACAAAAAATTTCAAATTATCTGCGTGATAAGAATTACTTCAAAGCTCTTGGCCTAACAATAAATTTGGAACAACCTTTTAGGGCTCTGAAAATAGTCAAAGGTAGGTTTACAATGTAAAGACTAAGACAGCTCAGTAACTATTCTATCAGCTTCAAGTTTCTGTTATCTTTTTGATAGCAGTCAGTTTTTTATTCAGAATATCCATTTTTATTATGTGTTTAAATTCATGTTAAAATTCCATAAATTGATCAAAAGCTTGTGGAGTAAAATTTATCAATTCAGTTATTTGCAAAGACGAATATTACAGAATTTCTTTTCATTTGAAAAACTTCTATGCATTTCGAGAAACTTCATAATCTTCATTTTAATAAAATAACAAATTCTGATAAACTCCTTTTACAACATTAATCGTAATATTTCGTCTTCTTCATTATATTTAGTATTTCATTCCAAAATTTTCATTTTCTTAGTGACGATTTTTTTCAAATGTATTTAATTTTTTAAATTATATTTTAAATTATTAATTTAATTTTTTAAATTAAATAAGCAAAATGTAGATTTTAAGAAGATGCTTTTTTGAATAAAAACCTGAAGTAAAAGAATTTATACATAAAGAAAATAATTAAAGATTTTATTTATAGAACATCTCAAGCTTTTATCAATGAATTAAGGGAATTAACAACGAAAAAAAAAATTCTCATTAATATCATTTCAAACTTTTATAGCTTCAAATAGAGAATATCATTTCAAACTTTTATAGCTTCAAATAGAGTGATAATAAAAAATAATGTTTAGTGATCTTCTCAGCTCTAATATCTTTTCATATAAAAAAAATAAATTAAAAGTGATCAAATTTATCGTACATTATCAAGTGACTGCTTGTAAATTGTAGTTTCTATTGTCATTTTTCAAAAGTCAAATGTTAATGAATTCATTTGAAAGTATAGCTTATTTTTTTTTTTTTTTAAGTTTGAATATTTTTTAGTAAAAATGTACTTTTTTTGATAAACGTATTAGATTTTATTAAAGCAAAGGGTAAAAAAAATGTTCAAAATACTTGAGGAATTTTTCAATATTACTTATGGCATTTTCCCTCATTTTATTTGAAATTATTAGGAAATATAATATTAAAAAAAAAAAATTGGTATAATTTATTTAGGATACTAGCATTTATACCCAGTCAACTATGACAGGACAACAATGTGATGGCTTTTAGATAGAGTATTTATCTGTCATATATATGACTGGTAGCAAATTAAAATGAATGCATTGCTAGCATCATAAATGAATTTCTTTATTATAAGGCTTAATTATAAGTCACATTGCAAGGGAAAATTCGAGCATCATTTAGCAAATGACCTTGACCGTCGAGATTTTTTTTTTTTATGAGTACTTGATGTTGTCTCTGTTTTGTGAACGCGGCAATGCAACATAAAGCTGGCCATGAGAAAATATCACCTCACTAAAAAAAACCTCCAACGATTGCAAATGCAGCACACACAGATAGATCTGTCCTGTCTTACATGTGAGATTTACAGGGCAGTTCTCCTCCGTTAAACACAGGGGGAGTGCGTTACATTACACACACAGAGACAGATCTGGAAAGCTATATAATAATTTCTATTTAATAAATGGTTTGGATTGACGATGAATAAATGACTAATATTTAACAAATAATCTGCATGGCATAATGGATAAGGCATCTGACTTTGGATCAGAAGGTTGCAGGTTTGATTCCTGTCTCGAACATTTCATTGAAATTATTTCTACTTTCGCAGGAAATTAAAATTATTGCCTAAATATGGGGAGAGCATTACGTTACTCACAGACATATCTGGAAAACTATGTAAGAGACGATTCTAAAAATTCACATTAGCTGTTTTCATTGTAGTCGCAGCAGCATGGAAATTTATCTTTTTTATTTCTCTGAAATCATATATATTCAGTATTTCATATCTTCAAAGACAACATTACAAAAAAAAAAAACGAATATGTTCATCACATTTCGATTTATTTGTTTGGCATGGAATAACCAATTGTAATTCATCTTTTCGATAAATATTGGGAAACCTAGAAAGCACTTTTTTTTTTCTTGGTTTTCAAATACTAAGAGATTTCAGTCCTAAAATGAGCCATATTTAATTTGTCAGTGAATGGTTGCTGTTTAAAGACAAATTTTCAGACTTCTATTTTATCAACAAAGAAGTGTGTTTTTTACACTTTACTTCATCAATGCATGCTAATCCATCTTTTTCATTTTCTGCTAATTCCGTGATGATTTTCGCCTTTCAAACTCTCTACCCTAGACAATGAAGAGGTTGTCACCATATTTGCCATCCCAAATGATGCTGAGACAGTGAATGGGTGAAAAACTCACTACTGTTAGTCTTCCTCATAACTGTATCCATGTGTTTGTCTTATGTTCTTGTGCCATCCTTGTGATGATGAAATAGCATTTTGAAATTGTTGGTCAAAGATTTAACTTCAGCAATGTATTTTTCTTTTCTTTTTCATAAGGTTAAATTAGGTTCATTGTGTTCAATGTATCTATTAATAAAGGAAAGAAGTTGTTTAAAAATACACTTATTTGCTAATAAATAGAAGCAGTAAGATATTGTATCCAGCAGTTTCCAAATACCATGCAGGTTTCATCTTGGGGTCTGGCACAGACATGTTATATGACACAAACAAGTACGTAGATATTGTAAGGGAAAGACTCAAATAGTGGTGAGCTTTTTGTATACCCCAAAAAGACAAAGATTCTGACTACGTCCGTGTACCCCGGGAATATTATGGATTTGGATGGTTTTCAAATGGAGTTGGTAAAGGACTTCAACTTACTCGGCAGTATGATCACCTCCGAGGCAACTACATCACCGGAGATCAGGAGAAGAATAGCTATGTCAAAGGCAACGATGAAGTCACTGGATAGAGTTTTCAAGTCAAAAAAACATCTCTCTAACGACCAAGAAAAGACTTGTACAGAGTCTGGTCTTTTCTGTGTTCATCTACGGATGTGAAAGTTGGACGACAAAGATACGAGACAAAAGACAGATTGATGCCTTGGAGATGTGGTGCTGGAGAAGAATGTTATCGATACCATGGACAGCTCGAAGAACGAACAAATCAATTTTGGATGAAATCAAACCGGACATCTCACTCGGTTCTAGGATCACCAAATTACGTCTTGCCTACTTTGGACATATTATTAGACGTGATAGATCTTTAGAGAGGGACATTATGTTGGGAAAAACAGAAGGCTCTAGACGAAGAGGAAGACCAGCAACCAGATGGCTTGACACCATTACAACTATGACAGAAATGACCCTGGCCGATCTTTGTGAACTTGCACGTAATCGTTCTTCCTATAGATCGTTCATCCATCAGGTCGCCAAGGCTCGGAATCGAGTGAAAGGCCGTGATTGATTGATTGATTGATTTTGTGTACCGGCTTTGCGCTTGATTATGTGGTATGTTTCGGAGGATGACAATTGGTTATCCTATAGTTGTAGATGAGGGATTAGACATCAATGAAATTAGGGGCATTCCTACTTACTGGAAATGTATGGCGGTGTATTAATGTGTGAGGTCTTTAGCAGTGAAAGTTTCTTTGTGTTATTGGATACTTGTGGAGAAAGGATGGCCAATTTTCCAAAATAGCCTAAGGGACAATGCGTACAGTGTATCCAATACAAAGTGTTGGTAGGATCATTGTGTTTTATCTTAGATGAAATGTATATGTTTATGAATCAGAAGACGGGCATACTGGTATTGGGCAAAGAATTAGCTAATGAAGCATTCACGGGATGAGTGGTAAGAGAAAGGGATGTTTGAGGGGGTTTGGTTAGAGTGGGATTTGTGGGCTTCCTTAACTTACTTTATATGGAGGTCAAGGCAGCTGTGATAAAGGTAGGAGAGGTGGCTGTGAAGATGGAATGTGTTACTTATAGTTCATTATATAGGTAATGTTGGGTAGTGCATGTATTATTGCCCATGAACTCTTAGCATGTTGGTTTTGTTTTAGTGGCATGTATTGGAGTTACAATGAATGAATCTGTGTGAAGAAGAAAAGAAAGTGAAAATTAAGCACGCTTGCTTGATTAAAAATGGAGAATTTTCCAATAGTTTCAGAGTAATTTGCATATTTCATCATCAGGAGATAGCATAAACATTTAGGATACCACACGACAAAAACATAGCATGATGGTGTGAAATAAGTTAGTAGTAGTACTGTTTTCGTCTTGTATTGTCCTCTGATGACGGAATACAGAAGTATTCTGAAGCTTTTGGCTAATTCCCCATTACTCCATTTTTATTTTTAACTAGTAACTGTGTTTTGACTTAATTTTCTTTATTTTATTAATGGACATTAATCCTTCCCATTCATATTTGTCTGTCTGAGCATGTCAGTTTTTGTTTGTTTGTGTTTTTTTTTCACCCCATTGGTAGGAGTGGTGGTGTTATATGTGACAGATACATCCTGATAGTTGATGTTTGTTGGAGGGTTGTTAAAGCTCAAATTATAGAATGGTGCATGGAATATTAGATGTTTGTGCATGTTTGGTTCTGTAACGATGAGGATGATAAAGTAAATGTCTAAAAGCAATTACTTGATGAGAAAATAGAAGCTGTGAGTTAATCACCCAATGGTTTCAGAAAAATGTTTCATCATCAGAAATGGCACAAACAAACAGGATGAACATGGTGCATATAGATGACATTCTCTTGCCTCTTTGAATCGTATCACAATTCAGCTTAAAGCCTATGACAGGCAAGCAAAACACTTGCCGCTAATGTTAAGCTTTCCTTGCTATAACCATGTCTTTTGCCTTGTGCCAATCAACATGTTTGTGCCATCCCCTGATACTGGAATGCACTTATTTTTAGATAATATGCCTTCACTATTTCTATTCTTATTCATTTTACTGCTTCTGCTACCGTGATGTTTTTGTTTTGCCTTCCATCCTCTCTACCCCAGACGATGAAGATGTTGTTCACACACCTGCCATGCAGTGTTAGGGCGGCAAATGGGCAAAAAACTCACTACTACTGTTAGTCTTTTTGATACTGTATCCATGTGTTGTCTTGCATCATCTTATGTTTGTGCCATCCCAGTGATGGATGGAATAGAGTTTTGAAATTGTTGGATACACTAACTCACAGCTTCTATTTACTAACAAATATTTTTTTTAAACACTTTTTTGTTCTTTATTTCATGAACACATGTTAAGCCTTTTTATATCTATTGATATTTACATTTCTTTTGTTTTGTTTTTTTGTAGAAATTCTCTTGGCTTCTTGTGGAATGGAGAAACTTGAAGAATGTCTATCAGAAATGAATAAGGATCAAATAAGTAAGGCAAATATTATTTAAAAGTTTCTTTATGAAGCAAAATAAAACATTTATTATTATTTTTTATTATTTTTAAAGAATGTAGTATGAACCTCTAAGTAAAGAATGATTGGTGGGCGAAGGATGTTCAAGAGCATTGTAATGGGTTGATGGGCAAAATAAAAAGTATGGTTGGGGAAATGAAAACAAAAGAACTGGTGAAGACTTAGCCAGCTTTTCATTCTGCACTGGACAGGTCATAATTATAATGATGATGATGTGAGAATGGCAACTTTGACTAAAGTAAGAAGACATTTAATAGTTACCAATCTGAGACTTAATTCTTAATATAAGAGAAGAAAATACTTCACGAATAAATTTCATTAGAATGTACGTCACACATTATGGAAATAATAGATATATCCAAGATTTTGGGATGAGTAGTGTTATGATAGTCGTAGCGGTTCAATCAAAAAAACAAAAGGTCATTCTTTTTACCAGACGGGTGAGGGCATTATAAAGAAAGCAATGAATTTTGCAACCAAAAACAAAACAAAAGTCTAAAATCTAGATTATTTTTCAATGTTTTGAATACAATGGAGAAGTTACATATACAAGTCCCCAACATCTAATTTAAGAAAATTGCTATAGTTTAAGATATTATAAGGCAATTCTTCAGAAGCGGGACACTTACCATTAAAAGCAAGCAAAAAAGATGCCTAATAAAATTACATCCAATTACATAGAAGTATATTTGGCAATTAAATAATAAATAAAATTCTTGTTTGATTTTTTTTTTTTTTCTCAAATGTCAACATATCCTAAAAACTTCACCAGTGGCAGCTCGTGGCTGTGAAGTTGGGTGAAGAGCTAGTAGGAAAATAATATATAATAATATATATATTACAAATATATTACAATTTATAATAATATATATATATATATAATTATATATATTATAAATATATTATATACAATATATATTACTTTAAAAAAAATTTTAATAACTTCCTTCTTATCTTCGTCTTTCCAACGTGAAAATGATGTTTCTAATAAAACACACACTATATCATAAACAGGATTCACATTTAAAACAGCTTAGCACTACGAAACAAGCCACTGGAAGAGAATATCGGTCTCTGTTGATTCAACTTCACCCGTACAGCGGGTGACGTCACGGTTGTCATAGCAACCATCGCCTCGGTTGTGGATCTAAAGCTTCGCCTCTGAGGTTGAGAAACTGGAAACGAGGCCAAACTTCACTTGGTCGGTCTTGGTCGCGCTGGGTGCCAGAACTCGACGCGCGGGACTTATAAAATACAAAAATACGTTTCTATTAAAACCAACATACATTTTTAAAGAATATAAAGTTTTTCTTATAATAATTGTTATATTATAAATAAATAATAATTTATTACAAATAATTGGTGAAGTGCCACTTCACCTACTTCCCCTGAATAGCCGCCACTGAACTTCACTCCAGGGTTTATTGACCTTTTTATGTAAAGTTTCAAGTTTTTCATTTAATAATAGTTTAAACTGCAATTTAATCTTTTCATAATAAAAATAAAATGTAGAGAAGTCAAGTGAACTGTGAATTGAAATAATAGTAGTGGTCAAGGATTTTTTTATTTTATTTTATTGCAAAGTTATATTATTGAATTTATATCCTTAGTCAAATGGGAAAATAATAATTCAGCAAAATATCAATAAAGGGAAGATATTTCCAATAACTGAAGAGAAAGCCATACATTGTGTCAAAAATGAAAAAGTGTTTGGAAACTGACTCTAATGTTAATTTAAAAGATTAAATTAACTCTACAGTATTAGAATTTTGTGTTATTTAACTATTTTTTTTCTTATCTAATTTAAAAGTGGTTTTCTGCATTACATCAAATATTCTAGATTTGTTTTAGAATGGTGACATTTCAAAGTAAAAATTAAATAAGTATAATTTTGACTTCCCTAATGGCCCACATGTAAATGTAAATTATGAAAGTGGCACCTCACAAAAAAAACTCTCGTTGGCAAAAAAAGTTCAGCAAAGTCAGCTGTTTTGAAACTTTACAGCAACAACAGATAGAAAACATTATGAATGTCAGTCTATTGTAGATGATGATGATTGTGAAAAGCATGTGATGCATTTATTTATTTTTATTTCCTATATTGATATATACATAATGGAGTCGGAGTTACCATAAATTGAGGAGTCTTTGAGTCGAAGGTTTTATGTACCAACTCCGCAGCCCTGCAGTTTATGCAGAATGACCCAATAATTAAATGGATGAAAATTAAAATTCCTCTTAATGTTATTCTTTGAAGTTATTTTTAATATATTTCATTTAAATTATTTGAGAACATTTGATTAATTTGTTTGTTTTATAAATTGTAG
>JAFIDM010008419.1:50960717-50973603 GCA_023159025.1 Thereuonema tuberculata | reverse complement strand
TACAAATTTTTGGTTTTCAGGATGAATACTTCAGACAGAGCAAAGGCTTATTCATGGGCTTGGCAGCATCCGCCTTGATAGCTGACTGGACTATGTCCTACATTGAGGACACAGCCTTAACTCTATTGGAAATAGGACGGGTACACATCCCACTATTTGCCAGGTACGTTGACGATTTATTATGTTACGCTGACGCCAGCATCATAGACGGGATTAAGGATGTATTCAATCAGATTTCTGATGACATTCAGTTTGAAGTGGAAAGGGAATTAATGGCTCCCTACCGTATCTCGATATGTCAATACAGCGTTCTAACACAGGTTTCCACATATCCGTGTACAGAAAGCCAACCTGGGCAGGCATAACCTTGAATTATAATTCATTTGTACCGTTGTCCTTTAAAATCAATATTATTTCCATGCTTGTACATAGAAGCTTTGTTTTATCCAGCTCTTACGAGTTGTTTAACAGTGAAATTAATAAAATTCAGTGCATGCTTGTTAACAACGACTACCCCAAAGCTTTTATTGATCGACACGTGAAAAATGCCATAAAGCGTCATTATAACAACGATGCAACGACATCTACGTTATCACCTAAGAGATTCGTTTCAGTTTTATATCACCCACATGTATTCCCTCACCTACGAAACCTCTTTAAGCCCTTCAATATTAGTGTCACTTCGTCTTCAAGATCCACACTGCAAGCTAACCTAAAAGCCACTTCCGTTTCGCGAGGTGCGACTACGGGAGTAGTTTACGCCCTCCAATGCATACAACATGAGTGTCTTTATTTTGGGGAGACCGGACGTGACGTCACAGATCGGATCGCCGAGCACTGGAGGGCGAATCGAAGCCGTAACAATGCATACCTTACCTACAGACATGCAAGCTCCTTTTCACACGGAATTGACTTTGTAAACGTACGTATATTGGCAAGATCCAAACCAGAATTCGTCAGGAAGTGTATTGAAACCTACTACATTTTGACTGAACCCGATGCTTACAACGTAATGTTGTCAGTCCCAGACATGACCGAATACGGATTTGTGAAGAAGAAACGCAAAGTAAAGGACAGAAGAAGGAAGACGTTTCCCAGAAGACGATAGCAGTCGTAGTAAAATGATACTTTACTCTGTTAATTATTATTTTATTTAATTTAATTCATAATTTTTCAATTTGTTGTTCCACTCAATTCAATCGAAGGAAGTTTATTAACATAAAACATGTTTTGAAAAAAAAAAAAAAAAAATTTAATTTTTTGTTAATTTTTTTAAAGTAAGAAATAGTGGAAAGTAAAAAAATGTAAAAAAATAATCATTACTATTTCATGGTTCCACTGTTATATAAAATAATTAACTGTCATATTCAATTATTAAGTTTTAAGAAAAAAAAATTTTTTTCAACGATTGCATATCGTGCTTAGAGTTGGTTACTCCTTTCACCTTTGCTTTTCATTTTAACTTCATAGTGTATCATTATTTTAATTTGTTCTTAATTTCATACTTTACCAGAATATCTAGATGTTATTTAAAACTTTTATTATAATGTGATCTTTTTTAGTTTTAGTAGTTTCAGTTGAGGGTAGCCTTGCTGGTGGACTTCGCCGGTAGAGGGATTCCCGATGTGCTCTGATGACGTCACCCGCATGCGCATATTTCCTTGGTTCTATTGCAAAATTTCTATATAAATTCACCTTAGTTCTTTTATTCCCTCACTTGAGAAGGCTGTCTCTCGGCAGTGAAAGTCGTGTAATTTATTTTATGTCTGTAAATTGTTTGGTGCTTAATCAGGTGTATGGCTCTATTATTGATACAAATGTTACGCAGTGCACATAAACCTTATGTTTTAGTAAGATGAAAAACCTTGACGAAACTTTTTAAATAATTGTAAGAAAAAAAGAAAAATTTATGTAGGTTTTAGTTCTAAAATTATTCAGTGGTAAGCCGCCACTAAAATTGAATCAAAGAAAATTTACTATAACCCGTTTACTGTGATACACTCAACTCCCGATTATCCGCGGACCTCTCCTATTTCCATTTTTTTTACTGTACAATAAATTACGGAATTAAAAAAAATCTATAATAAGAAAAACAATAAAAGAGGCTAACAAAGTAAATGAAGACAATTATAGACAAACAATTTAAAGAACGACCTTGTGGGTGGAGCTGAAGCCGGCAGATTACACTAAATTATGGGAAAGCCTTCCCCTTCTATAAACACTGACTACACGTTTGACAGCTGTCAAATAAGCAAATAAATATAAGTAAATAAAATATATTAAAAGCATTTTTGCATTGATTTTCGTCCTTTTTGGTTCTACATCGGATTTTCCGCGGAATTCCTTATCCGCGGTTGCCACGCCACCCGAATCCGCGGAAAATCGGGAATTTACTGTATTTACTTTAATAAATAGATTAAAGCAACTGCAGTCAAGGTTTCCCACGCCCACTCAGCAGATGGCTTTTGAGACTCGTTCAGATTTTCTATCTTATAGAACTATCCAGGTGAAGAGAAGATTAGCAAAATCCCCACTGACTAATTTTCTTTTCTTACTTGAGTTGACGGATCTGGGTTGGAGAATAAAATACCAATGATGTCTATCATAGCTCTGAAGCAAACGGACGCAAACCACGGACCAAGGTATCAATTGAAAACTGACATAAGTTCAACGCAACATTATTCAGGGCATGACTAATTTGCCTATTTTAACATTTAAGTTTTAATTTATATCTTTTACAATTCCTCACTTACCGTATTTACTCGCATAATTTCCCCCATCGCGTATTTTCCCCACCCCAGTTTTTGTGGATTACAAAATTCAATTTTTGTTTTATCGCATAATTTCCCCACCTCTACTTCAACGCGTTTCCAACCTTGACTGGCGGTCAACTCACGACGACGCGACAATGTACCGTTACTTCGGCATTTCTCTATCCCACGCTACTTTAGGGGAAGATTCCACCCCCACCCCGGTCAGTACAAGAGCAGATTCCTTCTGAATCAGTACAACAATTTCGAGTGTTTTGTGAAAACGTGAAGTTCGCGAATAAAGTTAAGTTCTCTATTAGCAGGCAGCTGATGCTGACGTCATGCGATGAGCAGCTATAAAGATGGCGGGCTGCGCTGCGTGAGTTACGAAATTACGTCACAGTCGCACACACACTTCCGTGCATGCCTATTGCTTAACTGTACTTGGAAGAAAAAACAAATGTTAAGATGTGATTTCTTATATTTTAAATGTTGCGTGTTAATAAAATTGTTGTTAATTACATTTCTTGCTATAAAAATCAATATATTTAACATGGTTTTCCTTACACTTTCACCATATTTTTTTTCCTCAAATTGAAAAACATCGCGTAATTTCCCCACCCCCCCTTTTTTTTGTCAAAATATTGATGAAAAAAAAGGGGAAATTATGCGAGTAAATACGGTATATGCAGGCGACTCTTCTTCAAAAGTGAAATATTAATACATGAAGTATAAGTTAAGGACCCAGTTGAGTGATGCCGATTTAAATAACGTTCTGTGTCTGGTGTCATCTCTCTTATCGCCAAATTTCGAAAGTTTCGCGTTGTACATATTTGTATATTTTTGATTTCACGACATGAACATTGATTCAATAAAATAAACATTATCTTCAGTTCATTATGTCTTGTTACTTCTATCTTTTTGAGCCGTTTATTTAGCCGTGACCTAACTCCGTTTTTCATTTTTTTTTTTGTTAACTATAGTAATACGTGCAAATTCCACGTTAGCAGTCATAGACCACACTTTGCGAGTGAATATAATATTATAAGTATAATATGAAAATTGGACTTGGGTCACTTTCAAAATAAACGGCTCATTTATTAACATAATAAATGTAAAACATATGTATATAAGAGAATTTATATATATAATGATACAAAGAAGAAAATAATTAAAATTAAATTACAGAGAAGTTACGCTCTTTCTTTTTAGTAATTTTTCAATTAAATTTCGATTGAAATTGATAGTAAATGCTGATAGTAAGAATAAATAGACAAATCTTACTTATTTGATTCTGGAACTGAAGGAAATACAGAATTATCCAAGGATGCAATAGACACCACGGAGATCTTAAACCAACTAATGGAATTGTGGATGGTAGAAGGACGTCCACATCATCTAAATTTTCTTCAAATATGCCATCATTTGCTTAGAAATAACAGATTCAAAACTGATTTTAATTCTTTAGTAAATTGCATTACATTATATAGAAGTCACTTTATAACAATTATTTCTAATTTCAGAATTAATAAATTTAATCAGTGTTATTTTACGAATGTCGTTACTAAAAAGTAATCACGATCTAATGGCATATAACACAAATAACATAATATCTAATTTTTAACATAAATTACAGTAAAGAATGTAACGAACGCTGTTTGCTACCCGCGCTAGCCCTGTTATCCTCTCATCTCCTTTCCTTCTGTATAATATTTCTATAATATATCTTTACTTTACTATATGATTATTTTCTAATTAAATCTTAATCCAGAACTAATGCCGGTATTCATAGGGTTCCCTACCTTGACTCCCGACAAATTGGCGCCTAAGAAACTTTTGTGCCCGTTTTAAGGCAATTAGGCCATGAAGCCTATTGTCTATCTGTTTAAAGCTTTCTTCCAACTTTCCACCTTTGTTAAGTGCATCGAGAACATTCTATAAACGAGGGAAAACAAGGAACTTCGACAATTCAAACAAAGATGTGCCAGAAGCAATAGAGGGAAGGAAATGCTTTCCCCCCCCCCCTCACCACGAGTATATACGACGGTCCCCTAGAGAAAGGGAATGTGTTCCTGAGAAGGTGAGGTGCAAGGGCAGGCGACCAGGCTCTTGCGGTCAGCTGGCCGATCGCCGAAAAGCCCTGCCCGCCTCCACTTGCCGATGACTACTAGTTCTCGAACGGATGCAGACGAAAGCATGCGGACGGAAGCCGCTCAGGTCCCGCGGAAAGCGGTACCGATAGCAGTTACCCTGCCCGCCCTCAGTGTCTTCATTTTGCCGGCTTCCCCCGATTGAAGTCGGCGAATCCCTCGACTTTGCGCTGAGATACGCAGGCTGCGCCATCACGGAAGAGAGTCCACGAAACGACTTCGCAAGTACCCGACCGTCATTGATCTCTCGCCGCCTGACCTTCGACCGCCGACCGCTGGAAAGCAACGCCTCTCAGCGATCCTCACCAAGGTTCCCTATAGCGCCCGAACCCTGAATCGTCCCGTCCGGATGAGCTCACGGGAATCTTAGAGGCTGCCGGATCTTCCCTCGACGGCGCGACCACGAAAGTTCAGCGGACCTACTGGCCGTCTCCACTCCGACGTACGGCATTTTCCGAGATCCCGAGTCCCGGACAGTTTGAACGGACCCTATGACCGGTTGTATGTAGCACTTGGAACCATTTATCTATTCTTATCATTTAATAAAATCTTTTCTTGTGAATCTTCTTCCTGTCTTAGCCTCACCATTCTTTAACTGAAAGCCGCGGGCCACTGGTGAATTCCCGGTCGGTTGACTAGCTTTCCACGTCACCTCCCTTTTTCCCGTCCAATCTCCTCACTCCGTTAAGTATTTAATCCCTTTTATCCCGTGATAGAGGCTGTTCTAGGAATGCATTAGATGGCGTGCGCCTAAAAACTGTTGTCAAACAATATTCAAGCAGTTGAATAAAGGTGATATTTTTAGACAATTAACATGATTAGAAAATGTGTTGTACCGTGCTTATAATAATGGTATGGTCGTTTTGTTGTCGACAATAACACGTAAGGAAAGAACGTGTTCTTCGTCGATTGTTGTGATGCTTTCAACGGACGAGAGAAGCTACGTAGCTGTCCTGGTTGAATATCCAAAATAACTCAGGGAGTTTTACGAAGATGTCTATTTACTCAATTAGGAAATATTGAGTAGAACTTAGAATCAAGTCGAATATTCATAATGCAGTGATTCAAGTAGATTTAGCATTTACTAACATTATGATTATGTTTTGTAGGGAGTTTGTAGACATTCCATACAACATAGTGAAAGGAGAAATATTCTTATTGCAGGTGAAAGCCATTTCTCACATTTAACTATGGATTCTTAGTAAACTCTTAAAGAAAGGTTAAATTCTTGACGAGTAACCATAGTCTGAAAAGTTGTTTCCATTTTCTAAAACGTTTTCTATACACACAACGAAAGTGTAGGTAAAGATGAAGGATGCCAAAAATTCCTTTAATTTGCGAAAATAGATCGAAGAAAAAAACATAAGGGCGGTGTGCACTAGTCTTTCGTTAACTTTGATGGTTGTCAAATCTTCCATCAATCGACAGTTTCTGTGCACCTACATTCGTTAGGTTTAACAATCCTTAAATCGCTCACGAGTCGTCAAATTTTACGTGAACGATTTTTCCATCCATCAAATCGTTCATCAACTCCTATCAGCCCCGGCGCCGTTCAACTGTTGAAGATGGCTGGCATCGGCTCTGATTAAAACAGACTCCTGTGATTTTGACGATGAATTAGATGTGGCTTTTCCTATTAGATGGTCCGAAAATAATGTTAAATGCGATAACTTCCTGTGAAGGCTCTTATGTAGACATTTCGTGTATCAAGAAAATAATTCTGTCCACGTGTTGTTGTTTTTTTTTTCTTCTCTGGAGAGGCTGCCATTTTGAAACGTATTGCACCTATGAACAGACATCCAGAAATGACGTTAAATGTTATTAACCAATTATAACCACTTTTAGAAACACGATATGCTATCAAGGACTCAATGAAGTTTTGTGAAAATATGTTTGGTGCATACCAAAATTTTATTTGTAGACTGATTAAGCTTAATAGCTCATCACTTGATGATTGTTAGATTTGACAGCCTTCGAAATTAAAGAAAGCTTGATGCACACCGCCCTTGTATCTGAAAAACTGATATTTTGCAAAAATTGTACAGTCAATCATCTCTCTTCGAGAAATCGAAGCTAAAATGCATGCATATTGCTTTTTTTGGTTCAGAGAGCAATTGATGATTAGTCAAACATTGTAGTCGAAACTAACTGATGACATTACTTCAATTCTACATTAACTTGTATTTCTGTTAAATCATAACGTGTGGACCAAGTTAAAACTTCAAAGAAAACAATACAAAACCGCACAATAACTAAACAACAACAAAACACAAAAATCACTGAGGGGTCATTGTTTTAATTGTTTGATCGTTTTGGTGTATTGTCCCTTTCACTGAGCTGGGTTACGTTGGGCAGGATCGGACTGAAGAGGGTGTTAAAAGTTAAGCAATCCCATAAACAGGCCATGCAGGCCCACGGGAGCGCGGGAGGTAAGGCTCCCAGCGTTTCGAGACCAACGGGACTAGATTGAGGTCGGGTGGTCAGCCGACGCCCGCCCGCCTTAACTTCCCGGGAAAGAAACCCGGTACCCATTTTACAGAGGGCTGGGTAGACCCTACGACCCGTTTGGAGAAGAAAGAAGCGTGGAAAAATTCCCGCCATCCGCCGAGGCCGGGAACCGAACCCGCCACCTCCAACCCGCAGCCAAGCGCCCTTACCCACTCGGCGACCGGGCCCACATGAGGGTGTAGAAACCCGAAACGGTTACCGTATCCGATACCCAAACAAATATCCAAAATAAGCTCAGTGATTTTTGTTTTTTGTTGTTGTTTAGTTATTGTGCGGTTTTGTATTGTTTTCTTTGTATTTCTGTTCTGCATTAAAAACTATTTAATAAATTCATTTAATTCTCAAAAATCTGGAAATTCAAATTCTTTTGTTAAAAGTATTTTTGTTCGAAGATTCTCTATTGTTGAGGAACATTTTATCAAAATTGGTCTATTTCGATGCACTCTGCCATTTTTGACAGTTACCTATCAGGTCGTTGCAGATGAAATGGGAAAATGAAAAATTCATTCCTAGTATTGGCCGAATGAAATGGCTGCGAACGTTTGACAGGTGACCAGAACATAGGCTTATCATGGCAGATAAGCCTTCGACCTTACCCAAGCACTTCAGTGGTCACTGAAGTTCCTGGAGGCCCCAAAATAAAGAGTCACGATATTCGTGTAATTGTTCTTTATGAGTGGAAGCTCGACAGCAACGCGAGCGACGTGGCAAAGAACCTCAACCTGGCGTTTGAGGAGGGAACCACATCCAAAAGCGGTGTACCGTTGTAGCAGAAGTTTGAGGTCGGAGATAAATGTCTGAAAAATCAAGAAAGCATTAGGCCACAGCCAAGCATCAACGACAAACTGAAGGCTTATGAGGAAAAGGATACATCACAGATGCTCCGACAGCTTGCCCAGACGTTCAGATCCATTTTTGGACCACATATCGCCACCTTGAGCAATTGGCATAGTGAAGAAGCCGATTACATGATGGACTACTGCAGGTTTGATTCATCTGACTTTCCTAAAACCAGACCAGGTGGTCACCACTGCTCTGTGCAGCTCAGATTTGGAGGCAGTACACACCAAGCTGCTAAATAAACATCGGAACATGGTGAAACGATCTGGGGTCTCCTGCTCCATGACAATATACGTCGTTACGTTGCTAAATAGATCAAGGACAAAAACCAGTAGCTTGAATATGAGGTTCTTCAGTATCCACCATACTCCCCAGACTTGGCGCCCACAGACTATTTGTTTCATCATTTGGAACTATCTGAGCAACAAGAGCTTCCACAACCAGACTCAGATGGAAAAATGCTTTCTTTAAGTTTATCAGTTCTCTGCCTTTGATTTTTTTTAAAAAAAATTAACATTTATCGGCTTCCTGATCTTAGCAGAGATGTGTAGATGCCAATGGTTCTTTCATTGACTGAATTGGGTCATTGCTAATAAATTTATGGAACATTATCTGTTATGTAACTTAGTTTGAATACCGTACGTTCAATTTCTGCAATTACTGATATTTGAATTGAAGAAAATTATTTTCATTTCCAAATTAAGGAAAGTTAGAAATTAATTTCAAAATCCATCTACTTTCTTAATTCCGTAGATGAAAAATAGAAATTATATAAAAAAAAAACAATACTTGGGATTTGTATATCAATATCAAATTCGATGACGTTGTATAATTTACGAATTTGCAAAGTAATTGGTTTCACAATCAATAAAATATCCAATTTCTGAAAATTTTTTTACTACTTTTAGTGATGCTTCAGCAATAGAAACAATTCACATTAACAATGAATAAACTGATCATTTACAGAACTGGATAGAAAATTCTAAAAAGAACTACAAAAGGAAAAACAAAATGTCTTTGTTTTCTATCTTCCCTAATTTTATGTTTCTATAAGATAATTGATAATATATTGTTTAAAACACTTCTTTTAAAAATATGAAATTTTGAAAACCCTCTCGCTATTAATAGATTCACTTTTTATCAGAATAAATGTAAAAGAAATCTTACCAATTTCAATCACCACTTTTAATTGAGGTAGTTTTTCTGATACGTTTTTCCACGTATCTTTTGATACCAGAATAGTTTTTTGCAATTTAATCTCTGTATCAGTTGTGATCGACAATGTTAGCAAAGTGAGGAATTGGCAGTTGTTGGTCAATACTCTCAATGATTCTTCACCAACTGCTTCGTAAGGGAGCATCAGATACCGCAATTGCTTCAATGTACTTACAGTAATACTATATAGCTCATCAAACCTTAAAGAAAGTAAATATATAAATCATAAGTTATGAAAATAGTTATTATACATGTTAAATAAAAATAAGCATTTTGTTATATTATCTAAATCATTATCGTACATAAAAAATAAGTTAACAATACATAAACAATGATTGTATAAATTTAACTGCTATTTCATCCTACAAGAGTATTAACTTGATTTTAAGGAGAATTCTCTTTACTTGGCTAATGGTTCTGATGAGACCACCTAGCTACGTTTATTCACATATAAATAGCTTATATTTGTTTTTATTGTAAATTTTTAGAAATTTAAGAACCTAAATTTTTAGAAATTGATTTGGTGACGTCTTTTTATGCCATTAACAAAGAATTTCAAAAGGAGGGAATTCTAAGCACACCAGACAAGAACAGGCCTCGGAAAGCAAATACAATACGTTCGGATAAATTTGTGATTCATTTGTGTGCACTGCAATTATAGGTAAAATACATAAAATGTTTTTTTCAAAATATACTAACATAGGAAATGTATTAAAAAGAAATCACTAACAATCCGGAGTTGCCAAATATTTTCCATAGTACAGTATAAAGAACAGTAAAATTGTGTGAATTTAAATATTAATCTCGGCATAGAAATTCACAATTATATGAGAGAGGCCAAAACCCACCCAGTGTTGTAGCGCCAGGAAAGAAGAAGAAGAAGAAGTTGTAATCACTTGGCTCAAATATTTGCATGGAATTCGGCAATTTTGTGCGGACAAAAGGCCTATCATTTATTAGATGAAACGTGGATAAATGCCATCCATACACCTGGAAAAGTTTGGCACGATACTATCATATCATCGAAGACGGAAGCTTTTATGCATGGCCTTTCAACAGGATTGAATGCACCGATGGGTAAAGGTGGACCGTGCTGACCATATTGATGGAGTACGTCTGATGTGTCGTCAAAAAGCAGTGGGGATTATCATCAAGATTGTAATGGTATCCATAATTGGTTTAGCTCTCAGTTGAACCAAATCCCGTCTAATTCTGTCATACGGATAACGCATGGTTTCCATAATTGGTTTGCTCTCAGTTTAACAAATCCCGTCTAATTTTGTCATACTTATGGATAACGCTCCATATCACAGCGTCCACAGCGAAAAACAACCATAGCGAATTAGCGTAAAGATGAAATAAGCTTGACTGATAAGGTTTACAATGACAAGGTGATTAGCTCAAGTCAGAAATACTTTCAACTAGTTCGATTTGAAAAACAAATACTTTAAAGTATCAAGTCAATGAAACGGCAGCAGCAAAGGTGCATCCCATGTTAAGGCTACCACTAAATCTAATAGAATTGGCTTGGAGTATGTGAAAAACCATGTAGCTCTATGTAACGTCTTTCAGTTTGAACGTTTTGTTAAGTGTCTATTTGAAGAGGGCATTTTGAAAGTGTCAGCTGAAATATGCACACTATGAAATTGGAAGACGAATTTTGGAATGTGGACTGGTTGATAGACCATGAAGAACAGTCATTAGTCATTAATCCGAACCATGATTCTTCTGATAGTACGAGCGATTCGGACTCATCAATTGGATGTGAAGTTCTCACAGCGAACACTGATTAATCAAGCTAAAAACAAAATCAAAAACGAAGAAACAAAACTTAACAAAATAAATATGAAAAAAAAAATAAAAAAAGTAAATAAAAAAAAAGAAAGCAAAGTTTCTTTTCACTGATTAATAAAGCTAAAACAAATCAAAACGAAAACAAAATCTAACAAATACAATGAAAAAAAAAAGACAAGAACCCAAGAAAACTAAAAAAAATATAAATAAAAAGAAAAAATAAAAAACACAAAAAATTAACAAAAAAAAAGAAAAAAAACGAAAAAAAACGTAAAAGAAATAGGAAAAGAAAAGAAAAAAATATTTTTTTCTGCTAATTTCGGGAATTGATCCAACATCCTTTGTCTAACGAGATGAATGCATTATCCATTACACCACCATGTATTGCTCTGCGGTATGTCACTTCAATCTTTTCAAGAAACGTTTTCAGTGATTTTGCCACAATCGTAGTCAGTATGGACTACAAAAGAAATCGAAGAAAACTGTTTGCACATCGAGATCCCAGTGAGCTCTTACATCAGCAGAACTTACAGATTATTTACAGTGCTGCTGCCGCTAAATTCCAGTGTACATATATGGTATTTGTTAGTTTGTCTAATTATTCATATTTTTGAAAGGATCCCAGGGTACATCTATTTTTTTTTCTCTATTTACATCTATTTTTATTGTTGTGTATTTCGACACCTATCCAAAGTGAATCACCTGTTTATATCTTTACTGGTGTTTTTATGTTAATGTCTCCTTCCAAATCCAAATAGTCTTCCCATATTCATTTGTGGACATGCGAAAGAGTGAGCACAGCTCTTGGGGTGTGGGATTTGCAGCAGGCCAATTAGATTTTTCTCTCATTGCTTTCACCTGCTCCTTGAGCTTCTGGGACGTTCGACCCTACTTTTCCTCCAGCACTAGTGTCCCTCACTCGCAGTCCAGACGGCTTGGCTACACCCCTCTTCTTCCGCCTTGTTCCTCTCCTTCCTCGATCACTCATCCTCCATTCTGTCCTCTTGCCCGACATACCTGTCTATTTTCTAAATCCTTAATCTTTTGCATTTTTTACTTATTTGCCTCGCAACGAAATAAAAGAAAAATGGGCTCAGCATTTCATTATACTTTTAAGCATTTCAGTGACGAAATGTCCTGGTATGTCCTCCATTCCCATCCTTCCCTTATAGAACCACGGCAAGGCGTTATAGCCTAACCTTCATATCTTTATATCCAATGGTTCCTGCAAGATGGGACCACTTGACACACAGCTTTGGAAAGGCTTTAGTTGTTTCATGCTTAGGGCTCGGACACACGAGGCGATTTGAGTCGCGCGATTCGAGTCGCGACCCTTCCGGCTGTAGCGATTGCGGGGGTCACACGAGGCGATTTCAGACGAGATTAGACTCGCGATTTGACTCGCGACCCGAGATTTTAATTAGTTTTAGTTGAAGCATGGACACGGAAGAAATAGCAGCGCTCGCTATTAAATAGCCTTTTGAAGGCTGGGTCAGAATAAATGTTTTTTTTATATATATTTGATTTATTTTGCAAAAAAAAATTAAGTTTTTGATTTATGATACTTATGATTTTTAAATAAATAAAAAAAAAGCAAAATCATCAGAATAAAAAAAAAAGGATGGTAAT
>JAFIDM010008419.1:50905313-50946601 GCA_023159025.1 Thereuonema tuberculata | reverse complement strand
TTGCAAAAAAGAGAAAAATTCGCTCTCCTATTTGGGGCAGGGACACCACACATGGGTGGGAGGAAGCCAACACAAAGGCTGAAGTGTCCCACCCCCGATCGACACCGGGACCTTATATTTAGGGCCCCTTCTTGGGCCCCCCAAGTCAATTGCAAATAAGGAAAAATTCGCTCTCCTATTTGGGGCAGGGACACCTCACTTGGGTGGGAAAAAGCCAACACAAAGGCTGAAGTGTCCCACCCCCGACCGCACCGGGACCTTATATTTAGGGCCCCTTCTCGGGCCCCTTAAGTCAATTGCAAAAAAGTGAAAAATTCGCTCTCCTATTTGGGGCAGGGACACCTCACTTGGGTGGGAGGAAGCCAACACAAAGACTGAAGTGTCCCACCCCCTACCGACACCGGGACATTATATTTAGGGCTTTTTCTCGGCCCCCCCCCCCAAGTCAATTGCAAAAAGGGAAAACTTCACTCTCCTATGGGGGGCAGGGACACCACACATGGGTGGGGGAATGGCAACACAAGGGCCTAAGTGTCCCACCCCCTATAGATACCGGGACCTTATATTTAGGGCTCCTTCTCGGCCCCCAAGTCAATTGTATAAAGGGAAAAATTCGCTCTACTATTGAAAAGGACGGTCCACTACACTTGGGTGGGGATGGCGAAACAAGGGCCTAAGTGTCCCACCCCCGATCGACACCGGGACCTTATATTTACGGCCCCTTCTTACGAGCCCTTTCTTTCTTTGAGTGGCATTGCAACGCATGCCGGGTACAGCTAGTACAAAATAAAAATTAATAAAATAAGAAAATACAATACTTCCTTGGCCTGCAACTCGCAAAGCACAAAAGGAATTTAATAGCAGCATTAAATAAGAACTAAGCTGTAAATAGAAATTATTAAACTTTCTTTAACGTGCGGAGTGAACAATCTAGAAACACAATGGACACGCACAAACTATGCAAGGATTCGCAACCCCGAGCTGTCATCGAGAAGAGACTGGGACGGACCGTTTCGCACTTATTAGTGCTCATCAGCCAGCCAAACTCCACCGATAACTTGCTCAGGAGGTGCGAAACTTTAGCCATCCCGGCTCTTGCTCCCAAGAGCGGGACTAAGTTTGTTCACTCCGCACGTTAAAGAAAGTTTAATAGTTTACAACTTTCTTCTATACCTTGAAAGGGTTAAAAAAAATTTAATTAGTTAAAATCTTTTGAAAAAGTATATATCCTTTGGCATTTTGAGCGTTATAACATTACGGCAGTAGTATTTATTTTGGCTGGACTTAGTTTCCAAAATTGAAAAAAATACTGAAAAAATGGATATGAAAGGAATGTTACTTTATAAATGCTTTCTGAAAGTGATGCATTCATGTTTTTGTAATAAATTCAGAATGTGAGGAAACTTGAACAATTAACCTCTCTTATTTAGAATTGATAATCAACGTATGTTGCCTTTCTTGTCTTGGCCAAAAGGTTGATCGATTATGGTGATTAGATCTCGAATTATTCTGAAGTCATTCCTCATTTTAGTTAATACAGAGTAAGACAAGGAAAACGACGTATAAAGTTTTAAAATAATATATAAAAGTATAATTACATATTCAACAGGATAGCTGTATATTTCTATATAAACTGTTATTTGTATGCAGCTATTCACTCGAAAAAAGACTGCTCATATTTTGTAATCGAAACTATAGTCGTATTTTATTATTTTGATTAAAAAGTTTGTAAAGCTCATTAACCACATGTACCGGCTTGATTTTTTGAATTGCATGGTGATTCAATTATCTCCAAACTCTGACTTGAAAAATTTATTCCCTGCTTTCAAAGATGTACAACTTCTTTAAAAAATACTTTTACAGTGAAACTCATTCTTTTATCTATCCAGAAACCATTTACAAAAGATATTGGAATTGTCCATCATTTTGTTGGATATATAAATTCAATTTGTTGTACGACACAAGTTGGCGGACGGTCTTTTCTATGTATTGCCTGGCACCGCTGTTGTTATACAGCTCTTGCCGCTTCTTAGGGTTGTCATTTTCAGGTAGCCTCACAAACAATAATGCGCCATCTTGTTTTTCCTAACAATACCGAATTCTCTTCTTCAATCACTGCTACAAATCGATCTATGGATGACATGCATATTCAGCTACTGTTACAGTTGTATCGTAAGGTGAGGTTACTTTCAACGTACTATTATGTGTTCTTGAAACGTAATTTTATATATATATATATACAAAGCAAATAAAATCAAAAGCATATCTCAAAAACATAATAAAATATGAAATAAAATATCACGTTTTGAAATGCTTAGTTTACGTTTTTTTACAGGATATAAAAAAGTGATGTACGGGGAGGATACTTTGCACCACTATCAAAATTACATGAATATAAAGGCAAGCAATAAACCTGGAGCAAAACTAAAACAATTCAATCATATTTTGCACCAAGGTTACATTTGTAATACTTACATATATATATATATATATGTATCCATGAAACAAACGAAAAACAAGAATGGTTTTTTTATCTGGAAATTAGTAATTTTCTTCAAATTTTAACCACAAAAGTATTTGTATCGATCCCTAAAATTATTTCTATTACTATTCAATGGTCACTTGGAAAATACAAAATGACAGCCAAAAAGTCATTTAAGTCTGGAACTGAGAAATATCCTCGAATTTTGATTTGCTTTGGTGTGTTGATTCATCCCAACACGTCCTCCCAACTATACTCTACAATATCAACACCTGTTGGTTACATTCTTACTTTGGCTGCATTTCTGAAGGAACAACAGTGTTTTCTTTTTACATTTCTCTGTGTTGCTAGGAAGAAGTTCATCTTCAGATTTGAAAACAACAAAGTCACCATTCCATTTCTTTAAAGGCAGCCATTTTTGTTCAGTTCTGCATATTTCTTCATCTTCTGACAGAATAATGCCATCTAAAACAACTTGGTGAGCTTTACAGTAATAATTCACTGCCATTACCTGACTCAAACTCATTTTTGTGGTGAAGCAAAGAAAACTCAATGTATTCAAAATGCTGAAATTCATATGGTTTTTATTGAGGTATGAGTTTCAGACCATTTATTAAAGCATATAAGGCAAAGATAACAACTTAATAAAAAAAAGAATTTAAATGTGTTTATCTGATTATCACTTTGTAAAGTCTGATTTACAACAATAAAAAAACTCATGTTTTTCATGTAAAGGTTTATGAAAACATTCCAGTGAAACAAAGCACTGTAGGAACACAAAGTTACTAGAGATATGTGAAGTGTTATGCCATTTGTTGATGCTAAATACGAACTTTCATATTTTAACTGACAGAGGTCCATCAAAATCATTTGGCAAGTGGTGGAAAGTATCTCCTCTAGGCGCAAAGTAACCCACCTTACTTTATCGAAAAACATTGGTTCCACAATTTGCCGTCTGGATATGGCATAGCACAATTCAATTTTCTGAGAGTGAAGTGGGACCTCAAGCAAGTGCGGATTTTCAACAGACCAAATGATAGCGTTCTGACTGTTATCCATTCAAATTAAATCATGCCTCATCACTGAAGGACACATTGTTGCGCATGAATCTGTTAAACCATTGTCAGTAGCCAATGAGTTTTTCCAAATCCAACGGACGTAGTTCTTGTTCTACTCGAACTCTGTAAGGCCATAGCTTCAGATGTTTAGTGGCCCTCTGACAGTATCTTGGGGCAACCGCCACGGTGACTTCCAATGAGTGCTTTTTCATTTGGTGAATTCGGTGATTTTTTCCCCCACAAACCAGATTATTATGAAGGACGGTCGGCCAGACCTGGATATAATGTTCGTACGATTTTTCCGCAAAATTAACTTTAAACAAATCAACTCTTGATGTTGTGCAAGATTCATCGCATACTGAATTTATTTATTTCCAACTCCCGCGTATCCGCGCTAACACATTGTGCTATTCCTTGGCACAGCTCATTCCTCAAGGCCACCCACAATTGCCACAAGCAACAATACTCAGGATCTATGCAGCAGCAAATAAGTTTTAAATATACAGTTCGGGGACTTTTGAATCATCCTGTATTTAGAAAGGACCGAATTGGTTGAATCGCGACAATTAACGACAGGCCTAACATGGTAAAAATCTGCATTACTTTTACTTTTATGAATTTTCAACATTCCCCTAATTTAGGTAAATTATAAATAATTCTGTATAATTTATTTCTTAAAACAGTATCAATAAACTTTTTTGAATGTAAACTATTGACAGATTTTTTTTTATAACTGCAACAACTCTATCCTTATGCAAAATAACCTCCACAATGTCATCAGTATTATTCAAAATAATATCTTTTTGCAACACATTTACATTCCATCCTTTGCTGTTTGAGGTATAAAAATATTATTATTTTTCCTTAATTTTTGAATTTCATTTAACTCACAATTGCCACAAGCAACAATACTCAAGAATCTAATCTATGCAGCAGCAATAGATTTTTGCTGCTACAGTCAGGCAATATCTAATATTATTTGCAATTTGTTGATCACTCGTAAAACGTAAGCTCGATTCAATTCTTGTTAATACTTTGGCTACTTCATACGTGGCACATCCAACCAATAAGTGCAAGGACTTGTTCTTGAATGTTAAATAAAGCGAATGCACAGTCATTAATCACTTTCTTGGCAGATGAATCGTTACTTCTAATAGGGAGCCATTTTTTGATATTATATTTAGATTGGTGTGTTTCAAACAATGATTCCTGACAAGACCATTTTAATGACCAAATGCGTTTCAGTTTAGGTACACTTGCAAAGTCCACCAAATTCAGTAGATGAAATAGCTCTTGCGTTGTTTCTCCTAATGCTGTTATTTTTGAAGTTCTGTTTGAATTGAATTGCCGCTTGGATACTTGAGAATCTTGTATGGAAACGGAGGAATCCTCTCATGACATGCTTGGTAACATTAAAAACATTTCTAAATACTTTCGCAATAGGCATGTTCAAAAAATAAGTTTTAACTTGTTTCAAAATTAGGAAATATTTTAAAATGTTAGATTTTTAAAAAAAAATCAAGATAAAAACAATAGTTTTAGTATAAACTAAAACTCCACTTTCGCTTATAAAGGAATTTTTTCAAGTTCTAATGGAATAAGGGTGAATCGTACGAATAGGTAAGAGCCTTTCTTTAAGCATGGGAGATTTTATTGAATGAAAATAATCAGTGTAACCATAAGCAGAATTAATGGATACCTGGTCCTCTATATCGTGGGTAATTCATTATAATGAGAACAGACTCTGACCAAGGCTAAGAAGAATGTACACGAAGTAAATCACCATTTTGATTATTGTGGAAAGTATCTTTAATATGGAAGATATGCGAAAGAAAATATTTATTATTATTTTTTTTTGTAAATTAACAAAATGTAGAAGTTTTCTTTAGTGTCAGTCCAACTTACTGAAATACATCCATTTGTTCAATTTCATTGCATTTTACGGCGTGTCTTTGATCTTTTTGCTGAATTCTTTTAATAAAAAATAAGTATGTTAAATGGTTCTAATTTTGAATGTTAACGAAATTCCCTTTTTTTTTCTCTACGTATTGGTTTGATATTATTATTCGTCTTGTATATTAGAAGATCATCAACATCGTTACTAATAAATCAGGGTGATTCTAAGTTCATACGATAAACTTTAAGGGGTGGTAGAAGAGATCATCTATCCAAAAATACGGGTTTTCTTGAAAAAAGCGATGAAATAGTTCGTTATGTCTTCATTAAACCTATAAGTGCAAAAGATCTGCTAGAATAACTTATTTTATCTGGTAATTTGTTTTATTGATAAAGAATGCGTAGTACATAGAACCATATCTAAGTATTTTTAATACAGGTTTACTATATAAGGTAAAGGAACCAGTTGTGGATCAGGAACCAATTGCGGATCAAGTCGTTTACCGTCTTAATTACCACACTTATCAACAGATGGCTCAGATATATAGAATCCCGATCCCTTCATGAGCTTTGTTTTGGTATTATAGTTTGTTTGGAGTTTCAAGTGGAGCCATCCTCTGAATTTGTTAAATAATTTGTCAGAACTTCAAAAGCAAATTAAGGCGTGTTAGCCTCAAAGTTATTTGTAGTTATTATAGAATGGATATATGTCAGAATTAATGTATGTATGACAGTATAAGATTTAATATAACCGGGAAAAAATAAAACATAGTTTTTTCTGCCTCTGGCCATATTTGCGGGAAATTCTGCAGCCTTTTGTTCTGGCGGAAATTCAGCGGTTCGTGGGGTCCAATTGTGGATCAAACGTCACAATACAAAGGAAGACTGTGAAAATACAGTAAATATTTTTTTTATCGAACTGAGGTAATAGAATGTCAATTATAAGAGCTTAATAAAGGAATAAATGCAAAAATGAAAATTATTTAGCTATTTCTCGTAAAGGCCGATCCACAACTGGTGCCTTTACCTTATATAACACATATTACGTATTAATATAATTTAAAAAATAACTCGTTTTAAAAGGGCAGCCAAAGATAGCAAATAATTATAGATTATCTACACTGAAATCAGTCAGCAGTACAGTATATTGACTGTCTCTTCGACTGCCTGAAGGGCAAAATTCCTCTGTTGATGATCTCAGTAATATGATAGTGATAAAATAAAGTTGCCAAGAAAGATTTAAATGGCTATATAAAAAGATATTAGAAATTTTACAACAGTACATTTATAGTCGTAGTTATTACAATCTCTCAGCAGTACAGTACATTAACTGTCTCTTTTTTTTTAAAGAGTAACTTATCAAGAAAACTAAAAAAAATGAGCAGGAAACTGAAAGTCTGTAATTAGCTCTCCATACACGTAAAGGGGCAAACTTTTACGTTCATCTGTCTTCATCTTCACAGTTCTTCGTGAGTCTATCACCATCTCTACAGCCTAAACTACAATACATTAGTGATGTCGTCAAGTATGTACGGGATCGCTAAGCTGCTGTGAAACCATTTGTTTTTGTTTTTTTTAACATTAAGATTTATTTTAATCTGGGATAATGTTAAATATATATTTCTTCATGACCTAGTTAACATTTATTTCTTGTTTAAATCTAGAAAACTGCGTAGAACTTGTCTATGCATTTTTAATTTTATAGCGATATCAGAATAATGTAATATATTGTCTAAGCTTAGCGTATCGTAGATTCAGGTTGCCTTCAACTAAATCAAAAACAAATAACTATGAAATGGAAATGAATAAGTTTTGACAAAATATACGAACTACATCATCACAATTTTAACACATTTTTGAAAGAATTTTAAATGACATGAGATAATTAAAAGATTTGTTTTTTCTAGCAAACTTTAAACTTCTAGAAACAAATGAGTGTTGTATTTTAAATTATTATAACTTATGGAAATTACAATTGTAGGTTAAGTTTTCATGAATTCAACTCATATAAAAAAAGGCAAAATGTATCTTAATTACAATATATTTATATGAAATATACAATTCGGTTCAAAATATACAGTTTATTGTAAATTCCCTTTCTTAACAATGCGCATAGAAAATTCTTTGAGGCTGTTGGGAGACAGCACATTAATTTCCTATATTCTATTTTTAATGTGTATTTTGGTTTTAATTCAGTTTTCTGGATGTGCCATTCCCATTCGTTCTTCCATTATTTCAATTAACTAGAAATTTCTAAAGAAGTTATTAATATTTCCACAATTTCGTAATCATAATTTCTACAAGTTCCATGATATTTAAAATACTTAAGCCTAAATAAAATCCAATTAATCCTCCGATATTTGCAAGAAATATATCAAAATTGTACCATTTATATTCACTTATAACTTGTACAAATCGATCAATATAGTAGATATAAATGGCAGTCTTTTTAGATTTTCCCATATTTTCAGCGTTTTCGTCAATGAATAAATTATATATGTATTGTTGACATTTACGTGGACATCTACAGTGAGTAATTGTTGCTACTTTGATTGCTTCTTCCACTAATAACATGGTTTTGTTGATTGAAGTGGGTGTATTACAGTAGGGTAAACCATTGTCTAAGAAAGGTAATCTGAAAATAAAAGTTCCAATTAATAATAGACCAACAGTAGAAAAGGGTAAATTAATTGAAATATTTCAGTAAAATATACATATTTTTTTTAATATTTCTTATGATGTATAGACAAAAAACAGTAAAACAATTTCATCCTATTCTTATACTAACTGTTTCTTTAGGCATATGTGCTCTTGCTATCTATTAATTTGGCTGTTACGACAGTGAATATGGCTAGGAATGATACGAAGATTCCTTCATTTCGGGATCTATAAATGAAATGACCTCTTACCCATCAAACTTACCGGTTAACGTGAGATTGAATATTAAAATATACTTTTAACTTATATATCTTACAGATTAGGCTGTTGCAAAATATCACAATTATTGGTCGTAGCTCATTACATTTGTTTCTTGTGGAATTTTGATTAACCACAAATTTCTAGAAGAGATCCTAGCATCCCAAGTGAGATTTTATAACAAAACTGTTGATATCAATTTTTTTTTTGATGATAGTAATTCATCTAGTAAAGCAAGATTTGGGGTTGAACACCTGACAAATTCCATTTCTTTAGTAGATTGGGAAGACAGGTCTGCAATGTTCAGCTCCATCTGTTAAGGATGGCAAATCATAAGGCCAAAATCTCTTTCCAAAAAAATTACTGAAGTGAAACCGCTATGAAGGAAGAATGAGAACATCTTTCTCTAAGCGGATTAATTTTGTCGATGGAAGAATATGGGTCACTGGGATGCTTTTTAAGCCGTGGTTTCACGAAACGACTAAAAACTGGATTTCTCGCATTTTCTCGGTTTTGAGCACCACGTGACCAGCCTGGGCGGAAGTCGGCAGCACTGTCCGAGTTGTGAGAAGTCGGTATACCGAGAAAAGTCGTTTCAAACATGGCTGCCAACCTCTTAACAGCTACACAACGGAAAAACCACACTGAATGGACAGAGGGAGAGACTGTAACATTAATTGAAATGTGGCGGGAAAATATCGACGATTTACGATGAAAAGAAATTGTCCTAAATATGAGGAAACATACAACATTCAGAAAAGTTGGGAAGAAGTGAAGAATAAAATTGATAACGCTTATAGGCTTCAAATACATTGCTGTATTCTTACATTGCTGTATTCTTACATTGCTGTATTCTTCCCGTCGAGCATCTGAAGCTGCGACATCCTAAACATAAACATGAAAACAAACGTTTGTTTTTGATCTTGCTGCGAAACAATAACTTTGTGGTTGGCGCCATTTTTGTTTAGCACAATCCCAGGATGCATTGCACAACAAATCGATCCCAGGATGCATTGCAATCTAAATGGGTTTTTTCTTCTCTCCCGAGTAACCGGTAGAGGTCAGACAAGTCGTTCGGCTTACGTCACAAACATACGTCACAGGACTTGGGTTTTCTTTACCGACTTCTTCTCCCGTGAAACCACGGTGGCGATTAAGGGTGATCCCATGTCTTGTTGATTCTTGAGATATTACGAAGTATTAGTAGTCTGAAGTTGTCTATTTCCATTCTTGTTATCTTTTTTTAATAATAATAATATTAATAATATTTTTAATTATTATTATTATTGAGTATACAAAGCTCAGCAGTTTGAAAGGAAATTAAATAGTTCAAAAAACAAGCCCTTGCATGGACAATATCTGAGAAATATTGAAGGCAAAAATGACAACGATCTAACGTAGGAATGGTTAAAGTCGGGTACAATCAAGAAAGAAAATGAAGGATTTATTTTTGCTACACAAGAACAAGCATTACAGACAAATGTAATGAAAGCAAAAATACAGAAAACCAGTGATAATCCAAACTGCCGACTAGATTAGATTAGATTAATTGAAAGTGGGTGGCATGACTGCCGAGCACATCGACCTGAAAGATCTTTTGTACTATTCCACGCAAAAAAGGACAGACGGAGAGAAAGACTGAGAAAGGATGGTGTGAGAAATGCAGGGGAAACGGGAGAACCCCGGGAAAACCTGCCCAGCGCGGATCGCCACCATCAACGAAACCCACATGAGAACCCAACCTCGGTACTCAGAGGTGAGAGGCCAGTGTCTTAGCGACATCGCCAACCGCTCGGCCCAAACTGCCGACTATAAAAGCAGACGTGACCGGGTCGCCAAATTAATACACCGGCATTATGCAAAAAATATGACTTGCCAGCATTCAAAAATTCATGGAACATCAGTTGAAAAAGTGTTAGAAAATGAAGACGTCAAGATCTTGTGGGACTTTAAAATACAAACTGACAGGTACCTGGATCATAATAAGTCAGATATAACAGGATATAATAAGCCAGTGTTAACACACCGAAATATCTACATAATTGACATTGAAATCCCTGGAGATGCAAGAATTGAAGATAAAGAACAGGAGAAAATTATCAAATACAGGGATTTGGCAATTGAAACAACACGACTTTGGATGAAACCCATGACAGTGATTCCCATCATCATAGGGGCACTCGGAACAATCTCGAAAAATTTTACGAAATATTTGAATCGATTGCAGTTGCCTGAAATAACAACATCAGAACTACAGAAAACAGCGCTGCTTGGAACATCGTACATATTGCGCAGATACCTAGTGGATACTTTGGTTTTTGGCTGAAACTTGTATCAACTTAAGGCTCCAGTCAGTGATTTTTTTAGTGGTTTTTTTGTGTATCATATCTCTGACTGTATTTCAAAATAATAATAATAATAATAATAATTTATTGGCTATAATAAAATATTTACAGTAGTATACATTGTTTACAGTTTTGACATCCCAGTTGTCTTAAAGGGAATTTCATCGAGAAGACAAAAGGAGTGTCGGCATCAAAGCAAATCACAAATGAAATTTAAACAAAAAGTATTACAAGGGAAAAAATAATAAATGAAAAACTGAATTATTTTTCTTTTTTTAGAAATACTTTGCAATGTACAGTTTGAAAGGGAAACATTCAGTTCATCATATTTTCAGGCATCATCACATTTTGAGGAAATTACATGCAGAGAAAATTATATAATATAATTTTTTTTTCGTGATCAAAATAAGCTTTTATTTTTGTCAAATTATAAATAAATATAAAACGCATTAAGTTATATTTAGGTTCCACAAAATATTGGCAGTTATGTCTTTCTTAATTTGTACATGCTTTGTTAAATGCAAGGCAGAGATGCAGTTATGATTCAAAGATACTGTTTTGATTTTGAAGTCTTATTAGTTTTTTTCTTCCACGCTACCGTAAAAACGCTTTGCATTCATGAATCAAGCATCTTCTTTCCAATCACTGAAGACAACTTATGGGAACTGTGCGTACTTATCAATTAAAGTTCAGTTCTTAATCAGTTAATATTTGATAGAATGTTTTGATTATTCCTAATCTCAGGATAAATCCTCAGTTGACAGAAACTATGTGGTTGATATATTGAAGTCAGAAAGAGACTTAAGAATCTCTAAATTAGAAAACTTAGAAGGAACTAAATCGTTTGTTCCAAGACTGTACTTGAATATCTTTATATAGAGAGAATCTTTTCATGGAATCTTCGATCTATTACGAAGAAGTGAAGATAAAAGTTTGATGATAATTTGAGAATCTTCTCAATTCTAAATTATAATATTATTGTTATTTGATTAAATGTTAAGATTATCCTGTACACCATAAAAGACTTTTAGATAGTTAATATACACAAGACAGTACTTGAGGTTGGCTTAAGTTCAGAGTTAGTTAGAACTTACAAGAACATAAAGTGTTTGTTAAGTCCAAGTCAGACTTAAGTAGAACTTTATTTTTTACAGCTTTAGTATATCACAGCTAAAATTAGGATTGAATGAAGGAAAGTGTTTGGAAAGACAATCATGTTTGTTGAATTCGACAAAACGTTGTATTGTACTCGTAATAATAATTAATATTTAATATTACTACAATTATATATATTTGATTGTATATTTGATTGTAGATTAAATATCATCAGCTTCAAGAATTTTTCTAACCAATTCGGAAGTGAAGACATATTTCGAAGTGTATTCGGATTACATAGTTCTCTGATTATTCTAAAGTTTATTATAGCTTTGGATCTTTTATATTTTTTATCTTTAAGCATAATTTTGTTCCATTCTGTACTTTCTCCAATCCCCCAACATAAATTTCATGGATAAACCTTTGTAGGATGGTGACTTCAAGAACTATTTTCATAGATTAAGAAAGACATTTAATTCTATGAATATTGATACATAAAAAAGAAGATACTTTTTTAATCATGATAAGAAATCTTAGGAATTAATTAGAAAGAAAATTTTATTTTGTTTTTAAGAAAATAAAAAGTGACATCATGTATTTCATCACAATATTTCATATCACATCTATTTGTTAAATTTAAAATAAACAGAAAAAAATAGTAAGGTTTTTAACTGACCGACAATCTATCTTGCTTTGTAAAAGGTTTTTTATGCAGTCTGTGTGACATCTATCCTGAGTTGTTCCATTGACACAATGCGAATTGACTTGGTTCAAATTATTTATCTGAAATTAATTTTAATACAAATTTATTTTATAAAGAAATTTTTTTTCTGATTTCTGAAAGAAAAAAAATGTTTGAAATTATAAAATATAGTCTATTATTATTTTTGGGAAAAATATGTTTATGCATATTTGACATATGTATATGTTTATACATTGTCAAATGGAAATTTACTTTCTAAATTGTAAAACAAAAGAAAGTAATTTAAAACATTTTAAAAAGCACTTTGTTAACTGAGTACCAGGTTCTTCAACATATTGAGTAGCTATCACACCTTCCTCCCTAGATATAAGACTTAAAAAAAAGATAACGTTCTTTAACTTACCTCAGTTACTGTGTAGAAGAATTTGAGCTCATGACCAGGAGACAAAGCAATGCCAGAATCCTCAATGCTAAACATTTGATTTTCATCTGGATCATGGAAAACTAGCTGTTGCGTAAAAGAGTAGATTAAATATTGAATTAATCATTTTTGTTTGTGTTGAATTGAAAAGCCTATTGAAAACAACATATTTTATAAGAAATAAGATTTTGATATTCCTTCCTTTTATCGAATTTGGCCAACTTGGGACCACGTAACTAGCTCAACCTGACAACGTCAGGGCGAGGCTAGTGAAATTCAAGAAAGGGGGGACGAGCATTATATCCCGTCCAGGATAACCCTGAGATAGTAAGTCCCAAGTGGGAAACGGACGAAACACAGAAGAAGAAAGAAACAGCCATGCCACCACCGGGATTCGAACCCGGGTACTGGCGCATCGGCCATAACGGCAGCCCGCCGGCTAAACCGCACGGCCACGCCAGCACTAAACAGATTTTGATATTATTGATATTCTAATCTATTTTCATTTAAAATGTCATTACCTTATATATCCGAAAACAACATCTGCTGCTATCTTACTTTATTCTTCAAAATACTGCAGAATGGTTTAAAACAGTTTAGAGAAAGCTATACTCAATTATTAAGGATAATTATTGTATCACTGGAAACTATTGCACTGTGCCATGAATTGTCATGAAAATTCCATATTTCTGTCGTAATGTCCAAAAGCAATTTATTCCACCAGCATTATGGTGGAATCACCAATATCAAAGTCACTCAGTATTAAAGTTGCAGTAATCAAACATGGTGGATCTTTTGGATAGGGCACATGTTATGCTGCTTGGTTAATGTGACAATATTTTTTTATCAATGAGAATATGACAAAGCAAACCTATATTGATGATAACATAACTCTCTGATTATGCGAGTGAGAATCTTAGGACGATTCGAGGCTGATCAAATCCAGATAGCTGTCCCACCAGCTGCACGTCCCACAAAGTTTCGTTTCTATAGTCTGGCAAAGGTTCCAACAGGATGGAAATGCCAGTCGACTCTTCAGCAAAGGACGCCAGGATTACAATTGTAGAACTAGATCCTAACTTGTCAGATGATTGAAGGCGGAATACAGCAGGAACCTTTCAGTAGCGATAGGAAGGATTATTTTCAGACATACTTTGAAGATTGAGCACGTGAGCACGAGTTAAAAGCTCGCTTGCAGCCCATAGAAGAACCATTTTAGCTTGATGCAGAGTACTAGTGTGGCTGTGTTTTGTTTACGAACGAGTCCGAGTTCAGTCTGCAGCGTGATTCGTACTGTGCCTTCGTCTGAAGGGAACACGGACCCAGTACATCTCAAAGGTGATACGAAGAAGGTGATATTGTTTGGCTATCACGAGAAGACACTTAGCTACACCTATGTCCCGTGGTAGGCGACGATTCCACGATGCTATTTAAGAGATCAGTTTGGTTTTCCATTTTCAGTGAATACGCAAAAATTTCGTTTCTTGGTTATAACAGAGGAATTGATGATATAAAATACGATATTATATCTATTTTTCTTATATAATAATAATAATAATAATAATAATAATAATAATAACTGCATGAATTACAACTGTAAGCTTTGATGTAATGGAAATGAAAACAAAACTAAAATTATATAATATTGTTTGTAATAATAACAGTTAATCAAAACACCAAAATAAAATTGCTAGAATAATCAAAAATAATGATGATGATTTAAATTTTTAATAATGAAAGATCGCAACTGTTTTAACGAAATTACAAACACTAATTTTTTTTTAATGCTCGCCAGTCCTATTAGATATTCAAAAATAAAGAATACCTGTAAGGTGCTGATAGGTTAATTAATAATTATTAACTGTAGAAAGTTAATTAATCTAATACAAAAGAAAAGAAATTTAACAAAAGTTAAAAGTTAAAAATCTAGAGTAATATTCTTATCAATTACGTCAGCATTTAATAAAGTTTTAACATTTTTAATACTTTTTAGAGTTTCAGAATTATATTTTTCCCAATTAATTTGACTGAATAATTTATATTTTATAGTTTTCCAATCCTAAACCAAAATTATTATTCAATTTATTGATTTGAAAGATTTTTAACCAATTGTATCTAGTTATTTTTTTTTCATTACTTTGATTTTTTTTTCCGTATTGACATTATAAATGTTATTTATAATTATTTTATAAATATTGTTTTCTTTAATAGTAAGTATTTAAAATTTTTTCCTAATCTTGTTTTTTCCAAAATTTTTCTATTGCAACCCTCAACCCTACTGTGAAATGCATTCTCCGTTTGAAGAGGCATGACTAAGTGTCTTCTCGTGATAGATACTTAACAATATCAAGTGTGGAAGAACAGCATGCTGGGCTCACGTACTCTCCTCCATGTGCGTTCTAATAGGGCCACCCTAATAGGTCAGATATACTATAACGTCATATACAACAATATTTCCAATTATTTAAGGGTGTTGACTACCTGTTTTGGAAAGCAAACCGCACTAGAGCGGTTCTAGTGAACAATTACTGGCACAGGATTTCCGGCGTTTAAAGTGTGCCTGTCGATCTTCTGATTAAACATGAATGATTCACACTCGGGAGACGTGCTGCTTGACATCGCCAATCTCTAGAATTGTTCAGGAGCTCAGAACAGCATTTAATCATGAATGGGTTTCCATTACAGTAGAACAGCTTGATATTCTTGGACCGAGAAGGGCAAAGCTGCATGTACCACTGTGGTGGGTCATCGTATAGCATATTGAACATTTTCAATACCATTTTTTTATATAAGGATAGACAGATGTAGGGTGAATGTAGGAATTAAGAGTAAAATTCGAATGTTTTAGTGCATGGGGCTAGTGTATGCTAAATGCAGTTGTTGAAGGTGAATGTGAAATATTTAAATAGCTAAATGGTGCAGCATGGGAAGAGACTAATGATAGGATTAAATGGGAAACAGAAAACAGCAGAAGGAGTGCGGCTAAGATAGAGATTTTTCTTTATTTTGACGGCATTATTTTATCGTTTTCTCGAGATTTGTCATATTTAAAATTTGGTTGCAGTCTTAATTATACTTAATTTTTGAGTATGAATGTACTTGGAAATTCTTCTTAACAACTGCAGATTAAGATTTTTAACTAACATTAAATTTTATTAAATGTGGTAGCTCTTCATCTACTTAGAAATTACAAATACACTAACAGTTCTTTCGAATTTTTACCACTTTCTATGATTCAGTTTGACAAAGAAATCCATCTTGTAATTCTAACACTTGTGACATTCCTGAAGAATAGCCTCATATCATTATTATTTCTCTATTATTTTTTTTAAAAAACTTTCAAAACTTTCAGTGTTGTCTTGTACCACTTACAACCACGATGAGGTTAGCTAGTTACCCTTTCTTTCACAGCTTCTGGAACAGCTGTAGAATCCTTTTTACCTTTCTGTTAGTTTCACAACAGCATTAAATTTTATCTGGTATACAATTTATTCTCAACAATATCATATCAAGGAAAGAGAAACCTTAAAGCTATTACAAATTTATTACTCTTTTTCAAAACAGAATCATTTTTTTTTTGCATATTGAAGCACCTGCATTCCATTAAAATAATAAACATTCACTTAATAACAACATAACTTTCACTTACACGCAGAGTAGTATCAATTGTTGATTCAAGAAAGTAATTAACGTTGATTTTTAAAAATGTTGAAAGACCTCGAAAAGCGCATTGTCCTACAAAAGACAAATTGAAAATGATAATAAAAAAATTGAAAATTGAAAATAACAAAAAAACTTAAAATTAAAAAGCAAAACACATTAACATATTGAAATTCAAGCAGTATTACAAACTATAAATGAAATACAACTGTTAGAAATGCAAGGAAACTAAATGATAATCTCCTGCCCCGCCCCCTCCCCCCAAAAATTATAAGATGTTTTACTTTTGTAAATAAACACATAGCCCTGACTTTAAATAAGATCTACAATAATATATCTTTGGTCCCACATAAACGCAAAAAAAAAAATAATAATTATGTATCTTTAGATTATCATCCTGTCCTGTTCCCTACTATTTCTCGTATGTTAAACAAATACAGTATTCACAAATCTTTATTAAAACTCCCAAATACTGCACCACAGACCAATATTTCGTCTTATTTTTTAAAGACTTCCTCAAGGTTTTTTGGTAACATAATAAACAAATAAATAAAATAAAAAAATAAAGATCAAAATGGAAAGAGAAATAACCTTCTCGAACCTTTACAAATCAATAAATAAATTCTATGGCAATAAGTACATCAAATAATACTATTGTCATGTAACAATAAAACATTCAAAATATTTTGAAAACATCAAAAGATTTGAAAATTATTATTACATTAAATGCTACTAATATTAAATGCTACTAACTTACTGTTATTTAAAACAATACTAATTAAATTTTAAAATTTTACTTAATCTTTTGTTTTTTATCAAAGATTTTCTGAAAATGCTCAAAGACATGTTATTCACTTTCTGCGATTTATCCCTGTTAAAACATATGCAGCAATTTATTAAACAAGATTCTAATGCATATCTTTTATACTCATCCTGAATTTTGTAAATGATATTCACCAAAGGATCTGGGTTGTGACCATATCGAAAACAGTGGTCTGCCCATTCAGATATTTTCTCATGTTTATTACGGAATGCCCGTACATGTTCATCCACCCGTTCTTTAACTGTGCGACCTGTGCGACCCCCTAACAATCTCTACATTGGAGAGCATAAACCACCCCCATATTGTATAGATCTGTATTTCCTCTTTCTCTTTTGAATTTAAATAAAACATTATCTTTGAAATATACTATATTTTTTTTTATTTTTATTTTCCTTACATTCTTTTATTAACATTTATTAATTTTCAAACCAATGGGGAATACCATGCATTTTTTAAACTCTTCTTTATTTTTGTGATCTTTTTTTATATTTTTTCTTTTAAAAAAATCTTTAAAATTTCTTTCAAGAAATTCCAAAGGGTATTCATTCATTAGTAATCTTTCTTTTAAATTAATAATCTTTTCTTTCCATAGTTTTTTGTCTTCTGTAAATTCTGTAATTTTTCTTAAGTGACTCTTAATAATTTCCTTTTTTGTGGAGATGTGATGGTTTGAAGTGAAATTCAGAATATGGTTACTTTGAAAAGATTTCCTGTAATGTTCAAATGTTAAACCTGTAATGTTAAACCTGGTTTGAGAAGGTTATTTCTCTTTCCATTTTGATCTTTATTTTTTTATTTTATTTATTTGTTTATTATGTTACCAAAAAACCTTGAGGAAGTCTTTGAAAAATAAGACGAAATATTGGTCTGTGGTGCAGTATTTTGGAGTTTTAATAAAGATTTCTGATATCTTATAGAAGATCTAAGATTTCGTTGAAATACAGCATTCATTCCCACAAGTAATAATAGTACCAAAAATATGCTATATAAGTTTAAAAAGAAAATGGAAATACTAAAGACGAAAGGGGTTGTGTATCTGTTAAAGTATAAGGATAAGGAGAGACCACGCGCCCCCTAGCGGACCGTGTAGCAGATCATAGGAGGATAATATTAATATTTCTATCACTTACCAGCATGTAATGGGTGGTGGGATATTGTAGATTTTGAAAATACAATAGTGTTAACTCAAGAAGCTCATACTTAAATGAAGATTAACGTGTGTGAAATAATTGAATATGATTAGAAAAGGCCTGACACACAAACTATTTTAAAAATAACAATAAATATTTTTAAAGCAGAACTATATTTCGACAGAAGACGCCTGACGTTATTATAAGTGTTATTTTTTTCCTTTAATTTTTTTGATGAACCTGTTGAATGTAGTCTTCTGAATTCTGATAGTAAATCTCGGGACCTCAGCTTGCATCTTGTTGAAATAAAAAATATATACGCAATTTAAAAAATACAAACAGGCCGAACATGAATGAAGATTAAAGTGTGTAAAATACTTGAGTATGATTAAAGAAGGCCTGACTCACAAACTATTTTAAAAGCAGAACCAGGTTTCGACAGACGTTTTTTGATTTATTTTTTTTCTTACTAACCTTCTTAGGCATGTTAATTTTCGTCATTTAACTTGCTTAGTTAGATAAAAACAAATGTACAAATGTAAAAAAAATCTAAATCTGTTGTTTCTATTTAATGCGAATTCAAGACGTCAATGCTTGTTATTATTTATAACTGTAGTTTTATACGTTATTTACTTTACATACACATTATGAGTACATAACTAAGTGCATCTCATTAACTATAAATACCATCTGGAAATTATGTGGAAACCGTGCGTACGGCATGGAACCTCGCTCGCTGACCTGGGCATTCACAGTTCGGCCCTTCTCGGTAATGTTCGGTTGTCGTTGTGCGGCCTACCCGCTGATTGACGTTTATGTTTACTGCCATTTACCTATCCATTTACCTACCCATTCTTTGTAATCTTGCTGACGATGGAGGACTTGACGCCTCTGAAACTGTCCAAGGATCCCCTTTTAATTATGTAATGTATGTTTTTTATTATTTCTTAAATATATAACTTAAAAATTTTTTTAGTGTGTTTATTGAGTATTTCTTTCAATTCTGTAGATAGAAAAATAAGATAAAAAAATTAAATAACAATTAACTATAATTAGAAAATATTTTTTTTCAACTCAATTTACCTTTTTAAAGTTTTCCTTTTGAAAAGGTATTTTGCTTGCCTTGTTATATCTACTCTTTTAATTTCACAGTAAATAGGATATAAATTGAAAACAGTTATAACTGTTTTCAATCCAAGTAAATAACAAAAGAAAAGGATGACTCAGATTCTTCATTGATTGATTAAAAAAATATTGTCTTTAAAAAAATAGAGCTAATTGGAATGCATTAGACTTTTATCAAAAAGCACTAACTTACCAGGATAAATTGTAAAACATTTTCCTCCAGCTGTATAAATCTCTTTTATGACAGTAGAAGCACAACAGTCTTTTGTTTGGGTATAAGGGGGACACTGAGAAATGGAAAGTTTTTTTTTTAAAAAACATCAATAAATATTCCTAGTTTAATTAATAATAGGATTTATGAAATTCAATAGCACTTTACTCTGAAACAATGTAGATGATCTCAAAAGGGCTAATTTTTTTAAACTAATAGAATATCAATAAATTGAATGTCAATTAATTGGAAACATGCGATTAAAGAAAAGCTATCAACGCAAATATCACCACACCCTAACTATCAGACCTAACCTGAACTGTTGACTTATTTTAATAATTTTTTAATAATTATTTTAATAATTAAATTGAAGAGCAGGATAATTGAAATGAAATAACAATAGTAATTATCTGCTGAAATAGAAAATTAGTTGCTGTTAAGATAGATAGCATTATGTTAGAAAATGATTGTGAAATGGGAACCAGAAATTCTTAGAAAATCATGAGGGAAATTTAAAGAGTCATCTACACAGAGAAGCAATAGGAAAAATATGAAATTCCAACTTATCATTCACATTTGTACATTCAAATTTCTACATTTTTCTTACATTACAAACATGCTTATAATTTACAAATGAATTTTCGAAGGGCCTGACTGGTTTACTCATTACTTACATTGACTGGTGACTTTGACTTACAAAAAAAATGAATCCAGGGTAAATTGTTTCTTGATTTTTTTTTCATTTCAAGCTGTTTTGTAACATGAAAACAAGTATTTTAATCCACCCTCTTGTCCATACATTGGATCGTATTTAAAACAGTAACTGCAGATTTTGTTGTTCTTCGCCATCAATAAACAGTCTCTTTCTTGAGGAATTTCGTTCAAATCGCATTGACATATCGTTTGAAAAGTGTTGATTGTAGGGTAAAATACTGCCAAACGAATTCCCAATTGCTTACTGAGGATAATTTTTAAGTATTTACCATTACTTAGCCATTTAACTGCGGAGACACGAATACTCTGTTTTCATTTTTGTTACTTTTATCAGAAACTCTTAGAAAACTAAACCAATTCGTAGAAGCTGTTATTAGATATCATTTACCTAATTCTTTGCAATGATGTGCTTTTGATTGAATACATCGTTCGAAGGTCTTTTGAAAGATATCGTCTCGCCAGATGACATCAAAATGACCTGACTTGAACTTACTAAACCTTGCAAATGTACAAGCCGTGTTCAGTTTATTTCCCATCTCGCAGAAACCACCAGAAGACTTCATTAAGTAGGTTTCTTTATCAAAGACCAGCAGTCTTATGCTTTCTTATCTCTAATTCAGATAAGATAGTTTTTGGAATGTCGACATCAACATTTCACTTGGGTTACTAACATTAGAAGCAAAGTTTTGATTCCAGAAGGACTTCCAACCGAATAGAAAGCTGAACAAGCTATCAGTCATTAAATATTATCACTTCAAAAGTGGAGTCTAACTTGGTGTCACGAGAAAAAAAAGTGGAGGTCTTTTCTCAGTGAACAACTTCCTAATAACAAAAAATTTTTAGCCATCTGCTACCAATTTGTCATGCGGAAACAAATAAAAAAAAAGATAAAAAAATAAAAGAAACACACTAAAGACAAAGTTTAGTAGGACAAAAGACACTGATTTATAGAGTCAAAAATCATTAAGTACAAAAAATCCATCCTTTTGAAATAATAACTAAAAAATTAACATCTTGCTGAATAAAGAAATAAGTGGATAGAATGATTGGTCAATTCTCCTAATCTGAACATGCATGGGATGCTCTTGGAAAACTGATTGCTGCTTTTATTTAGCTTTATTTTAGCTACCGGAAGCCTTATTGAGGCTGAACTTCCCTTTTTACTGAATTGCCATTAATACCTCAGAACTATCGACCAGTATAAATTTGTGATCAATACGAAACAGGTCTATTAAGGCTTAATTCGTAATGGATGATGATGATGATCTATTTTATGCTTGTAACTTAACATTTTCCCCTTCAATGTACGATATATTATCATAATATACGGTATTAACAATCCTGAATATTGACTGTTAATAGTATTGTTATTATAAATCAAATTACAGATATCGAGATGTGCTACTCAATTCCTAAAATTACTAAGTATGATCCTACATTAGATATAGATCTCTCATGTTGATTTGTGTTTTGGAAAAAACAATGCTTGAATAAAAAAAGCAATGCTAGAATGAAAAAAACAATGCTAAAATCTGAGTGAAATTAGAACTTACCTGTGAGTTAATATGAATGTGATTCCTTTTTAATTCTTCAAAATCCTATAAAGTTGTCACATTCTGTTCAGGTAAAAGTACTAAATCGGAAAAATGAACTTCTTGTGTTTCATAGAGAAGTTTATATTGTCTAACAAGACTTGCAACATGTTTATGAAACGCATACTCAATGCAAAGTGTGAGTGCCTGAGGTTTCACATTAGATCTTTTTTCAAAAGTAACTTCTATTGCTGGGTTGCCATAAAGTAATTCCTGGAAACATTTTCCTGTTTGATAGATGGTAATGGCAATCAAAAAGAAAGAAAGAATGGACCAAATGGTCAACCGAATTGTGTGCTGTGAGGTATTAAGATGTTTTAAGAAAATTACTGAATGTTGAATTTGTTGAGTGAGTTTTCTGGCCTTTAAAGGATCATCACAGGTCGGTTTTCTTTGATATCTTTCTTGTAGATGAATTTCACTTGTCTTTTTTTTTATTTGTTTGCGTCGCATAATCTGGAATATTTAATTAAAAGATTACTATACGAACATTATATACATTAAATTTCAAAATAAAATTATTTATTAAATCTGAGAATAGCCATTGGAAAAGACTTTAACAGAAACTACGGAACTTCATAATTTCTATCTAAATACAAATTGGTTTTAACTAAAAAAGAGGGTTTTACGTGTTGTCAAATCTATTGGAAAATGACAGTAAGGCCCAACACAAGAATAAACAAAACAATTGCCTTTTCTGATTCATTTTAACGAGGGAAACTAGGGAACAGCTGTTTCACCATGCAACTGGTTCATCAGCCCTAGCCCGTTCCCCCGATAAAAACGAATCAGAAAGGCAGGCCTAAGGTAAAACCATAAACCAATCTGGCTACGGCTTCCCCAAAGGCAAAAGACAAATTGGTTTTATTTACTATATTCTGTGAGAAAAATTATTAATGGCTTTCGAATGGTGGATGATGTTATTTAAATCATTAATTACTAAAACTAAGAAATCTACTCAAATAAGACATTTCCAAATAAGACATTCTAAATTAATAGTTCAGAAGTTAAAAAGTATAAATACAATCTATAAGTATAAGTTTTACAAGTATAAATACAATCTATAAGTATAAGTTTTAGAAGTATAAATACAATCTTTAAGTATAAGTATAAATACTTCTAAAAATTATTTGTATGCAATGTTTGGAAGGCTTTCTTAATGACAAGGTCAGGTGAGCTTATAGCCGATCTATTGATGAATGGCGCTTATTGTTTTAAGAAGAAGCTTTTCCTTTTGGTATTCAATAGCTCCATTTATAGATTCAAACTTCAGATAGTTTTCTGCACTTCAAATTGTGTCAGCAAAGTACAGGTGAAATTTTCTGCTGCCAGAGGAAATTTCAAGATCACAGCTTTATATTAGCATCACATTCTAAATGTGCTTCAGCTGTTCAATCTGTACTTGACAAATCCCCCACGATTTTGATACAACTTATTATTGAATAAAAAGGTGCTGAATACATTCTTATGCCAATTAATCAAAGCACATACAAGAATGGAGGTGTATGTTAGGCGAGGCCAAATTAAAGAGTTTAAGGATCCCAAGGCATTATCATGAGAAGACCAATATACGCCTGAAGAAGGTGACTTAAATAATAGAATGGAATGGTAAAAACAAGATGGTGGATATTAAAGAATTACATCCTTACACAGACGTTTGTTAAAAAGATAATGTTTGCTTGTTAAAATGCTGTCAAATTATGAGAGCTGAAGGAAACTGGCAAAGTAAGATGGCAAAAATTAGATGGAATTGATAAAATATTGAGACAGATATTAGGAAATTGTTAAGATAATAACGAAATTTCCTATGTATAGAGGAACCACAGGAATATATTAAGAAAAGAGATGTTTAAAGGAAAACTGAAATTTCGGAGGAATTAGATAGTAAAGTACCGGGTGATCATAATTAAACAGGATGTGTTTGGAGCGCGATAGGCAAAAAAATGCCACTGGTCCTGTTGATTGTAGTTCTGGTAAAAGTACGGACCAATTATGAAGGAGATAGTACAGCCACACGACACTGTGACCTTCTGCTCAACAGGATGGGGGTTATCAGTAGCCCAAATCCGACAGTTGTGTGTATTGACAGTGCCGCTGAGATAAGAATGCGCCTCATCACTCCATAGAAAGTTCCAAGATCATGCATCGTCCGCTTCCATCCGAGCAAGGAAGAGGTGAGAGAAACGCAGGCGCATTTACGCATCTCCTTGAACCAGTTGTTGGACTTGGCTAAAACTGAAAGGGTAAAACTTCAGCAAGTTGCACATGCATTTCCATAGAGTTGAATATGGCATATCCAGTTGCCTGGATACTACCCGAGCACTACTGGATCCGTAAGCAGTTTCAACTTCGTCATTTGATACCGGTTCGTGTCCGTGTCCTGGTTTCACTTGTAAAGATCCGGTATTTTCAAAACGTGAGATCATCACGTTTCAAAACGTTCACATCACCGTCATGTAGGTCGAAGAAGGACGCCACTCATTTTGAGGCTTAAATATCCGTGTACCTGATGACGTGTTGTCTGTCACTGGGCAGTTGTCAGTGTACAACGCTAGTATCTCCCTGGTGACGACGTTCGGAACTAATTTTTTTGCGAAATCGTAATCCCATGGTAATCCATACAGTACATATATATATCAAATCTGGCCGTTTTGGGCAAAACAGTTTTTTGCCTATCTCACTCCATACACTTCCTGTTTAATTATGGGCATCCGATATAATATGAGAAATTGCCAAGAGAGCAAAAGCAAGATTCAAAGCAGAAACATAGTCTGATCTATAGGAAAGCCTGGAAAGCAGAAAGTCAATTAATAGAAGAATTAGATTAACTAAACAAAGAGATAAGAATAGATGTTTCTCAAGCAAGTTCTTTTCAGTTACTGTGGTTGTGGATGTAACGTCATTGTTAAATCTAATCTGGTCCTTACATGTTTCGAGTATCCAAGTTCGATTCTCTTTCTCAAATGAATAAAATTACACAAGAACAGGAAACATCAAAAGCATTAAGCATCTTGATGCTATGAACCAGGAAAGTTCCACTTCACCATCGGGTGTGGCAGCACAGCAACGGTTTCAGATAAACGTAATTTACAGCAGGGAGATAGAGAGCATTTCACGGAGGAAGTGAGAGGTGAGACCAGGCCACGTACGATGGTACGAAGATCTCTTCTTGTCACAAATACCCTGAATAAGTTAAATTCAAAAAACTAAATAAAAAAATTAACAATAAAAACTTGAATTTTTTTATGACTATTGGTGGTACCGCTATTAAGATACAATAGGTCGCACAGCTCGACTCTACCAAGGACTGCAAGGACTGCAAGAGACTTGCGGTGTATCTGTATTACCCTACCGAACGGTAGCAAGGTGGGTAAAAGCCTTCAGAAAAGGACGCGAAAATGTGTCAAACATGCCTCGATCTGGTCATCCAGCAATAAGTGACGAAGACGTGCAGACTCTGTCAGCGTTAGTGGAGACGGATCTGAACTCCATGATTCGTGACTTAGCCAAAGATACAGGACTGGCGCCTTCGACTGTGCTTCACATCCTGAAGGACCATCTAAGAATCCGAAAAATTGCCACTAGATGGATTCCACTTGCAATAATGCCTGCAGACATGGCTGCGATATGACTCTGCTCGTACTCACTTGCAGCGCTTCTTACGGCCTTCTTACGGCGTATCATTACAATTGATGAGACCTGGGCCAGATCCTACGAATCAAAGCTGCAACGCCAATCGAACGAGTAGCGTCATCACGGGTCACCGCGAAAAACAAAAGTTCGGCAGACGCCCACCAATGTGAAAGCTATAGTGATTCTTGTCTGCGATTGGGATGGTTTTATCCTGAAGCATTCCTTTCCCCCACGACTGAACGTTAATGCGGAGTACTACTGTTTGTTTTTACAAAACAATCTGCGAGCAGCTCTGCGAAGAAAACGGTGACACTTTCTGCATAACCCACTCATCATTTGCAGGACAATGCTAGGGCGCATACAGCAGAAGCTGTGTCTGATTTGTTCAAGCGCTGGGGCTGGGAAATACTCTACAACCCTTCCTACTCTCCGGATTTAAGTACCTGCGACTTTGACCTAATCCCTAAGATAAAGGAATTACTTCGTGGGATTCGCTTTCGAACAGTTAAAGACGTTGTGCAGGCAATAGAACGCTCTCTTCGCACCATCAATAGATTAGGTAGTGACGACGGCATCTATCGGCTTCCGCAGAGCTGAGAACACGTTGTTCACAATGTTGGTGGCTACATCGAAGGCCTGTAAAAATTAGAACTAGTTATGTACACTACGTATTTAGATAATAAATAGTTGCCACTACTAAAAAAAATCAACCCTCATATATTAAAAAATAGCGCTCATTTATTAAATTCTTTAAATTTAGATTATTCTCTGTCGATTGTCTTTATTTTTCCAAAAGACTTAACGATGAATATACAGTAATGATAAAAGAGGAGAGAACTATTGCATCTTAGAGGATGATATTTGCAGATATTATTGTGCAACTCTAGGACAGAAGACCACTCACAGACTTAAACTGTCAAGGAGGACTTTGGAGGTTGAAGGCATGAAGATAATGGAAGTAAGACCCAAGTCATGGCTTTTGGAAACATATCGGATGGAATATGGTTGTAGGGAGCTACTGTTCAAAGTTAAAATGTAATGAATTTTTATGTGCATAATGATGATGATCTGAATAGAGAGATTAATGGAGGATTCAGCTGGAATGGCTGAATTGAAAGAATGGTTCAGGGATTGTATGAGATAGGAAGGTTCCATGTAAACCTGAATAAAATATTTTTGTAGAGTGGTTCTAAGGCTGGCACTGATGAAACTTGGCCACTGACTAGGATCCAGAAACAGGAAATGGTTCTACTGAAACGGAGAAGATTAGGAATAATTTTGCCGTGGATGAAGTATTGAAGTAGTAGGAGAAACTGGGCTAAGATGTTGGACGTAGAGATAGTCATTTTGTGGTTGCAAGATTGCTGGAGCTGAACCAACAGGCAAAAAATAGACAAGAGAGGCAGAGGAAGGGTTAGTTGGACAAAATACGGGAGGATCTGTTGGAGCTCGGAGTGAGGGACGGCTGCCCTCAAGAAAAGGTAGCATGGAAGAGGAAGATTTGCTGCAACAATCCCATTGAATGGAACTAGTTGGATGGAGAAGAAGATAAAGAAAGAATTTTCATTATATATGTCTCGTCATTTATTTCCCTTTGGATGATTGCATTACTGCATAAGGTGTAGGCATTTTAAAATAATAAAAGTCATTTGTGATTAAACACACAGAAACTATTTAACAATTTAAATGCTTCAAATACTACAATTAAAAAGAAATCTGAGTTAATAAGCTTTAAAAGAGTTGAACTTACTGTATTCCAAATGAATCTGCCCAAGATGTCAATCAGTTCTACACAAACAATTGCGTTTAAGTTCAACCATAAACAAGCATTTCCACAAATCTGAGCGAAAACATTTTCTGGAGACCAAGCGTAATATTCTCTAAAGACTAAGTACATGTTATTGAAAATTGTAAATCTGTATACAGCTATTTTTACATAAGTAAATGTAAATTTCATTGTTAAAACAGAAAGTGTATATGCTTGGCATTTTCTACAGCAAGTGGAACATAGGGAGCTGTTTCCAGTTACATTGAAATAGGCGTTGATAGTATTGTGGATTTCTTCTGAATCTTTACATAATGGCTTCTTCAGTTGCTTCATAAAAGGTAAACTGAAAAGAAACAGAAGCAATTTATTTATTGTGAAAGCAATGAGTACATACATTCTTAATTCTTAACTTACGTCTTTTAGCCGTGCTGGCGTGGTCGTGCGGTCTCGGCGGCGGCCGCCGTGGCGTCCAATGCGCCAGTTCCTGGGTTCGAATCCCGGCAGTGGCATGGGTGTTTCACTTTCCTTTCTTCTGTGTTGTTCTCTTTCTTCTTCTGTTGTTGTTTCTCTTCATAGGAGGCAGAAGTCCGATTTTCACCTTAGGGTGCCTCCAGGATATTTATATCCCAACGAAAATAAAGCAATAAAATCCCCATCATAGAGTGTCTATGACCAGTGATCCGAAGATGGATCCGGGGACACGACAACAACAACTTATGTCTTTTTTATGAAATATTATCTAAATGAGTGGTTGTTTGTAATGTAAATGGTAAGGAATGTTCTGTTAGTCATGGAAAGCAGAGAGCCTTATCTTCCACGACCCTACATGGTTCACATAGTAAATGAAAATAGGATGGCCTATAATAGGATCCTTTAATTTTTTTAAAAAATTAGTAGTTTCATTCATCTTTTAATTTTTAGCTCTTCTTTTTATTCTTAATATTGAAAGAAACTAAAAAACATTATAAACGTCAGATTTCCCAAAGGAATAAAAAGTGAGAAGAGAACCTTTAACATGTGTGGATATCTTAGTTGGGTAGAAAAAGCCTACATACATAATAATAACAAATAAATATCATTAACATAACCGGGTTCTCGCGCCTATGATGTGGTTCTTCAGAACCTGAAGAACCTTAATTTCATTATGAAATCAAGAACTTCTATTTTAGAAAAATCATTAAAAACTAGTCAAACTTAAAATGCATCAATTTATGGCATCGTAATACTCTACAAATATTATCTTAACAGCTGATAAAGCAGCTTTGAAATGAGGCGTGTAGATGCAAAAGGGACATTATCCATTTTTTGCTAATTTTATTAATCTAATTTAAAATACTGTTTTTCAATAACTTCTAACTGGAAATTGTAGACTTGACCTTTATCGTCAAATGTCCATGAGTTAGTAAACAGAAATCAGGAATTTTACAACTATATGAGTAATTATAAGTTTTTCTTTGTTTCTCTAGTTTTTTAAAAAGTGTTCTGTTAGTCATGGAAAGCAGAGAGCCTTATCTTCCACGATCCTACATCGCTTTTGCATCAAATTTCAATAACTTCCTTTTAATCCATACTGAAAATTTGAGGTCATTTTTTCAATAGATGAATTGAAAATAAATATATCAGAATTTCATGTGTAGGATTTCCTTCTTCAATCCATTTATTGTTTAATTAGAATTAACAATCAAAAGATTCTTTAAAATAATTCCTACCGGCATTGAACTTTGTGATCTATTATAGATATCATACATTCCTCTTTACATCTGTAATAGTCTTCTTCTTTCACACATGGCTGTTTTTTTCTATTTAAATACAAATGCTAGAGAAATTTAAAATCTGTTACTTTTCAGAAAAATTGATAATAAGGAAGAACATGAAATGTTTTCTCAAATTTAGTTTTCCTATTTTTATTTGTTTTTATCTTTTTTAAAGTCGCGAACATTTTAAAATATTTGAAAACTACCGAAAATAAATAAATAAATAAATAGCAATAAAATTAAGCGAGACTTTCTCTATACCTAAGAAACTGTAAATACTGTACTGTAGTATCAAAAAATAAAAGTAAAAATTTCTATCAGTAAGTCTTGACCCTGTACAAAATAGCTCTTAACAGAAAGCTAAAATATCATCATCAATTCCCTATTGTAAAAAGCTATAAAATGAAAAATTAATTGTCAATTGACGAAAAGGGTATATTTCTGGAACATTAAGAAAAACGGACTTGCAATAAGTTTACAATCACCAAAATTTCATAAGATCAAGAGAGTAAAATTAAACTGATTAATTACTTAAGTTTGATGTAAGTCAGCACATTATTCTTTAAATTACTTAATGGCATCGTATTTTTAGCCCTTAATTAAAAAAACTTATATAATAAAATTTAATAAAATCCATAATAGGAAACTTCGAAATATAAAGTTTCATGTAAATTAATACAGTATGCCAGTGATTCTCAACCTGTGGGGCGCGATAAAACTAAAGGGGGGGCGCGAGTATATCGAGGAAAAAATCTTATTAAGAAAGTAGGTTTGGAGGGTTTGTTTTTTTTTGTTTTTTTTTGTTAAACAGATAGGTTTGGAGTTTTTTTTTTGGTTGAACAGATTGGTTTGGAGTTTTTTTTTTTGTTTTTTTTGGTTGTAAGGTGGGCGCTATGAGAATTGTGATTGAAAATTAGGTCGCAAGTACTAAAAGGTTGAGAAACACTGCAGTACGCGTTTAATTCATTTAAGGCACAGTATTTAGTCTCTATTGTGCTGTGCTCAAAATCTCATCAGGGCTGTACAATAACATATTACTCACAAACAAAGTTTGATGTTGATCAGTGTGTTAGTTTCTACCAAGGGACTTAGGAACACATTACACGGCTCTTTTTGCGAAGTGCCCGTAGACAGTGCCTACAAATACAAACATTCAGGCTGGAGAATAACATTGTAAAATATAAATTTTGATGTCGAGTTTGTATCTTGCATTTATTTATGTTTCAATGTTTTATGGCCCTTAGATAAAGTTGCCCTTAGAATGGACCTGTTATTCCATAATCTAATCAGATAAAAATACAATATTAAGCTCTGAAATATAAAACTCTTAATATAAATATGAAACTCTTAATGTAATTCTTAAATACTAAACTCTTAAATGCTAAACTCCTAAATATAAAACTCTTATATATTCATGTAGATCAATTAAATATTTATTGAAAATTATAGCAATATTTTTAACAGGTTTTCTCAATAACAGATATCAACGCTGTTATAGACATCGATGAAAACCGCGAAATTCCGTTAAAATCAGAAAATACATTAATAGCTTGTTTTATTAGCCTATAAGTTTTAAAATCCCAAAATGATATGAAATTTTAGGAAAACATTCTTCTATTTTCGTGTCATTTGCAAGATATCTGTAGTTTCCCATTACTGAATATGATAAAAGAAAGCTATAATATTTGCTGAATATAAACAGTAGAAGTTTTCCATTTATGGAACAAAAATAAAATCCCCATTATTTACTCAAGTTCGTTAAATCCCTATTAATTTCAATTTATCAAAGCATGTGGAATTAATAGATTAACTAAAAGGATTAATATTCATTGCTAGACATCATTTTCTTCTGTCCTAATCCTATCTAAGATATTTTGTCATCTTCACCTTCTGATTTTTTGACAAGAACCGACACAGAAAAAAAAAAGTCAGTGTCTAGGAGAACACGCATACACACACAGCCCGAATGACTTGATGAGCCCACTTCTCTAGAAAAATAATTTAAAAATTGTATTCATTGAATTTTAAAGTAATGGAAAGCAGAATAAGTTTCCAAAACCAAAATCGAAGTAATTAAACATTATCAGAATACTTTTAATTAACTCAATGACGAATGTTTCCACATACCTGCTTCATTGTAATAAAAATATTGTAGGAAACATCCCTTTCAAATAAAAGACTATCTGCTTCTGTCAAATATTGTATTTCCTTGTCATTGAAGTAAAAGAAAGCCTAAAGAAATAAATAGCAGGTTAGTATCTGAATAATCTTAATCTACATAACTGCATAACATTTCAATTGAATGAATGATAATTTTTTTTCTTACAAACGACACCAAATTTACATCGTTGGTTTATCGATGGTTAATCAGTTGTAACATCGATATTCTTCTAATTGCAGAGTATCGATAGACACTATCTTGAATGTTATTGATCATTCCCAGTTCTGCACTGTGAGTCACTGGTTGCAAGAAGTTCAAGAGTTAGTGAAAAAGAGTGCTGGGAAGAAAGTAGTCAAATTTGTCTATGTTATTCTGAAACAAATATTCTAAGGAATATAGAGCTAGTGATACGTTTCAGTTGGACGAATAATAGTATACTAAATGTTAAAAATGGATGAAAGCCAATGCGTAGCTCTCACTAACTGAAGTTGTTAGATATGTTCCATTCTAAATGTAATTAACATACGTCTCCTGAAGAAGGTCCGAGACACCGGACCGAAATATAGAGTAAATCTCACTCCGGAGTGGGAAAATCACTCAAACAAGGATCTATCCAGATTTCACATGTTTTGCAGCAGCGACAGAAAACCTTGATACCTTTAATTGCTACTTTTCGTATCATTGATTTCTGTAATCAATAAAAACAAAATAAAATACTAAGATATTTAATCAATGGAATTCTAATTTTCTCCAAAACTATAAAGAAAACCCTATGGAAGATAACGGGAACATTTTGCTGCTAATTAATGTGACTGTTTTAGATGTGAGTGACTGAAATACGAATCAAAAAATGAGAGGAAAGAAGTTTATTATTGAAATAATCCTTGATCAGACCTCAAACAAAAGTTTCATTTGTAAATTTTACTTCCATGTCAGTATTTGTTACAATATTAGCTTTTATAACACATGAAAAGAAGGAAAGAAAAGTAGCACAGTTGACGACGAACTTGAAGCCTACTTACTTTTTTATCTTTTTTAGAATCGTGAAAATAAAATGGAAGTTTCCTGGCTAATAATAATACGATTAGACAAATATAATGTGAATGAAGTGAATTCTTCAAATACAGAATTCGATATTTGTCAAATTTGAATTTATGTGAATCTGTAAAAATTGTAAGAATCCAATTATAGTGAAACCTCCACAACGGACACTCCCGAAAAGCGGACACCCCCCAATAGCGCAAAATTTTGCAATCCCCAGTCCCTTAATAAAAAACGTTTCCATGTATTGACCTCCGATTAGCGGCCACTCCCAATAACGGACAACATTCTACAGAAAATGAGCGATCTTGTGTTGTTTTTCAAAAGCAATAGAATCAGGCTACAGTAATACGTAGCGTCCAGAGGAAATTTTGAAATTTTGGATCACGAACTCCAACGAAAACTCCAAACATATCAAAGTTCGGCAACGGAGACAAGTGCGATCGACTCTATTGTCTTCGATTGGTTTTGCGCTGCACGAGCAAAAAACAGTCCCATGAGTGGGCCATTATTGCAAGAAAAGGCGTTGGAAGCAAAGGGGACTCTGAAGGCCTTGCAAAGTTAAACGATTTAAATATTCATATTGAGAAACATGCTTTCAATGCAAAAAAGAAATGTCAAACTCTGTTAACTTATTACTTTAGTTAATAAAATTAATTTTCTAATCCGTTTGTCTTAATTACAGTATTAATTTTGTCATTATTTTAAGTAATTTTGTAATTATTTTAAGTTAGACTAATAGATTAGCATTTATTTAAAAAGGAAAATAGTAAACAGTTTTACAATTGTTCATATTTTCTCAAAGGGCAATGTTAATGGTATAAATTTAAGATTATACCTAATTTTTCATTAAATGACATGCTATAAGCTAAAAAATGAAAAAAAGATAGTCCTCCCCAATAGCGGACATCTCCCAATAACGGACGAAACTTCCGGTCCCGTGACTGTCCGCTATTCGGAGGTTTCACTGTATAAGTATTCCAAGTAATAAATATCTTGGAATAACTTAAAGTACATAATAGGTAGGTTTTGCTGCAAATTAGAGCTAAATGACGATTGTTCACATGGAATTGTCTGTAGCAAGAAGTTTTCCATTCCTTACAAAAGATTTTCTCCTAGATATTTTCTTTTTCACTAGAAAATATAATTTTGTTATAAGACGGTTGATATTTCGAATGTGTCTTTATAGACTGTTCATTTAACATAGAAGTCACAAAGATTTTTTTAATAAGTATTTTTTTTCCTTTATGTTCTTACCATTACAGTGTTTTCTGATGTTGTTAAACGATTTGCAGACATAATAGAATAAAATCGATTATTGGATGGATAATGAGGCATTAGTTGAACTGTAAAAGAAAAACGTAAGGAATGAATATAAAGTATAAAAATGAAATGTGAACAAATCTGTATAAGTAAAATTTTACAAAATGTATTAACTTGAAATTCACGTTTTGTGTGGTTTATTTGTGTAGTCTGATTTAAGTTTATGTTAAGTTATGTAGTGAATGTGGGTGGCAGAGAAGCCAAGCACTGACCGGAGGTCTATTATACTATCCCATGGAAATAAGGACAGACGGAGTGAAGACTGAGAAAGTATGGTGGGAGAAGTGCAGGGGAAACGGAAGAACCCCGAGAAAACCTGCCCAGCGCGATCCATCCACCATCATGAAACCCACATGAGTTGATTTTAAGTTTACCAGGATGTTAATATTTTACTAACTTTAAGCGACTTCAATTTAAGATGAAAGATAAGAGAAGGCAATTGTTTTGATATAATGTATTAAATCAGTGATGCCCAACATACGGCCCGCAGGCCATATCCGGCCCGTGAAGGTGTTACATGTGGCCCGCTCTTTTTCCTTTTTGAAGCTCTGTCCTCCGTTGAGAAATGTCCACCTTTTGTAAATTCTGTCCTCCTTTTTAATATGTCAAGTTTAAAAACTTTTTTTGGGGGGGGGGGGGGGGGTTTGAAAAGAAGGGTTTGCATCGTTGGTTTTTTTTTTTTTTTTGGTTGAACAGATAGGTTGGCAGTAAACGCGCTGCAGTACAATTTACGGTGATTATTTGTTATTATATTTGGAAAATTTTTGTTATTCTAAATTAATGTTATGTTTATATTCAGATAATTGTTTGTCTAACGCGCTGTAATACAATTACACGGTGATTATTTGTTGTCATATTTGTTATTATTATCCTAAATTATTGTTATATTTAAATTCAATTCCGAGCCTGGTTCTCTTTTCCATATTTATTTATGATCATCTGACGATGAAGGAGAGAACCTTTGCAACATGTAATGTGATTTATTATGAAATTATTTATTTATATCTATTTTGTCTTTGTGTGTTTGGTCCTTTATATTAATATTTACACACAACATGGATAAGATTTATTCTTCTATACACTATATAATTTCTTAAGCACTATATTATATTAGATCTTTTACATTACTTTCCTGTAGGTCTGCAGTAAAAAATTTCCTATTTATTTGAACAGTATTTTTTTTATTGTCTTATAGAACATTATAATGTTAAATTTTATACTTACAGTCCACTGCAAGACATCTTCCGTATATAGTAGATACCTCGAAGTCACGAAGAGTTTTCTTACAAGGGTTGTTATTCATTTCGCACTAATGAAAATAAAAAAACGAAAAGTCAAAATTAAAGATAATTTCACATATAGAATAATAATGAGCTAATTGTTAGTTCCTTTAAGTAAAGATTCTCACTACAAATTCAATATTATTTAATAATACTAAGAAATATTCCAAAGGTTCAAATTCGAAAACTGTCTCGTAGACAACAGAAACTTAGTGTGATTATTTTCAAATTCAAGTTTATTATTAGTTTCAAGGCCCCTGTATTTTTCCACACTGTTTAGAGATTCATGATCTCAAAGTGAGCATCTATTCATACGAAAAAAACTCAGAATTAACTCAGTAATGTTCAGGACAAAACTGATTTAATCCGATGTAAGATTCTTTCACATCTAGGATTCTGGATTAATAAAAAGTAACTTAAAACTGGCAAATTTTGGACAGTGATTATTTTTGCCTATATTTTCTGTAGTGGATAAAAAGGTTCAGGTATAAGCTCTCGAAAAGGACTTCAATTATCTGTAAGCAGAACTTCAAACAAAAAGCTGAAAATTGAATTCACACATAATAAAAATTTAAATTTAAAATTAAAAACGGTGAACAATTGGATTTTTGATCATTTGTAATTGTACTATTTATTCACTTCTTGCCTGGAATTTTTTTCTATTGAAAATGACCCAGAAGTGAAGCAGGTCGAAACTGTCCTTTTATTTTTATTTTTTTTATCTTTTTAACTTTTTCATTGTATTTAAATGTACATTTTATTTTGTGTTCTGTGTAAATTGAATTTTTAACTTTAAGTTTGAGATTTTTTTTGTTAAGCAAACATTTCACACATTAAATTTGGAATTGGAATTTTCGGTTCCTTAGACTTGTTTCTTAAAACATTGGGATGTTGGTCCACAGTCAAAACTACATCAGTCTATCAACAACTAAATGATTTCAGATAGCCTGAGACAAAGAAATTTAAGAGATACAATACGGCCGAAAACAAATGATACTGAACAATTTAATCATATGAAAGGTTGCACTGCGAGATGAACATGTAGGCGATTGTTGTATTTGGAACAGAAATGATTGTGGATGTGAGATTAATCATTATTGTTGTGAAAATTTTATTAACTACCGAAGAGAAAGTATTTCTTGTGGAACACTTTTTCGATCATATGGAACAGGCCGTGGCAATCGCCGTCCCAACATGTCCCAGAATGTTCTATAGGTATATGTCTGGTGATCTGTCAGGCCAAGGAAGCGTCGAGATATTCGCCGTTTTGGTAGGGCATTATCACTATCCTGGGATGTACCGTTCGACATTTTTTAGTGACGTTGCCGAGGGTTACCTGTCGGTTGCAGAGAAAGTTTATAATGAAAAATCATAAAGGTTGTTTAAACATTGATGTTTCCGAATAATGTCAAAGTGATCGGCGGTGTTGAAGGCATTCGGAATGTCGATGGAGACCATAACAGTGCTTGGCCGTCTGTAGGTACTTGATGATCTGCTGAATGGCAGTGATGCCCTTCATGAAGCCGAACTGTTGCTCGCCAAGCAGATCTGGTTTATAGACCTATTCAGTGGTGATCGGCTCCAAGTGAAAAATCTAGATCCACCACTAAGCATTAAGCGGCCCCAATTAGTTACATTCCACGCTGCACTGGCGCGACAGCACTGCAGGTGGTGATAGCGATGCTCCAGGGTCAGTCTTCGAAACGAGCGCCGGCAATTGCGATCCAGCTTCTGTGAGCCCAGTGGCGTAGCAAGGAAGGGGGGGGGCGGATCGCCCCGGGCCCCCGCCTGAGAGGGGCCCCAAAAGCCAGCCTAGGGGGCCCCACCAGTCAGCCTAGGGGGCCCCATCCACCCAAGTATCCCGACCAGCCCCTTTACAACGTTTTTTTTTTTTTTTGGTTTTGAATTGGAGATTCCGTTTTTTTTTTGGTTGTGGAATAATGGAACTCCCGCGTTGCTACGCCAACTGTGTCAGCCTTCTGGCAATGCTTCGCTACGACACATCAGGATGAGCAGATGTTATGAACTCTCCACGGATAGTATTTAGGGAAACTACTGGTGTCCTAATGGCCGATCACACGATCCTCCCATCCTGTCTGGCAGTTGTTACTCTCGGCCGATCACTGTCCTCCTGACTGATAAGTGTGCATTGCTGCAAACAACTTGTTACTGTGGCATCACCGCGTCCGAAGTGGGAGGATGATAGAACGATATGTTCAACCAGACTCTCTCAAGCCCACGATACGCCCTCTGGGTGTATGGGTAAAGGTTTGCAACATTCTGCAAAAAGTTCGATAAGATTCTGCGGTGAGTCATTTTTTTTTTTTTTGTCACAGAGTTTATTTCATTTTATTTGAACCACAGTTCATTCTTAAAGATAAGTAGTAGGAAACTGACTTTTCTAACTAGATTAAAAAAGACAGAATGTAATCCGTAGCTAATATATATTTTGGTTTTTATTTATTTGATCTTTTAGCTCAAAGAAAATAAACAGATCTCATATTATTAGATCAAAGAATTCGTTATATTGTTGTACTGTATTATCAGATGCAAATACATTATAGAATGCAAATAGCTTATCTTAATAATTTGAATTCAATAATGATTTAATATTTTAAATTGTCACAAACATTAGCAAATTTAAAGTAAGAAAATTTAAATATAAATAACTTGTAAAAAGTTAAATAAATTATCTACGATTACATATAACTTAAAACTGATATTAAGAATTTTTTTACTCACACTGAAGTAGTTACTGCAAGATTCCTTCTCAAATCCCGCTTGCTTCCAGAGTTCAGTGATGCTGGTATAATTGTTTTCGACCAATTGAAAAGCTTCATTAATGGATTCGTTTAGCTCCTGATAATAAGCCACCATGCGTTGAAACTCTTTAAAAAACTGGAATGGTTTATAGGGACAGAGAAGCATGTTGGGAAATAGAATACTTTCATTCAATTTATATTCTGTTGCCACAGCTGGAACAGAAAGATGAAGAATGGAATCTAAACTTTGGTAGAAACAAGCACTGAACGACAGTAGAATAAAAATCAACCATAGAATTTTAATACATTTGTTGGTGGAATCATGAAAAAGTCTGTCGAAGCCAGGGATTCCAGGTATTGATTGTTCTTCGTCTTTTGGTAGTTGCTTACACCTTTCTTTGTTTTTAGATCGGAAATATTGTTGAAGAAATATTCGACGATTTCTTTTTCTTCTCCACTTCTCTCTTTCTCTTTTAATAGTAACGCTTTTAGATGTTAAGGGAGGGATCCTATTTTCCAAGCAGGAAAATGGAGTCACTTGATTCCTTCTAGAATAATTTTGAATGTTAATTCGTATTGTCCATTTTCTCACATTAGGATTCCTGTTGGTTGTGCTTCTGAAGTTTGATAGGACACGTGACTTAAGATTTCTTTTCGTGAAGATCTTTCTGTTATTCATCTCATTACTTCTAATAATAACAATAATGAAGTTTTCTTCTATATAATAATAATACACTTGGAAAAAGATTCAACCAATCATTGTAACATTCTCATAGATTACATTAACGAAAGTTTGATTGAATTTTATTCTAAATTTCTCCTAATTGTCATTAAAATAATTTCATTATTATTTGTTGTTTTTGGCTTAGGAAATATTTTACTCCAAACAATAATATTTTCGCAATTTCTTCACAAATTTCAAATCCTGAACTGGCGATATCCTGAAAAAGAAATAGTCATTTTTAGAAAGATAACTTACAATTAATTATCAAGATTAAGATGACGAAAAACAGCCTGGTGGGAATGACTGAAAAAAAAATCACAGTTATTAAGTCGCTTCGTTATTACCAATTAATGTTTTTACCACTTCTTCCTGTCAGCAGGAGTTCAAAACTTTCTTCGATCCAAGAACAGATCTGGGTATTTTGAGGTATCACTGCTCGTCAGCTGGGGTACCTTAAATTCTTTCGTGACGAGAGGAGTTATCTAAATACGAGGGCATGCTGATAATTTTTGCCTTGATGTAAATAGAATGTCATCATGGTAAAATGTTTAACATCAAATAAAACCTTGGGAGTTCCTCTTCAATACCAAGTAGTTACTTTTCAACATTGTCATCACCTACAGCAACACATTTGCGCTAATAATAAATTAGTCATTTCATCCCGTTGACGTAGAACTCAGGTCTATTGGAGCGGATCCAACGACAACAGCAGCCTCAACTTCTTCACCTGAGCTGTAGCGATTGACCCTCAGGTGTTCCATCAACTTTGGAAACAAAAAAAATCACTAGGCGCAAGATGTGGGCTGTACGCCGGATGAGGAAGTACAGGAATTTTTAACCACTGAAGAGCATTTTTGCGCGAACGCTAATTTTGCTGGAAAAACATAGCAAATTTTATTGTACACTTGAGAAAGGCAACGAGGGGGTTGCTGAAATCGATTGTATCATTAAATTCTTAAATTTGCCTTTATTTTAAACGTGTGTGAGTAATTTTTATTTAAATGGTGGAAACTTATCCCCAGAAACACTGTTTTATGTATGGATAGAGAAAAATAAGACTAATAGTTATCTCTTAATTTCTTTCTTTTAATTATTATTGAAAATTTACTTCTTTTGGCTAAATTTTTGCAATTAGTTACGCATCAATGTCACATTTTAAACACAAACAATAAAAGAATCAAGAAGATAGGAAAGACAATAATAATGTTCACTTAAATAATTCTTTAAAATTCCAACTATTTTTTTTTATTTAACTACTATCTATAAGTATTGTACCTTAAGAAATAATATACAGCATTGTGACGGTTTATTTTGATTATTTTGATTTTTTTTTTCCTGTGACACGTTTATTTTTATATGCTTTTTATATAGTATATATTTTTCACTCTTTGTTTTCTGATATCATAAATCTTTACTATAATATCAATCAATATTTTTATTTTATCCTAAGTCCAATTATTTTTGCAATTTAATTTTCATTATTCTTTAATTCTCTGAAACTTCAATCTTATCGGGGTTTTTTTTATTACCCATATGCGCACATGTGAACTTTGTTTATATAAAAAATTGTAATTCTTACTGTCGTTAAAACCTCAATCATCCTTATCCATACATAAGATAATTCTAAGCTTTGTGAATGGCTGTTTACTAATTTGTTGACATCAGAGAAAAATGAAAAACAAGTTGTTTTTGAAAATAGAGATATGATTGCTGACTACTGCAGAAATACAGCATATGATTCGCTCAAGTATGTGATTCGCTTCAATCAGTCTTTCTGTACGGCGGTAGAGTGGAAACTTAGAGAGGTAAAGCTACGAAATAAATAGTAATGTAAATATTTATGCGTATATAAAGGTTTAAGATACACTAAAATAAAGTTAGTGTGTCTCAAATACAGACCTTTGTGTCCCAACGGGTCGCCATAAGATTAATTTCTGATCAGTTATCTCTTTGGCAATTTGTAGAATAAATAAATAAAATAAAAATAGGATTTTTTTTTAGACAAACATCCAGGAATGTAGCAATGAGAATATAGAATATAGTATTTTATATGTTAAGACTTCAATATTAATCTTCTTCAATTCGGAGCTAAAAAAAACGTTATTTTCTGTTTTCTGCAAAAATATTAATGATTGAACTGAAATCATTTGCGCATTCAAACCCTTCACAGTGAACGATATTTCTAAAACTTTTTTCCGTGTTTCAGTATCCAATCATCGTAATTTATAATAGACTTCAGTTTTTCTTTGCTTAATACAAAATTTTGTTGCACCGAAATTAGTTAATTTTACTCAGTTAAATATATAACAGTTATTTGTAATTCTCCTTCCCTAATCAATAAAAGTACAATCTAGGACATTAAAGTACATTATATGGACTCATATGAGATCATTAATTTACCTGAACAGACGACGAACGTGAAAACGACAAATTTCTAATTCTCAGAAGATTGATTTGTAAGTGTTGTCTGTATCTACAAAATTCACTTTGTTCTCTAAAAATATTCTGTAGTAACTTATTCGCCAGTTACAGATCAAATGAAAAGAAACGCATTAAATAATAATTGTGCAATAATATTAATACCGTAAACTATTAATATTAAATATGCTATAAATATTAAAAGCATTAAAAGCATTAGTTTTTTATGACTCAACCTCCTACATTTTTATTA